>OY979694.1:120775863-121245863 GCA_963855945.1 Thereva nobilitata
AAAGTTATTAATAATAGTATAACTATTTGTAACCGGTCTAACCGATTTCGCCTAGTATGACGGAAACGGTTGGAACACGGTTAGGAATACTGGGAACCGTGGGAATAAGGGGCATTTCCTGATATAAAAGCTGGGCCCCTGGTGGAAAAACTCTCTCTCGGCTGTGAATCAGTAAGTGGTGATAAAGTAGTGAGTAGAGAAGTGTATAGTGAAAGTCAAAGCGAGGACAAAGAAAAGGAAAGAACCAGTCATCTGAGGAATTAGGATCGGTTTCGTGAGTACAAGGAAGTTAAGTTCTTTTTTTTATATAAATTTTTTTTGGTTATATGATTGTGGAATTATAAATTGCCTTATTTTTATATAATATATAAATTTGAAATATTTAAAACGGCAAATAATTTGGAGAAAAAGATTAAGTAACTATAATTATAATAAAAGTAGAAATAAAATTATTGTGAGTATCGCACATAGTGGAAGGTTTTTTTTTTCTTTGTTTATTTTTTTATTTTAATAAATTGAAAACCGTAGTTTGGAAAGGCACACAGTTCTTTGATAAGCGGTCATCGCTAAAACTATTTCCATCCATAGTGGAAAGGTGATCAGGTGTGCGGTTAGTAATAGTGGGTTCAAGCCCCACGTTCTGTAAGGTTCGTGGACCTCAAAACCACGTGGCGCCCATTAGGGTTAACTTGGGCTTTCTTGGTTACCTGTAGGACCACACCCCACGCTGAGCTTGGCCGAGGCTTACGTGGAAAACGGGACGTAACAAGCTATGCGGGTTTGCGCTGGTTCAAGATATCGCGAAGGACACGCAAAAGCCTATACTCATGGAGCAACCTAAAACGGAATTTATATAGGGTGAGATATGGTCAAAACGGCGTTACTTATATACAAAGCGTACGCAATCGTTAAAGGCTACTTCAAGCTTTCTCGCGCAAGACGAGTCTAAAGGTGAAACCCCAATGTAGGCTTAGCTTGCTTTAGTGCTTTGCTTTGCTTTGACATATCAAATAAACCAGTGCTTTGTTATGAGACAAAACCAAATGACAAAGCGGCAAGTCCCCAGCAGAGCAGAGCAAAGCTCGAATTGACCAATGTTCAATTTTTGATGGTTTGTATGCTTTCGCGTTTGTTTAATATTTATTTTGCTAGATATAAATGTATGTAGAGGTTTGAGAAAATTTATTTCATAAAGAAATTAGTTTTTTGCGAATAACATTAATTATAAATATTTAAGAGTTCAAAAACTATTTCTATATCCCATTTCAAATTTCTCCTAATTGCTTGAACAGTTAATGCCATAAACCATATGTGCTTCTTTAGCACTCTACACAATATTTCAAATTTTCATTCTTCTTTTTTTACAGATACAATTTCCATACGATCCTTTGTTCTTTTTGTGAAACAATAATGTCCATTCCAAAGGAAAAATTCCGCAAAATTCATACCTCTTACCTCTTTCGGGTTCTATTTATATGTCCTGTGCTCATGAAAAGCAAACTGTCAAGTAACTAAAGCAAAGCGTGTATTTGGGTTTGTTTTACTTTGGCATGTTGGGCTTGTTTTGTTTGGCACGTGGTACCTGAAAAGCTCACCAAGCTCAAGCAAGCCAAGCCTTCATTGGGGTTTCACCTTAAAGAAGGAAAAATAGATAGGCCATTCATTAGATGTGGAAGGAGTAAGGCTTTCACTAAATTCATGCGGACAGTTCTTTTGAGCAAACCACAGTGGTACCTAAGTTTTGACAGAAGCCCATATGTTTTGCCAATAATGAAAGTGATGTGGTCGCAGCAGGTCATACCGCTATTCGGAACAACTTCTAGATTTTTTACTTTTTCAACGCAAGTGGGGTCCATTTCAAAACGATTTCTGGTAGAGTAGGACGAGAAATGGGAGTGAGAGAGAAAAATATACAACGGGGCTTCGATGGGTTTAACTGAAGTAGGTTCAACATGGTACAGCGCAAAATGCGGCGTAAATCTACCGTAATCTTCTCTACACTAGTAAAAATTTGGCTTGTTGGCGCAGATATATATAGTTGTACATCATCAGCATACATATGAATCTTGGAGTCTTTTACTACTAAAGGAAGATCATTAATAAAAATGCTGAATAAAAGTGGTCCGAGAATGGAACCTTGAGGTTAAGAAGCTCCGCAGAAGTTTAGAGCAGTTTGAGAAAAGTGGACTTGTGAAGAGAGTTTTTCCAAAAGCAAAGTGTGGTTAACGCTATCGAAGGCTTTCGAGAAATCAAGCAACAGTAGATAGCATACGCAATGCTCATCAAGAGAAGTACGAATATCATTCGTGACTTTAAGGAGAGCAGAAACCAGATTGCCACACGCTTGCAAAATTAATAGACCAAGAGCCAGCGACATATTTTGTGTTGTCATTTCATCCCTCATGAAAATTTCCACACTAAATCTTATATGCCTGCTGAACAATAAAAGTTACTTCTGGCAGCCCCCTCTGGCCGGGATGAACTACCCCAAAATTACAAAGAGGGTAAAAAATAAAGTTCAATTTTGTTATAGTATTACTCATGAATTTTCTGGAGATAATTTTCGATAGTATTCTCTACTTATAAAAATTAATGCCAGAACATTTACCCTTCACCTAATGCTTGCCAGAACGCTCTAAATATTTATTTAAAGGGGTTTATTGCATAAATAGTCCATTCAAGATGCGAGGGGGGTGTTCCAACTTAACACCATTAAGAAAATCGAACCCTACATGTATTTTGGGTCGCTGATTACGAAAATCGGGGTCCTGCGGTCCTAAAATATGGGCGTCACCCTTAAAAAAGAAAAAAATACCCCTTTTTAAGGGTTTTTCGCGATAATTTCAATAATAATAAAAATAATCCAACGAAATACACTTTTCTCAATATTTATTTGCGAAGGTGGTTGATTTATACTAAATCAAGCCAAACTTTATAACAAGGGATAATCCTAAAGGGTAAAAACCACCCCTAAATCAACTGAAAATAAAAAAATTTGTAAAATTTTTTTTTCTAGTTTATGCTTAATTATTTTTTTTATGCTTAATTATTTTCAACACTTTATCCCCTTAAGTCAGCCAAAAATTTTATTTTTGATGAAATAATTATTAAAACATTTGGAAAATTTATTTAAAATTTAAATTGGAACCTACGAAAAGAACATTTTTTCAATGTATTTTTTTTGTTTCGATTTAGGGGTGCTTTAATCCCTTTAAAAGGGGATAAAATAAATTTTCCAAATGTTTTAATAATATTTCATCAAAAATAAAATTTTAATATAAAATAAAAATTCAATTTTTTTCAAATTCAACTTTTATGTAGGGGTAGTTTTACCCCCTTAAGTGGTGAAAATAAATAATTTTTGGCTTACAATACGCATACAATCGAATTTGAAGCATAAACTAAAAGAAAAAAATTACAATTTTTTTTATTTTCAGTTGATTTAGGTGTGGTTTTTACCCTTTAGGATTATCCCTTGTTTTCAAGTTTGACTTGATTTAGTATAAATCAACCACCTTCGCAAATAAATATTGAGAAAAGTGTATTTCGTTGGATTATTTTTATTATTATTGAAATTATCGCGAAAAACCCTTAAAAAGGGGTATTTTTTTCTTTTTTAAGGGTGACGCCCATATTTTAGGACCGCAGGACCCCGATTTTCGTAATCAGCGACCCAAAATACATGTAGGGTTCGATTTTCTTAATGGTGTTAAGTTGGAACACCCCCCTCGCATCTTGAATGGACTATTTATGCAATAAACCCCTTTAAATAAATATTTAGAGCGTTCTGACAAGCATTAGGTGAAGGGTAAATGTTCTGGCATTAATTTTTATAAGTAGAGAATACTATCGAAAATTATCTCCAGAAAATTCATGAGTAATACTATAACAAAATTGAACTTTATTTTTTACCCTCTTTGTAATTTTGGGGTAGTTCATCCCGGCCAGAGGGGGCTGCCAGAAGTAACTTTTATTGTTCAGCAGGCATATAAGATTTAGTGTGGAAATTTTCATGAGGGATGAAATGACAACACAAAATACGTCGCTGGCTCTCCCTCTATAAGTTGTTCACCATATTCAAGAATTTGAACGGCTATCATCTTTTCCAGAACTTTTGCTAAGAATGGGAGTATACTAATGGGTCGATAGTCAGAGGGACTAACAGGAGAAAGACACTTGGGAATATCTGTTTGTGTTAATTGGTACTTCTAACTTCTAGATCCACTTGCTTGCTACATCTCTCAATAGCCATTTTTCAGGTTTCGTTTTAGGCTCCTTTAGAAGCCCATTAGGATACGCCGCGGCAAATGAACACATGTGCCAGCTGCGGTCTGGCCCTGACTGCAAGGTCATAGCATGTTCAGACGTCGTTCGTCTAGGGGTGCACATGTTAAAGCATTCGGGAAAGACGAATGCGGTAAAGATCTACCAGGAACACTGTCACCACCAGGTCCATCA
Source organism: Thereva nobilitata (assembly GCA_963855945.1). NCBI lineage: Eukaryota > Metazoa > Arthropoda > Insecta > Diptera > Therevidae > Thereva > Thereva nobilitata. The sequence goes on from OY979694.1 coordinate 120,780,322, forward strand.
ATTTTTTAATTTTATTTTTCAGGTTATTATTAGTATAAGTGAAAAATATAATGATTCAATAAAATAAACAAATCGTAAAATTGTTTTTTCTTTCTTTCATCCTATTGTTTTTACAGATATGCACTCGCTTGGAAAGCTGCTGGCTGTTGCTAGCCTGAGCATTTGCTCTTTTCTTTATACCGGATCTTGCGGCCTCTTTACGACAGCGATCAAGATCATGTGCTTCAATTCTGCGTTCCTGTTACTTTGCTTCTAGATCCACTTGCTTGCTACATCACACAATAGCCATTTTTCAGGTTTCGTTTTGGGCTCCTATAGAAGCCCATTAGTACACGCTGGCAAATGAACACATGCGTCAGCTTTGGTCTGGCCCCGACTGCAAGGTGTGCACATATTAAAGCATTCGGGAAAGACGCATGCGGTAAAGATCTACCAGGAACACTGTCACCACCACCACTTGTGTTTCCTTTTTCAAGCCATGCCGAGTCCCACGCCGAGTCCCCCGCCGAGTCACCGCCGAGTCCTCAACTGAGTCACCGCCGAGTCACCGCCAAGTCACCGCCGAGCCACCGTCGAGTCACCGCCGAGTCCCCAACGGAGTCACCGCCGAGTCCCAAGCCAGTAACCCTGACTCAACGCCAAGCGACCCAAGGTCAACGGGCTTGACATTGTTCCCCTGGTGAGCAAGGTCAATGGCCTGACCGTGATGAGCAAGGTCAATGGCCTTGACCGTGATGAGCAAGGTCAATGGCCTTGACCTAGTCCCCGTGATGAGCACGGCCTTGACCTAGTTCCCATGATGCGCAAGGTCAATGACCTAGTTCCCATGATGAGCAAGGTCATTGGCCTTGACCTTGGGGGAAAATTTTCCCACGCTAAACCAACCCAATAACTACTGATGCCTTGTTGAGTGAAGGGGAGAAACAGGAGGAATGACTGTTGAATACCATACAGCATCTGTTGACGGGCTCGTTCCTAGCGTGATCGGTACGATGTGGGTATTCTTTAAGTAATTTAGTGTTTCTGGTCTGTCGGACTGCATCATTGAATTTGATTTTGTCCGACAAAACTGCACTTTCAGCTTTCCGCTAAGGACGTCAAAAGCAACGCATTGATCAATCCACCAGATATTGTAATGTAGAAATCCAAAATATTCCGGATAACAATAAATCGGAGAATTTGCTGCAAATTGTGCATAATATAGGACAACTCATCTCAGTCGACATCCCTGTTGAGAGCGTGCGAGCCGTGCACCGTGTTATGTCTGCGACACCCGACTCGAACCGGCCTAGAAACATAATTTTACAGCTTACTACCAGGCGGCTGCGCGACGACATCCTGCATACGGCCAGAGTACGACGTAACCTTACGGTTGACAAGATTGGAGTTGGTGGCAGTGCAGCCACGTTCTATATAAATGAACATCTTACTCTGTGGAATAAAATTTTATTTGGAAAAGCACGTAAGCAGGCTGGCGCAAAGTGTTACAAATACGTTTGGGTGAAAAATGCGCGTATCTTTGTTCGAAAGACAGGCAATTCAAAAATAATACAGATCAGAGACGAAAATGATGTAATAAGTAGAATAATATGACTATTTATAGTACTTTTGTTGGTATATTACCCTGCTTTTAGCTATAATCATTTTAATTGTTTTATTAGTTTTAAATCTTGCCTCATTTCTATCATGCTGCACTTCCTGTCTAATTTGCTCTTTACCCGCGATATATTTCTTTATATTCTCATACAACCAGTATTTCATCCCACAAATCACAGTTTTTTCCTGTGTATATTTATGTATTATAATTTATTCAATGATTTGTGAGAGTGGTGTGAATATTTATTATCAAAATTGTCGCGGGTTAAGAAGTAAGCTCTCTGACCTACGCCTGAGTATTCTAATTAGCAATTATGATGTAATTATACTTACAGAGACGTGGCTTAGGGCGGGAATAGGTGACAATGAAATATTAGATGAACGCTATATAGTATTTCGAAGGGATCGTTGTTCGTCTACCTCAGCAAAATAGGATGTGGCTGGCGTACTGGTAGCAGTTTGAAAGGAAATCTCAGCTTTTAGGCGTTTTGACTGGGAGAGTCGCTCACTTGAGGAGATTGTGTTGCAGTTCCCCAACCTTGATCAAGGTTTAATTCTTGTAGCTTGTTACATCCCGCCTCTATCTAACTCCATGGTCTACATATCTCATTTAGCCAAATGCTACTATTTTGTTGCAGATTTCCCTGACTCGAATGTATTGCTAATGGGGGATTACAACCTACCTAATCTTGGATGGAATTTCAATCATGCTGCAATAGTTGATACATCATCAGATATATCTGAAAACCTACACAATGTAATGTCCTTATTAAATCTAACGCAATGTAATAATGTCTTGAATGTCAACGATCGCATTCTTGACCTTGTCTTAGCTGATGTTAAGTGTTGTGTTCGGCGCTGTGATGATCCACTCATAAGCACTGACCCGTACCACCCAGCGTTAATATGTAACCTGCCGATAAATCCTAAACTCAATTACCTACCTAAACATAATGCTCCTAAACGCAATTTCTTCAAAGCAAATTATGACGACATAAATATTCATATTAATAGCATAGATTGGGAACACAATTTAAAAGACCTTAACACAAATAATGCCGTTGATTACGTCTATAAAACTATATATAATATAATTGAGGTCAGCGTGCCTCTTCAGAGAACACATGCTTCTAAACATCCAGTTTGGTTTTCCCCTGAACTCCGTCAAGAACTTAAGGTGAAAGTTAAACACTGGAGGGATTGGAAGATATACGGTAGTAGATATAACTTCTCAAAATCTCGTGCTCGTGTAAAACAACTGTTGAAATCCTGTTATGAAACATATCTGCACAAGGTTGAAGTATCCACAAAAAATAACATAAAATTCTTTTGGAAGCATGTTAATGATTTAAAAAGTAGCAAAGCTGGATATCCATCGGTCATGAATTATAATGACCATTCCTCCGAAGATCCATCTGAAATTTGTGAAATGTTTGCAACTTTTTTCTCATTGGTGTTTGAACCTACATCTCCTAATGCTTATAATACATCTAGATTAGAACATTTACCCGACCTGAATCCATCAAATTCCCTGTCGACTATCACCTTAAGTGAGACTGATGTCAGATTAGCACTTAAAACTCTCGATGGTAGTAAAGGCTCGGGTCCTGATAAAATTAGTCCGGTTTTTCTGCGAAACACTGCTCCTCAATTTACAAGCCGCTTACTATTATTTTCAACAAAAGCTTAGTTGAAGGTCATTTCCCTCTGGTATGGAAAACTGCGAATATATCACCAATTCACAAGTCAGGACCTAAAAGTGATATATTGAACTATAGACCTATCTCTTTACTCTCATCCGTAGCTAAAACCTTTGAGCGATTAGTGCATGGCAGAGTCTATTACTTTTTTAAGCACATATTTAACCCCAATCAACATGGTTTTGTGAAGTCCAAAGCAACTGAGGCTAATCTCTTAATTTATTCGAATTTCTTATTCCAATCAATGGATGCTGGCATACCTGTTGATTCCATATACACAGATTTCAGAAAAGCCTTTGACAAAGTGGACCATATGTTAATGCTGGAAAAACTATGTTTTAATGGAGTCAAAGGTAATTTGTTGCGATGGTTTTCATCTTATCTGGAACGTAGGCTTCAGTCTGTTGTTTTGACATGGTTTCTCGTTCTCGGTTACTCGGATCAGTTCAGGAATTCCTCAAGGATCTATCTCGGGCCCACTGCTCTTCATCATTTTTATAAATGACATCCAGCAGTGCTTTCACTACAGCCAAACATTGCTTTTTGCCGACGACTTAAAAATATATAAACAGATAAAAACTATGGAAGACTGTCAACTGCTGCAAGATGATATCATCCGATTTCAACACTATTGTCACGATAACAAACTCTTTCTTGCATTAGATAAATGTCAAGTCATTAGCTTTACAAGAAATACAAACCATGTCAGTTTTGATTACACATTAAATAATACTATTCTTATAAAACTTATAACATCTGAGAAAGATTCCCCTGATCTTTTATCTCAAGTTTGTTTCCGGATTCCCTCCCGGGCCACTCGTTCGAAAGATCTGTTCTTTCTTAATAAAGCTAGAACCAACGCCGGTCAGAGAGCTCCTCTGTACAGAATGTGTGAGCAGTATAATATTAAATTTCTGGATATAGATATATGTATTACTAAGGAGGCAGAATTTAAGCGTAAGATCTTACACATTCTTAACAGACATTAGTTTTTATCATCTATAAATTTATTGCTGTAACATAATGTAAGATTATTATAATTCTGAAAGTATTTTCATTCCCTCTGTCACATATCAGTTTTGTATCATTGTATCATATTTTGGTAAGCTATCTTATTACATTATCTCAGTAAGAAACGTTTGGATATATATTGTATTGTAATCTGTGGTTTCTAATCTCGAATCTATTTTTGTAATGTGTATCTGTTGTTTCTTCAGTAAATAAATAAATAAATAAATAAGATATGAGCAATTTTCTCCTGCTTGATAACGGCATGAGGTCAAGCACTCTGAGCCTATCCAGGTAGTGCGGTAGGGTTTGGTAGTCGCGAGGGTCATGTAGATTTCTCAGGGCGAAAAGGAGAAATCTCTTCTGAACTGATTCAATCCTGCTGCTACTAACTTGGAATATAGGATCCCAGATAGGACACGCATCTTCCATGATAGGGCGGACTAGAGAACAGAAAAGTGTTTTCGTGACCCATACATTGTCGAATTCCTTGGCCCTCCTCTTTATGAAACCAAGAAGCTTGTTAGCTCTGGCAGTAATATTATCGTAGTGCAGATTGAAATTAAGTTTTTTGTCTAGGACTACACCCAGATCTACGATATGATCAACCTGATTCAACATCATGTCGTTGAGATAATAGTACTGCTTATGTGTGTTTCTTCTACGGGAGAAGGTAATTGCATGACATTTGCTGGTGTTAAGTTGCAATTTATTCGTGTTGCACCAGTCTTGTAGGGCATTGAGCTTAGACTGCAAGTAGGAAACATCAGTTTGGGACTGAATGACGTTATATATTTTGAGGTCATCCGCATAGAAGAGATGTGGGATATCTACTAATTTTTCTGATAGATCGGAGATGAAGATATTAAAAAGAAGAGGACCGAGATGACTACCCTGCGGAACGCCAGAGGTTACTTCGATTTCATCAGATAGAAATCCTTGGAATCTGATAACTTGTGTTCTTCCGTTCAGATATGATTTTAACCAATCAAGGGCAGAACCTGATATCCCAAATTTTAATAATTTTCCAATTAGAATGTTATGGTCCACTCGATCAAAGGCCTTGCTGAAGTGAGTGTACACAGCATCGATTTGATGGCCGCTTTCCATACCACATAGCAGATCTGAGATTAGGACCATAAGGTTTGAGGTTGTTGAACGCCCTTTTCTGAAACCGTGTTGCTGCTCATTTAGGTATGGGTCGATTAGAGGGGCAATCTTGTCAAAAACAAGTTTTTCAAAAAGCTTAGGGATTGATGATAAAATGGCAATGCCCCTATAGTTGTCTACCGAGTGTTTATCACAGGATTTATAGATTGGCGTAAGGTAGGATTTTTTCCATAGCGTAGGAAACTTTCCTAAGGATAAAGATTTATTCAAGATAAAATGAAGAGGGAATAAGATATGTTTCAAACAACATTGCAAGAAGATAGGAGGGAGATTGTCAGGACCGTTGCCTTTTTTGGTGTCGAGATTATTTAGACCAGTCATTACCTTGTGAACAGACGGGGTTATGTTATTTATAAGAAGGGAGGTATCACTGTAAGTATCAGTTGGATTCGCGCCTGTTACACTGGATGTGGGGGTATAAATTTCGCCAAACCTATCAGCGAACATGTTACAGATTTCTTGGGGGCAAGAGGAGTGTACTCTACCGTTCGTCATTGTTGTTGGATAGCCCGAGGTTTTCCGTTTAATGTTGACGAAGTCGAAAATTTGTTTAGGATCTCTTATAATGCTATCTCCTACAGAATTGATGTATGCAGTGTAGGCCCCGCGAGACCTAACATTAAATTCTGAGGCTAGCCTAATGTATTCGGATATCAAACGCTCGTCTAAATTTATGTTATTTTTAATCAAATTATATAGTTTGTTTCTTTGATTACGTAGGAATCGAGTGTTTTTATCGAGCCAAGGTTGCGATACCTTATCCCTTTTTTAATCTTGGTTACATATTTGTCTAGTACATTGGCCCTTATTCCGGTTGCCACTTCACCATAGAAATATAAACTAACACGGAACCCTGTACATGAGCGACCACACTAAAGGTAGCTTGTTTAAAAGGACAGCAATAGTGTGCAAGCTGGACACAAATAGCCGAAATGTCAGGGGTAGTTTCTTGAGTGAATGGTGGCGTGCTAAGTCAATATCCGGGCGGCATAGATTTTATGCCAGAAACTTTAAACGCCCCGCTTTTTAAACGTCCCTCTTATTATTTCTACATATTTGGCCGGCACTGCCTGACTACTACTAGCCGAGTGAACTCAAACATATCTGGAATTGGGGTACGCTCAATCTGGCTTACAGCCATTCCGTGTTTAGTTTATACTTCCTTGCACTTCACCATAGTGAGAAATGTCACCTTTAAATATCAAATGAGAAAAATCTCACTTACAAACATCACTGAATTCGCCGTTTCTCGATATAAGTGACAACTGTAATTCGCCTTATCTCACTGAAGTGTTACTTTTTTAGAGAACCATAATAGCATTTTTGTCTCACTTCGCCATTTGTCACCATAAGTGACAACCAGAATAAGGGCCATTAATTTAGTATACGGTGTAGTGCAACCACAACCGTTTTCTCATGGTCCTTTTATTAGTTTGTTCCAGCAGTTTTTTTCTGGTTTTGGGGAAAGACTTCTTTCTGACCGGGTAATTGAACTGTCTTGTTTAGATTCCCATCGAACCGGTACGATTTGCGTAGATTGGTCGATCATTGACCTTGTCGTTTGTGGATACGGCAGTTCCCTTCTGGATCTTGAGCTTTGTGGTGAAATTGCGTGAGACTCGGATGTTATGACTTTGGTACTTTTTGTTTGGAATGTTGTCCAATGCGTCCGCTGTGATTTCGGTTATAATGTGGTTCAGTGCTGTGTTTTCATTGTCGTAAACCCTTCGTGTTTTTATTTACCTGCGCGCCTATTTATATATAAATTTGTTAGTGCATTGCAAATGTCGTTTTAGTGTTTTGTCTATCTCCTGGGTTCAATGCAGATCTTTGGCTGAGATGTTTATCTTTGAGGCAAGTATTTTCCATTTATGAATAAAGAAGCTGCGTTTACTTCAGGTTAAGTCATCTCGGAACTCTATTTTCTTCTATCTATATCTCCCTGTCTTCTATTCTATGTTTATCTCGCTCACAATCTTCTTTCCTCTTATACAATCTCTCCCTTACTTTCTACTAGATTTATCGCAACTCTATTTGTTGCGTGCTACACTATGATGACTGTAATAACTTATTTTTCTTTTCTATTGCGAAATATGGCGCTGGGGCGTAATGGACCAGCAATACCGATGTTGTTTCGTGCAGAAGGGTGAAGACACAAATAAAGCAGGTACCCGCTTTTAGACTTCCTGCAGGCGGATACCTGCATTGATCGGCGCCGATGGCCATGACCATTACAAACGCATGTAAAAGTTGTCAAAATTACCAGCCCCCACGTCTAGCTCATCGAATGATGACTTATTTCTAAAAGAAATTTCGGCTTTAAATTTAAAAAGTAAAGTTACAAGTATTCATGCCATAAATCGTGACCATCATTTGCTTATACAGCTAAAGAATGACAAAGATATTTTTTTCCAATATACCAGAATGTGTTAAATAAAATAGAACAGCCTCTTTTACTAGAAGAGAGACTTGTTGTGATTATTAGATAATTTAATTATTTTTTTATTACACATAAAAATATTCCAATCAAACGTAGCCTGCCTGAACCTGCGCGAAAAGAATTCTAGATTCATTCCGGTAAACTTGTCGACGCCGGAAACCCGCGCCGATAAGCGCGTTTCTGCGTTTACTATGCATATACTCATTTAATCGCATGGAAACATTCTTTGTACCGATCGGCACCGGTAGACGCTGGCAATAGGAAAGCAGGCAACCTGCTTTCTTTGTGTTTGCACCCAAAAGGCATGAGTGAATAAGTTTCGCACAAACTTGTTAACTTCCCAGTAGGAAGTTATTGTAATCGGTCCGAAAATCGGATTCGAAATTTTCAATGTATTTACACGTTTCAAGGTCCCAATAGCATTTTAAGCAAAAATTTGAGAAGAAATGTCTGTGTATGTGTGTGTGTGTGTGCGTACGTATGTGGTCATTTTTTCCTGCACGATTTCGCGCGAACCGAAAAAGATATCGACTTCGTTCAGGTGCCGTTCGAAGCGTGTTCAAGGAAATATGATCTGAAAAGATTTTCATAAAAATTGGTCGAGCCGTTTTTTTGTTTGAACGACTTATGGTGGGACCACACTACGCGGTCTTGGGTCGTACGCGCTTTTGCCTTTTTTTTTCATATAGAGTTATATGACTTCTTTACGACTTTTTTACGACTTTGTCCATGGTAAAGGCTGTGCGGCAAAACAATGCGGACAAAAGGCTGTGCTTAAAAAGGTACATTGTGCGTCCACACACTATGAGCTTTTCAAAAGCGCGTACGCCGTTTCAAATGAGAATTGATTTTTTCTCACTCATGACTCAGAAAATTAAAAGATCACGCGCGCTTTTGTCTGGCCGTACGGCCAAAAGCGCGTGGGATCTAAGTCCGCGTAGTGAGGACGGACCTTTAAGTGATTTTTGTACCAGCACGATTTCGCGCGAACCAAAAAAGATATCGACTTCCTTAAGGTGCCGTTCGAAGCGTATTAAAGGACATATGAATTGAAAAGATGACATGCTGCCGCACGAGCGACAGCTGGTTAGTGAAATGAGTTAAACACCTTGTATCACAAAGCTACAAGGTGTAATTAGAATTAAATGCAGTTATAATCGTATCAATAAGCTACAAGTATAACTCATTAAATTTTGGTAGGTTGGGGGTTATAGGGTGAGGAATATTAAGCCCGGTACCCACTTGCTGCAAAGCAGCGTATAGTATCCCTGCATCGTTTCAATTTTTGATTGATACCAATAAAACAGGAACCCAAATTTTTCGAGTATCATCACTGCGTTCCGAATCATCCAGCCTGTATCATGATTGATGCGGGAGAGTGATACGGTTATCTGGTCAGTGTCTGATTTCGAGTGACGATGAGAACACCGCAGCAAGTGGCAGTAGCCGCGTGTATTTTCAGTAATTACGTAAACAATTTTTGAAGTGAAAACTTCTATAGGCACGTGGGCACTTTTTGGCCTGGGGAAAAAACTAAAAACTCGCGTCACGCGCACTTTTTTGTGTGCCACCACGCGCACTTTTTTTGCGTACCATCACGTGAGAAAAATGTTTCCTTTGGGGGTTTTAGTTTTAATTATGTAGTATGAATTATATATTATATATCAAATATTATATATTAAATATTATATATTGAATATTATATATTTAATATTGTATATGCATTAAATATTATATATTAAGTATTGTGTATTATGGACTATGTACTGTGTACTACGTACTATGAACTATGTACTAATTATTATGTTCTATGTGCTATGTATTATGAATTATGTAGTATGTACTATGTACTATGCACTATGCACTATGTATTATGTACTATGTACTACACACTATTTACTATGTACTGTATATTATGCACTATTTACTATGTACTATATACTATGTACTATGTATTATGTCCTATCTACTATTTACAATGCATTATGTATTATATACTATGTACTATTTACTATGCACTATGTACTGTATATTATGCACTATTTACTATGTACTATATACTATGTATTATGTCCTATGTACTATGTACAATGCATTATGTATTATATACTATGTACTATGTACTATGCACTATGTACTGTATATTATGCACTACTTACTATGTACTATGTACTGAATATTATGCTTATTTACTATGTACTATATACTATGTATTATGTACTATGTACTATGTACTATGTAATACGTACTATGTTCTATGTACTATGTACAATGCATTATGTATTATATACTATGTACTATTTACTATGCACAATGTACTGTATATTATGCTTATTTACTATGTACTATATAGTATGTATTATGTACTATGTACTATGTACTATGTACTATGTACTATGTACTATGTACTATGTACTATGTTCTATGTACTATGTACAATGCATTATGTATTATATACTCTGTACTACTTACTATGTACTATGTACTGAATATTATGCTTATTTACTATGTACTATATACTATGTATTATGTACTATGTACTATGTACTATGTAATACGTACTATGTTCTATGTACTATGTACAATTCATTATATATTATATACTATGTACTATTTACTATGCACTATGTACTGTATATTATGCACTATTTACTATGTACTATATACTATGTATTATGTACTATGTACTATGTTCTATGTACTATGTACAATGCATTATGTATTATATACTATGTACTATTTACTATGAACTATGTACTAATTATTATGTTCTATGTGCTATGTATTATGAATTATGTAGTATGTACTATGTACTATGCACTATGCACTATGTATTATGTACTATGTACTACACACTATTTACTATGTACTGTATATTATGCACTATTTACTATGTACTATATACTATGTACTATGTATTATGTCCTATCTACTATTTACAATGCATTATGTATTATATACTATGTACTATTTACTATGCACTATGTACTGTATATTATGCACTATTTACTATGTACTATATACTATGTATTATGTCCTATGTACTATGTACAATGCATTATGTATTATATACTATGTACTATGTACTATGCACTATGTACTGTATATTATGCACTATTTACTATGTACTATGTACTATGTATTATGTACTATGTACTATGTACTCTGTTCTATGTACTATGTACAATGCATTATGTATTATATACTATGTACTATTTACTATGCACTATGTACTGTATATTATGCTTATTTACTATGTACTATATACTATGTATTATGTACTATGTACTATATACTATGTATTATGTACTATGTACTATGTATTATGTCCTATGTACTATGTACAATGCATTATGTATTATATACTATGTACTATTTACTATGCACTATGTACTGTATATTATGCACTATTTACTATGTACTATATACTATGTATTATGTACTATGTACTATGTTCTATGTACTATGTACAATGCATTATGTATTATATACTATGTACTATTTACTATGCACAATGTACTGTATATTATGCTTATTTACTATGTACTATATACTATGTATTATGTACTATGTACTATGTACTATATACTATGTACTATGTACTATGTACTATGTACTATGTACTATGTTCTATGTACTATGTACAATGCATTATGTATTATATACTCTGTACTACTTACTATGTACTATGTACTGAATATTATGCTTATTTACTATGTACTATATACTATGTATTATGTACTATGTACTATGTACTATGTAATACGTACTATGTTCTATGTACTATGTACAATGCATTATGTATTATATACTATGTACTATTTACTATGCACAATGTACTGTATATTATGCTTATTTACTATGTACTATATAGTATGTATTATGTACTATGTACTATGTACTATGTACTATGTACTATGTACTATGTACTATGTACTATGTACTATGTTCTATGTACTATGTACAATGCATTATGTATTATATACTCTGTACTACTTACTATGTACTATGTACTGAATATTATGCTTATTTACTATGTACTATATACTATGTATTATGTACTATGTACTATGTACTATGTAATACGTACTATGTTCTATGTACTATGTACAATTCATTATATATTATATACTATGTACTATTTACTATGCACTATGTACTGTATATTATGCACTATTTACTATGTACTATATACTATGTATTATGTACTATGTACTATGTTCTATGTACTATGTACAATGCATTATGTATTATATACTATGTACTATTTACTATGCACTATGTACTGTATATTATGCTTATTTACTATGTACTATATACTATGTATTATGTACTATGTACTATGTACTATGTACTATGTACTATGTACTATGTACTATGTACTATGTTCTATGTACTATGTAAAATGCATTATGTATTATATACTCTGTACTACTTACTATGTACTATGTACTGAATATTATGCTTATTTACTATGTACTATATACTATGTATTATGTACTATGTACTATGTACTATGTAATACGTACTATGTTCTATGTACTATGTACAATTCATTATATATTATATACTATGTACTATTTACTATGCACTATGTACTGTATATTATGCTTATTTACTATGTACTATATACTATGTATTGTGTACTATGTACTATGTACTATGTTCTATGTACTATGTATAATGCATTATGTATTATATACTATGTACCATTTACTATGTACTATGTACTATTTACAATGTATGCACTATGTACTATGCACTATGTACTATGGCCATAGAAATCCACACATTTGAAAATTAGTATGTGGGTATAAAGTTTAATCGTGCATTTCCGAAGCTTGGTTTAGCCTTCCACGCGACTCATCGGATACCAAAAATGTATGTACATCGTTCATTATATTTATAGGAAGTGAGTAACTACTTTTGACTGCATTAAATTAGTTATCCTAAATTGATGTTAAAATGTCTGTATCCATCAATCTTTCTCATGTAAGTATAGTTATAATAAATATAAAAATATAGGTATATATATATATATATATATATATATATATATATATATATATATATATATATATATATATATATATATATATATATATATATATATATATATATATATATATATATATATATATATATATATATATATATATATATATATATATATATATATATATATATATATATATATATATATATATATATATATATATATATATATATATATATATATATATATATATATATATATATATATATATATATATATATATATATATATATATATATATATATATATATATATATATATATATATATATATATATATATATATATATATATATATATATATATATATATATATATATATATATATATATATATATATATATATATATATATATATATATATATATATATATATATATATATATATATATATATATATATATATATATATATATATATATATATATATATATATATATATATATATATATATATATATATATATATATATATATATATATATATATATATATATATATATATATATATATATATATATATATATATATATATATATATATATATATATATATATATATATATATATATATATATATATATATATATATATATATATATATATATATATATATATATATACACATATATATATAAACAAAATTTATTGATCCTTATCCTATTGTAATATTAAGATTGATTTGGAAATATAGACTGGCCGGCCATAGAAGTTTTCACTTCCAACGTGTGGTCCTACGCACACTCTTTTTTTTTAAATAATTCTTTAAATTTGCATGTGCGCACGTTAATATCAAAGAGCACTAAACAGTGGAGGAAGATGCAACGCAACGAGGCAACGGGGTGCGCGCATCCCCGTCCAGACTACCTCCTAAACCGTATAGTATCACTCCTTTGATGTGACGGAGAAAAACCGCTAAATGAGAGATCGGGTTCGTGTTGTATCTTTTCGCACATTTTGATACGGAGCATTGTAAATTTTTTAGAAAAAAATTTAAAGATCAGGGATACGATACGCCTGTTTGCAACAAGTGGGTACCGGGCTTTATAGGGAAAAATATGCCACTGAAAGAACCTTACTTGCTAGGGTGCTGGAATCAGAGAGAGCGAAAAATTCATCAAGCAACAATTTTGTTCGCTTGCAGACTTGGATAATGGTGTAAACCGGTTTGGTTGATAACAACCGAAGTGGGGGCAGCCATCTCTGTGCGTACGTGATTCATTTTGGTTAACTAGGGTGACCACATTCATATCAACTTTTACTTGAGTAAAATATTGAGTTAAATTTTTCTTTTTCCGAGTGAATTTTGACGTTGGTTAAAATTAAGGCTAATTTTGTTGATTAAAAAAAATTATTATAACGTTATTGTGCAAAGAAAATTGATAACATAATAAATAATTTCTCACGAGGAGTGCCATTCAGGGAAATTGAGGTTACTTAGGCGTACTGTCCACGTAAAGCGCACGTCATACGCACGCTATGATCATTTGACGCTTGCTTGCATCTTGGGTACAAAAAAAGGAAACTGTGTCCACGAAGCGGCACCGTCGTATTTGCTTATCGTCATGCGTTCGCCATGAAGCTCGTGCGGCAGCATGTCATTACTCAAGCGGATTGCAAGACGCAAACTTGTAATCTGTACTTTTGTATGTAATATTTTTTGCTAGTATTAAATAATAGATACATTTTTAGATAGTAGATATACAGGGGGATTCTGCGCCCCCCCTCATATTTGCCTTTCCCGCTCCCCCCTCAGGTACCCTCACTTTGAGGTTTGTTGAGGTTTGTATGTATGCGTGTGTAGCACACACACACAACCATACCCACACACACAACCATACCCACACATACACCCATACCCACAACCTGGGGGAGGAGCCACACGCACACAGATACTTTCTATGGAAAACAGCCCTTCATATTTACTTTCCCCGCCCGAGCTATGCATCACACCACCTTGTATGGCACACCCCTTCATATTTAGCTCCCCGCCCGATCTACGCATCACGAACACCATGATATTTGCCTTCCCGCCCGATCTATGCATCACACATACCACCTTGTATGGCACGCCCCCTCATATTTGCCTTCCTGCCCGATCTGTGCATCACACATACCACCTTGTATGGCGCACCATTCATATTTTCCTATTTCGCAACATTATTATTACACCCCTTCATATTTACCTTCCCGCCCGATCTATGCATCACACATACCACCTTGTATAGCACGCCCCCTCATATTTGCCTTCCCCGCCCGATCTGTGCAGCACACATACCACTTTCTATGGCGCACCATCAAAGCCTTCTATATTTGCAAGCCCTGCCCCAGGTGTGTGCATGTGTGTGTATGAAGAACCAAAGAAACTTCAAAATTCGCGCGTTTTGCAAGTAAACGGAGTGATAATTTATTATTTAAAGTGGTTTAAAGTCAATTTTGAAAGGTGTAAAGGTGTTTTTGGAAACATTAAAGTGCCCAGGATAAGTACCGCCGTTGGAAAAGGATTATCTAATTGCCTGTAAGTAATTTTATTATTGTTTTTGCATGCCTGTAAAAAATGTTGCAATCGCCCTTGCAAATAAAAATAAATGTACCTATTAACAATAAAAGAAATTTATTTTTGTCTTATTGTAATGTTTACGAATAAGTATAAATATTTCTTTTATTGTTTTAATTGGTAAATAACAACTACTTATTTCGTGGCGGCTGCAACATCAAAGGAAAATAACACCATTTCCTCCCTCTTTATTACTTTGTCTTTGTTTTTATCAATAAGAGGGAGGAAGAAATTTTGAAGTTTAATTTTCATTTTTAATCGGACTAATTTGTGTATCAATAATGAGCGAGTTTACACGGATGCATCAAATAATTAAATTGATGCACATTGCATTAAGCCGTGTGGTTTACACGGTACATATGTAATTAGCTGTCACTTTTAGTTCGGTGATTAAAAAGTGAATCAAATTACATGCAAATCTTCCAAATTTTCAGGTTTTTCCCCACTGGCTTCTTTTTTTTTATTCTTGAAGCTCTTTAAAATATTTCTGCTTCATATTCCGATATTTAATCTTAATTTGAGGATAAAAACTCGCAATTTGATGCATTCAAATGTTTACACGGCAGTTGCATTAAATAAGTTCTGCATCAAATAGTGAACTAAATTAATAATACTTACAGTGAGACTTATATATTTTAAGTCGCAAAATAAAAGTCCCGAGGTGTTTTAATTTGAAGTCCTGATTTTCTCTTTAAAATCTTAAAATTAAATATCATTAATTAATTTCAAAATCAAAATTCTTGTAAAACGGTTCTCGGGTGCATGCTTTACTACATATCGAGTTGGCTAAACAGAAATAACGATTTTCTAGAATATTGGAAGGGGATATTTTCTAGAAGTTGGGAAACATTGCTCTTATTTTTCATGGGGTACCGGCTACCCAAGTAAGTTGGAAAGAGCGTTGTCCACGTTAAATATAATTTTAAGTGATCTCTGAACAAATCTAAACGAAAAGAATTTACTAAAAATTTGTTGGTGAAATTAAATAAAGATTACCAATTTTAAAAAAATCGTTTTAATAAGTTTTATTTCAGGGCTTCAAATTAAAAGTCACCTCGGGACTTTTAATTTGCGACTTAAAATATATAACTTTCATTGTAAGTATTATGACTGATACACAAATTAAAAGTCCGATTATAACTATTATAACATAATTTTCTTATTGAAAAATAAACTAAAATGCAAAAAGTCAGGCACGAAGTTTTGTTGTAATAATTTTTCACTAATAATACTTATTTTAGGTCCCTGTTTAATTATTATAAATGAAACTTTGTATCTTTTTCTTTTAATTTTCATTTTTCATTATTAAAAATGAAACAATCTTTGTAGCTTTTTTTCTTAATTTTTATTTAACTTTCATTTTTCAGCAACTTTTCTGTCTGTTTCTGGGGTTGAGGTCTCTTTTTTCTAACTTTTGTTTTGCTTGTAGCTTAGTTATTTCTCCTCGCTTATTTATCTTTTTACTTAGTTATTTTTATTATAATTTCCTAGTGTTCCGTACAACGCGTTCAAATGCCGCTTCCTTGTTGTGTACCTAAATGCACTTCGAATTATAGAACAGATATAAGAAAAAATGGCTCCGTCTCCATTTTTCGATTTCCTAAAAATGAGGAAATGCGCGCTAAATGGGTGAGGGCAATACACCGCGAAAATTTCATACCGACCCCGTCATCAAAAGTTTGCCCAAAACATTTCCGGTCGTCAGATTTTATAAAAAATGAATGCGGCCCACCCTTGAAAGTTCCCCGGTTGCAAAATGCCGCCATACCTACGATTTTCCCAAACCTGCCAGCGTACCTGACCATTCCTGAATCCTGTAGTACTAGTAGACAGGATCCTTCTTCCCGTAGAGAAAGGGAACAAGCTCGCATAGAAGTGCTAAATGAGCAATTTCTTCAAAACGATTACATTAAATCGTTTGAAGAATTTACGGAATGTTTTAAAGAAAGGCTAGATTTAGACACTTGGAATATTATTAGTAATACATCTAAAGTTGTCTTTTATAGGGTAGATATATGCAATGAAGGTGGTTGCGCTTTCTCGGTTCGCGTCATTGTATACGAAAATTTAAGATTACAAATTTTCATCGGCGAGTCGGAAATTTCGTTTAAAGATTTAAGTTGGGTGCTTCCACGAAATTCCAATCTTACCCTTTGGTCTCAAATGATTAATATTTTGTCGCGCTATAAATTCGAGACTAACTCGTCTAGGCAAGATCGAGATTTCTATCTAGAACTTATCATTTGAAGCTGGCCACAGAATGTGATGAAGATTTTGATTACATAGGAAATTTAGATATTTTATGTGATCAAATAAATCTTATTCGTCTCAAACGGAAAAGGTATGACACGGCAACAATTATTATGTCTTTTTTAATTTATAGCCAATCCGCTTCAACTTATGAAATTTTAAAGAAATTTCTAGTCCTCCCTTGTAAGAGATACCTGCAGCGCATTTCATCTTCGCTGCACATTTCGTCCAATTACAAGAACCCAAGCAATGACGAGCATTATTTAGGGCATGCAGTTGATAATTTACAGGCTCGTGAAAAGTATGTCGCGCTTTTAATAGATGAAATATACGTTAGTAAAGGGATTACATACAAGGCCAATAATTTGACAGGGATGGCAGCAAACAATCCGTCACAAGAAGCCAGTACAGTAATGGCTTTCATGATCAAATCTGTATATGGTTCCTTCAAGGAAATTGTTCGCCTGCTACCAGTATCACATATAACTGGATCCCAATTGCATGACTATACTTTGGACGTTATATCTTTTGTTCAAAATTTAGGTTTTCATGTTATTGTTATTATAACAGACGATAACAGAATAAACCAATCGCTTTTTAAATTGCTAACTCAAACCGTAGAGAATAGCAATGAAAGCGACGCGCACTATTGCAATAGCTTTATTAACCCCACCTTTCCAAACGAAAAGACATACATCCTTTTTGATAGCGTACATTTGTTTAAAAATTTTAGAAATAATTGGTTAAATTTGCATAATGTGGAGAGCACATTTTTCTATCCTGATTTTGAAACAGGTGAAGTGAAAAATGCATCATTTTCCCACTTCCGGCAAATTTTCGAACAAGAATCTACTTTATTGGTCAAGCAGGCTTATAAACTAAATTTAAAGTCCAGTCAACCAAATAGCTTGGAGCGGCAAAGCGTCCATTTGGTTGACAATATATTTCATTCTTCCACAATTTCAGCTCTGAAAACAGCGGGCGGCGAAATGATGGGAACAGCAGAGTTTTGCGAAATTATTCGTAAATGGTGGGATATACTCAATGTTAAAAACACATTAGTAGGTGTCATAAAACGGGATGACTGGAGAAGACCCTTTTAGAGAAGACCCGATTAGACTTTTTAGAGAAGTTTATTACTTGGCTTGAGGCATGGAGCCTAACCAAAAGCAATGGCAATAACGGATTGTTCACTCGTGATACATTTCGTGCGGCACTGCTAACCACGCGTACCATTAAGGAGTATCCACACATATCAGGGCCGTGGCCGGGACGTCACAGGGCCGTGTTCTCTCATGAGTGAACGCTCCCGTGCCCGGATACGGACATGTGTGAACCAGTAAAGGAGTATCCACACATATTAGTGTTCCGTCAGGGAATCAAAAAATATTGGTGCGTACATTTTATATGAACTCGTTCACACATGTCCGTGTCCGGGCCGGAGCAAAAATCTAACGTCCGGGCACGTCCCTGATGTGTGTGGATACTCCTTTATTGATCTTATTCGTCATTCTCTCAATGTTCTACACATTGAATACGTACTTCCGGGCAAATTACAGAGTGACGATATTGAAGCACGGTTTCGACTATACCGCGGCCTTGAAGGGTATAGTTATAAGTTATCCTATACGCAAGTTGTGGAAGCTGAAAAGAAGATTCGCATCCACAATATTTTTGCTCACTATCAGAAAGATTTTGAGAAGCTTTCGCATGAAACTTCTGAAAATTCTCTGCGTGAGCCTGTATTTTTATCGGATTTTCTCGAAATTTTAGAGTCCAATTATTTAATCAACGTAGCTGTTGATAATTCGGCAAATTTATATACTGCTGGTTTTGCTGCCCAAGCTGTTGCGCGTAAGCTAAATTGTGTGGCTTGCAAAAGGAAAATTGTAGCAAGTAAAGAGGCTATCACCGAGATGCCTATTTTGATCAGCTACAAAAGGGAGGGCTTTCGGTGCCCACTCCATCCGTAAAATATTTACTATTTCATATGTGCGCTATCCTTCAGCACATTCTTAAAGTTGAGACTATTAAAGAACGGTTTTACGGGGGGGTTAATCACAAAGGTATTTTGTGTCAATTGGCACTTGTTAGTATAGCCTCTTCCGACGATATAGAGTTAGATAGTCCCCGTGTTCTTTTAATGAACTGGGTTTTGAGAGCTTTTGAGGAGCTTTTGAGTTCCCATACAAAATCGAAGAACCAGAAGACCCAGATAAAACCTGGGTTTTCGATTTTGTATGGGAACTCAAAAGCTCTCAAAACCCAGTTCATTAAAAGAACACGGGGAGTGTATGTGAATGCGGGGCTAGGGAAATAGATATTTTTATGCTGGTGGTGTATAGATTTGCCAACGTGCTTTTAAATAATCATACAAAGCACGTTCGAGACAAAGAAAATAGTAGCCGCGAATTGAACACTAGGAAATTAGCTAATTTTAGTAAAAATTAATTAAAATTCCAAATTTTTTTATATTTGATTTGTTGTTTTTTTATTTTATTTTATTTGTAATGTTTTATTAGCGTTTTTATTATATTTTTTACATTGAAATTGTTATGTTTTTTATTCCTTTTATTTGTTACGTTTTTTTATATTATTTTATTTGTTATGTATTTCTTAATTTATTTTATTTGTTATGTTTTTATGAATTTATTTTATTTGTTGTTTTTATGAATTTATTTATTTATTACAATTTTATAGTGCATGCAGCTAATTAAAAAGGAGAACATTTTTTATTTTTCATATTTATTTATATTTTTATACTGATTACATAATAATATATATATTCTATTTTTTTAATTTCATGTCCCAAGAAGAGAACGGTAATAGGCCTATTGGGGGAACCAGCCATTAAAAATAATTGGTTAACGCGCCCTACCGCGATACCTCTAGAGGTGGTGTGGAAAGTCGCTTTTTATATTTTCAGAGTCCAGACTTTCAAGCCAGAGTTACACTTACAAGCCATGCTGTAGTAAAGTTGGATCTAAAAATTTCCCCTTACTGGGACTTCAAATCGCCAAATTACACTCACAACATAACGTGACTTCACCGATTTCAAGTCCCATTGAAGGAAAATTTTTTGGGCCAATTTTTCTACAGCCTACTGCAGGAATTCTAAAAGTTTCGCTTGTCTTAACTTTTCCACCTTTGCCACGTCCAGCCTTTATAGTGATGTCCAGTTTGTCCATTTGGAAATCCTAAAAAGTTATAAGTCAAGTATTTAATCAGCATTTTTAACTTGTAATAATGTTGTACCATCAGGATATCTCCATATTTCTACTTGACCAACTCAGATTCTAAAAGTTTCGCTTGTCTTAACTTTTCCACCTTTGCCACGTCCAGCCTTTATAGTGATGTCCAGTTTGTCCATTTGGAAATCCTAAAAAGTTATAAGTCAAGTATTTAATCACATTTTTAACTTGTAATAATGTTGTACCATCAGGATATCTCCATATTTCTACTTGACCAACTCAGATTCTAAAAGTTTCCCTTGTCTTAACTTTTCCACCTTTGCCACGTCCAGCCTTTATAGTGATGTCCAGTTTGTCCATTTGGAAATCCTAAAAAGTTATAAGTCAAGTATTTAATCACCATTTTTAACTTGTAATAATGTTGTACCGTCAGGATATCTCCATATTTCTACTTGACCAACTCAGATTCTAAAAGTTTCCTTTGTCTTAACTTTTCCACCTTTGCCACGTCCAGCCATTTGCACTTTATTTTTGGCAAATCATCACACGCACAATAAAAACACAAATCTAAAATAATTAGCATCGCAAATCTAAAATAATTAGCATCGTAAAACCTACAATAAAAACACAAATCTAAAATAATTAGCATCGTCTTTAAAAAATTAAATATATAAAATAAAAACACTTAGCACTTCTCCACTGACAGCTAAATTGAAGCCGGTATGCGTGAATTGAAGAGCCATTTTCTTTGAATGGAAGTGTGAGATTTCGTTGTGCATGGCTTGTAAATATAGAAGGCTTTGCGCACCATTCATATTTTCCTATTTCGCAACATTATTATTATTATTATTTTCATTTCCCCACATGCGCGAAGAAACTTCAACCGGATGAGTCCAGATATGCACACCCCTTACATTTGCATACCCCGATCCGCAAAGATACGTGCAGTATATTTCACAACATTGGCCTCGATTCTCGAAAACTGCGGATCGGGCACTCCCTCCGCACTGCCGACTCCCTTCGCTGTTGTTAAGCGATCATTCAATCCGCAGGGAGCAGTGCCATATTAAACTGCTGATTTAAGACTCCGAAAATAATCAGCTGATTCTTTGACAAATGAGAAATGTCAAATTAGCATTCGAAGTTTAAAGGCCCATTCAGATCCAGCAGCAGCAGTGGCAGCAAGTTTAGTTTTACTAGCAATCGCTGCTGCTTTTGTTGTCATATGACCACCATTAGCCAATAGGAACTGTTGGCTGCCGCTGCTGCTGCTGGATCTGAATTGGCCTTAAGGCCGGCCGCGCACTATAAACTTAAAATAGTTTAATGAAATGAAACATTTAACTCTGTTGAACCAAAGCTGGTGCAAATTATTTTGGATGAAATTGTAGAAGGGGGTGCAAAGGTGGAGTGGTCGGATATATAGTAGCTGGACAGGAAGTTGCTAGAATATGGCGATATAACTATGTAAATACGTTTTTATGATGTCATTATCGAGAGTTTTTAAATAATTTCTTTTTAAATTGTTAAAGTTTCTTATTATTTTTATCATAATTATTGTAGATTTTGTTTAATTATCTTAATGTGCGCGAGACTTTTTAAGTATGACGGTTTACGTAAGTGAGCTGCTTTTATGATAATTGTGAATTTAATGTTATAAGTAAATAGTTGTAATAGTATTATAACTATAAATGATATTTGTTTAAAAATTTGTTTTATTTACTAAAGGTTACACTGGCAATCAATTTTCCAGTAACAATTTTCCTGCGCATTAACACGTCAAGTTCGCAATTAGCTTATTCTTAAAAACTGTGGTTGATTAATTGTGGATGCAGTACGAAATAAGAAGGAGAAAAAATAAGAAATAACAAATAAAGACAATAAGAATAAATAAGAACCATTTTCAAAGTGTTAAAATTAAATTGTGGTTGTGATTGTGGATTTAGTGCGAAATAAGAAAAGATTTGTTAATCAACCACAGTTTTTAAGAACTTGACGTGTTAATGCTCGGGAAAAGTGTAAAACAATTAAACTTCAAATGTCTACTTTGACATTTCCCGCACAATTTTTCCATGGATCTCAAACCTCAAATTTGCCTTAGCAAATCCGACATCGCGGATTGCATAATCACGGGAGTCTTCACTCCGAATTTTTTCTGGAATCAAATCCGCATTCAATCCGCGACTGCGGATTAGAGAATCGCAAAGTGTCAAATCCGCACTCACTTCAGATCCTGAGTTTTCGAGAATCGAGGCCATTATTATTTTCATTTCCCCACATGCGCGAAGAAACTTATTTCGCAACATCAGCTTTTATAAAGGGTTATCGAGGCTTTCTGGCTGTTGTTACTTAATTTGTTTATACAAGCGCCGAACGAGCGATCTAAGAATATTTATCTTTCTTTCGGGCAATATGTGTGTGTGTATGTGTATGTGTGAAGCAGATATCGACTTGTGATATCGTTGATCGACTGAGTGGAAGCCATGCTGTAAAAAATTTGGCTCTCAAAATTTCCCCTCGAATATTTATCTTTCGGCCAATATTAGTGTGTGCCTTGTATGGCACGCCCCCTCATATTTGCCTTCCCGCCCGATCACACATACCACCTTGTATGGCGTACCATTCATATTTTCCTATTTCGCAACATTATTATTACCAAAGATACCTGCAGTATATTTCGCAACATTATTTGGGTGTAAACCATGCTGTAGAAAATTTGGCTTTCAAAAAATTTGTATGAGAATCATGTCTAAGACTGATCGGGCTAAAGAGGCGATAAGAATTAAGAATTTTTGGATGACCGAAATTAGAATTGTCCCTTGCGAAGGCCCGGGTTGTTTGAAGGTAAAAGCTTTTGCTGTTGTTGTAAAGATCGAAAACGAATGTTGAGGCAGACCTGGGGTTTTTTGTTAAGGCGAACGACGAGGTAGAATTTTTATTGGAACAAGCGCCTTGCTGCTGCTACTGTTTTATGATCGCCAGTTGGAATATCATGAAAAATGTTAGAATTGATGATATTGATTCAAATAATCAATAATAATTTCATAAATGCTTATCCATCTACTTATATTCAAATTTCTATTCATGATATAATTCACATGTGAGAAGGTGAGCATCTAGTATAAAATCTGGGCTAATCACCATCTTAGGAATATTTTGCTCAAACCATATATGATGTATTAATATCAATGTTTCGGTATATGGGGGGATCATTCATTGTGTTCGTCATTTGTATTTATACTGATTTTTAGTTAACTGGTATTGCACAACTACTGAAATTATTTACACAAATCTCGAAAGCACTGAAACGTGTTTAGACATATCGTTATTGAGTCGGCTAAAACCCCCCTTTCGGGACCATAAAGTAGTAATCTGCGGCACTAGTAAGCCGTAACCTTGAAAAAAGTAGTTGAAATTAGGTATCTGAAACTGGCCCTGCTCCTTTTTTAAAGCGATTTTTACAGCAATCGCCTCTAATTGTGTATATTGCTTCACATGCTACAAGTGTTTCGATATGCTCATGTATGTATGTGTTCATGTGACTTGTCTTAAGGGGCATAGTAGAAATTGTTGTCCACATGGGGTTATAATTTTAGAATTTTGGTGTGGAAATACAGTTTTATATTTATATGGAACTTTTATTTATGGTTCGGTTGGTGCACCAACACCATCACCGGTGCACCAACACCAACACTGGTGCACCAATATTGGCGTCACACCAACACCGGTGCACCAACATTGGTATCACACCAACACCGGTGCACCAACACCATCACCGGTTCACCAACACCAACACTGGTGCACCAATATTGGCGTCACACCAACACCGGTGCACCAACACCATCAACGGTGCACCAACACCAACAATGGTTCACCAATATTGGCGTCACAACCAACATTGGTGCACCAACAGCATCACCGGTACACCAGGGTGATTGTAAAACTCCTTACAAAATGGCATGGGCGGTATGGTGCACAAGCTATGATATCAAAACCTAAATTTCATAGCTCATCAATTTTCGACGATACGGACATAAGCGTCATCTTCTTAAGATAAACACAATTTTGATACGTAAGCTATTCTTATCTTAATGAGAACTGTTGCCGAAGAAATCTGATGCATCGTTTCCGGCGCTGCCGAAGAAATCTGATACATCGTTTCCGGCTTTGTGTTCAAGGTCTTTTATTATTATGATTCAAAGAAATATGCTGAGTATGAAATTGAATCCATAATCACCTACGGTTTCCGTTTTAGATAATTAAGTTTTATAAATATACTTATAACGTATACAGAGGAGGGGAAAAAATGAATTTTCATATCTCTTACCCTAACATAAGGCCTTGCCTGCTTAGATTTACTTCGAAGTTATCAATTCCGTTTTAGCAGTTCAAGAAATAAGTAGCTTCTTTTAGCAAAAAGTTTAAGTTGATTTTTATATACTTATCAAAAGCAATGGATTTTTCATCAGCAAGCGAGTTGAATACTGAGGTTGAAATATTGGAGGATTTAAATTCTCACACCTATAAACCAACACTACCCCTGAAGGAAATGGCAATAAATCATCTCTATAAAATCGTAGGATGTAGGAGACTTACAACGAAGTTTGGTCCAAAGATTGTGCTCGATTTGGAGGATAACCAGCTTTTTTTGCCGAATCGCTTCAACAATATGTCTGAGAGGGGATTCGTCAGCATCAATGAAGGAGGCTACATAATAATAAATAGAGGGCCAATTGCTAAAACCTTCGATTTAGTTTTTACTAAAAGCATAACGACTAAATTTTATATGAGTAATTAAATAAAAGGATTTTTTCTCCAATTAAATATTTTTATTTTTTAAAAAACCCTAATTTATTTCCCCCTCCCCCACAAATTCCAGCAAATTTGTGTTTCAGATTTCAGATATCCAGTTGTGCACCAACATTGGTGTCACACCAACACCAGTGCACTAACATTGGCGTCACACCAACACCGGTGCACCAACATTGGTGTCACACCAACACCGGTGCACTAACACTAATATCGGTGCGCCAACACGACGTCACACCAACACCAACATCGGTGCACCGACACCAGTATATAAATCCTTACCTCGCTCGATATAGTGCAGTAACTTACAATCATTATGTTTGAATGCACGGAATGTAACAAGACATTCACTCGTCGAGAGAGTCTTGTTAGACATAAAAAACGATCAACGCATACATCCAGAAACAGAGAATATGTAGATAATGATGGATCACTAATTCATACTGATGAAGATATCTATAATGCTATGGAGTATGGGGATGATAATGCTATGGAGTATGAGGATGATAATAGACATAGCCCCACAGAAAACATTAGAAATAAAATGTCGAAAATAAGAAAAGGCCGGGAATATTTACAAATTCAAACACCAAAAACAGTTCCCAAACATGCTAACAGCGAGAACAGTTCTAGTAATATTTTCTCTAAACAAGTGCATATGGATAAATATGAAAAGAATCAAGCGGAACTATATAATAACAAAAATTCATTTCTTGGAACAGATCAAAGCTCAGATATAGAGCCATTTACAAAACGAGCAAAGTTTGATGAAGATGTAAATAAAAATAGTGAAAACTATGGTAAAATTCGTCAATACCCATCTAAAAACCAAGATGATGAGTCACAATCGTATACTTCTGAAGAAGAAGATGATGCAAATTTGCAAAGTTCGGATTTAGAATCAATTAACGAAGTCACAGCAAAATGAGTCAAGATGGTTGAAGATGCGAATAAATATACTGAAAACTTTCGTCAGTATCGCTATAAACACCCTCAATTAAATATTCAAGATGAAGATTCAAACTTATACGACCCCAATGAGCTAGTTGATCGATTGAGATGCTTAACGTCAACTAAAGAAGGAAAAGAAATATTTTGTATACTTAAACATTTACGAGAGCTTGAGATTATTTAATAAAAAACTTATAGCAAAATCAAACAGCTCAGTACCAAATCAGACAGCTCAGTGAACAGACCATTAATAAATCAGTTAAAGGAACCTTTAGCTAAAATGAGTTATGAGAAGGATATTAAATTGTTGGAGAACATTGTAAAAATCAAAAATTCAATTAGAAAGAAATATAAAGCTTTACAAGCTGCAAGACTTCAACAAGCAACATATCTGGAGGAAACCAATCACAAAACCTCTTAAACAATTTGTGACAGATGTAAAATTGGAATTAAAAGATACACCCAAACTCGAGTCAAAAGAAGAAGAGATAAAAGATGAAATACCGCAGAATGATGATGAAACATATACACCACCTGCACGTAAATATTTAAAGCTGGAACCAACTAGCACCCCTCTTCGGAATTATTCTCTATTGAGAGATGATGATGATGGAGAAGCTGACACTGATGATGATGAGGATGAGTTTGCCACACCTATACAGTCATCAACATTGAGAGAACATAATTCGCCGATATTAGAGTCCCCACACCAGATACTAAGCAAATATATAGAACTACTTGAAAATGATGTACGGAACTTGATAAAACCTATGGAGTGTACTATTATAACGGTGCATGGAATATTGGCAATTCAAGATTAAAAGTTGATAAAGAAATCTTTCTTATAAAAGGCAAGCAATATAAGATAACTGAAGGCTTAGCTGCATTAATTTTTATGAAACGTCCCAAGGGTTACTCAAAAGAAGACCTGGGTAATTATCGGACAATCCTAAACGACACATGTGCCCACAAACGCGATTTTAAGGAAAACCAGCAAGTAAAAGGAGCAAAAAGCTATAAATATATAAAGATAATAAAAAAGTTGATTCGCACTCCGCATACCGGTAAGGGTATTATGCGAATTTTAAACGACAATATTGATTACATCTATTGGGATAATCCCAATGAACTAGTTGATCGATTACGCATATTGGTAGGATCACAACAAGCCGGAAATAATAGTCATACTAATGAAATAGTGTCAATTAGCGAGAACATGGGATTATTGAATAAATAAACAAAATCAACCGGCCCAGTATCAAATCAGACAGCTCCGTGAACATACCTGATGGAACGTATATTAATAAAGATGTAGAAGAGGAGGGCTGCCCCAATCTAGCAACAACAACAACAACAACAGCAAAATGAGTTAGCTTGTATAATACATCAAGACCGATGTGCTCTGAAAAAATGTTTTTGTAATAAAATAAAATAGATTTTTTTTATACATTACAAATATTCTTTTATTTTCTTATAATACTATTTATGATATTCTTCCTACTCGACACCTTAACTGGGTACACTATACAAATTTTAATATACATCCACATCAAGAGGATTCAAGTTTGTAGTGGAATAGTCACCCTAGCTGCTTAGCTTTCTCCAATGTGCTTTCATGTAATTTTATAGAGACTCTTTCACTCCTAGTTTTTCTGCCTCTTTTTCTTTAGTAAGAGGAATATCAAAATATACGTAGTCGCGAATTTCATCACCTAAACCGCAACCGGTACAGTTAATGAAGTCATGCAAATTAGAACTTTCTGTATTCAGCACTTGATATTTTAATGCCAGATTATCAGGGAGAAAATCTTTCAAATCCAAAAGAAACTCCGTTAATTTTATACATGCCAGTAAGTCACAAAACTCTTCTAACTTTATATTATCCTTGAAATACTGGTCGCATAAAATAAGTCCTCGTCGATATACCTCCTCTTCGCCTTTATAATACTGTTCATCCCTGCATCCATATCCACTATTTTGGCAAAGTATTGCATCATGTTGAAAATCACTTAGCTGATGTTCAATTCGTCTAATTGCGCTTTCCAAATCCACAGCTTTTGACCAAGATTCAGCTGCGTAGCACATCCACATTATTCACTTGTAATTTTCACTTTGCACTTTGTTTTTGTTGCTGTTTATTCACAGGCTTATAGCTACGAATTGTGAAAATGAAGATTTATTCGTTCTTTTTATAACAATCATCCGCAGACCTGATCATATGTTTCAAATTTCGGTATTAATTTAGACAAGAATTGGAACCCTCACCAAATCCCCAGAAGATATCCGGCTACTAGATTTTCGTCGAAAATTGATGCGCTATGAAAGTTAGGTTTTGATATCATAGCTTGTGCACCATACCGCCCATGCCATTTTGTAAGGAGTTTTACAATCACCCTGGTGCACTGGTGATGGTGTTGGTGCACCAATGTTGGTGTGACGCCAATATTGGTGCACCAGTGTTGGTGTTGGTGCACCGGTGATGGTGTTGGTGTGACACCAATGTTGGTGCACCGGTGTTGGTGTGACGCCAATATTGGTGCACCAGTGTTGGTGCACCGGTGTTGGCGTGACGCCAATATTGGTGCACCAGTGTTGGTGTTGGTGGACCGGTGATGGTGCTGGTGCACCGGTGTTGGTGCACCGGTGTTGGTGTGACACCAATGTTGGTGCACCGGTGTTGGTGTGACGCCAATATTGGTGCACCAGTGTTGGTGTTGGTGCACCGGTGATGGTGTTGGTGCATCAACCGAACCATAAATAAAAGTTCCATATAAATATAAAACTGTATTTCCACACCAAAATTCTAAAATTATAACCCCATGTGGACAACAATTTCTACTATGCCCCTTAAGACAAGTCACATGAACACATACATACATGAGCATATCGAAACACTTGTAGCATGTGAAGCAATATACACAATTAGAGGCGATTGCTGCAAAAATCGCTTTAAAAAAGGAGCAGGGCGAGTCGACTCAATAACGATATGTCTACACGTTTCAGTGCTTTCGAGATTTGTGTAAACAATTTCAGTAGTTGTGCAATACCAGTTAACTAAAAATCAGAATAAATACAAATGACGAAATAAAGCCAACTGTGTTTAATATAGTAGATAAGGAATCGCCTTGAATGTTTGAGGTATTTGAATTCAAGTACATACATGAACACAATGAATGATCCCCCCATATACCGAAACATTGATATTAATACATAACATATATGGTTTGAGCAAAATATTCCTAAGATGGTGATTAGCCCAGATTTTATACTAGATGCTCACCTTCTCACATGTGAATTATATCATGAATAGAAATTTGAATATAAGTAGATGGATAAGCATTTATGAAATTATTATTGATTATTTGAATCAATATCATCAATTCTAACATTTTTCATGATATTCCAACTGGCGATCATAAAACAGTAGCAGCAGCAAGGCGCCTGTTCCAATAAAAATTCTACCTCGTCGTTCGCCTTAACAAAAAACCCCAGGTCTGCCTCAACATTCGTTTTCGATCTTTACAACAACAGCAAAAGCTTTTACCTTCAAACAACCCGGGCCTTCGCAAGGGACAATTCTAATTTCGGTCATCCAAAAATTCTTAATTCTTATCGCCTCTTTAGCCCGATCAGTCTTAGACATGATTCTCATACAAATTTTTTGAAAGCCAAATTTTCTACAGCATGGTTTACACCCAAATAATGTTGCGAAATATACTGCAGGTATCTTTGGTAATAATAATGTTGCGAAATAGGAAAATATGAATGGTACGCCATACAAGGTGGTATGTGTGATCGGGCGGGAAGGCAAATATGAGGGGGCGTGCCATACAAGGCACACACTAATATTGGCCGAAAGATAAATATTCGAGGGGAAATTTTGAGAGCCAAATTTTTTACAGCATGGCTTCCACTAAGTCGATCAACGATATCACAAGTCGATATCTGCTTCACCAAGCCCCTCGTAAGTACAGGCCTGGAAGCAGACAGGCCAACTAATACTAACATAGCTGAAAAGTGGCCAAAAATTTCTGACAGTTGTGGAATTAACATGGCCGAAGCCATAAGAAGCAATTTTTTAACATTGTTTTTGCACTAAAAAGTGGTAAAATATTGTATATTTTCACTTTTTGGTGCACATGGATTATCAGTGATTAGTGCTTTAGTGATTTAATAAAAAAAATTAAAATGAAGTGAGTGGTTAAGTGTATTTTAAGAGTGTTAATTGATTAGGTGACCATTTTTGTTTACATTCGCGGTGGTTTTTTCGTGTTAATTTAGGGAAAAAATGTTGAATTTGTGTAGTAACATAATAAAAAGTGCTTTTTAAGTGATTAAAGATTATTATAGGATAGTTATTAAAAACATAAGTGCAGAAAAATGTGAAGGAAAAGTGAAAAAGTTATTGTTATTCATGTTGTGTGGTAGTACTTGCACTTATGTTTTTAATAACTCTTCTATAATAATTTTTAACTACTTTAAATTCACTTTTAATTCCATTACTACACAAATTCAACACTTTTTCCCTAAATTAACACGAAAAAACCACCGCGATTGTAAACAAAAATGGTCACCTAATCAGTTAACACTCCTAGAATACACTTAACCACTAATTTTTTTTAATTTATGGACTCACATCACTAAATAACTTATCACTGATAATCCGTGTGCACTTAAAAGTGATAAAATACAATATTTTACCCCTTTTTATTCCAAAACTAAAGTTAAAAAATTGCTTCGTACGGCTTCGGCCATGTTAATTCCACAACTGTCAGACGATTTTGGCCGCGCACAGACACAACCAAAAAGTCTGCTTCCAGGCCTGTACTTACGAGGGACTTGGCTTCACACATACACATACACACACACATATTGCCCGAAAGAAAGATAAATATTCTTAGATCGCTCGTTCGGCGCTTGTATAAACAAATTAAGTAACAACAGCCAGAAAGCCTCGATAACCCTTTATAAAACCTGATGTTGCGAAATAAGTTTCTTCGCGCATGTGGGGAAATGAAAATAATAATGTTGTGAAATATACTGCAGGTATCTTTGCAGATCGGGGTATGCAAATGTAAGGGGTGTGCATATCTGGACTCATCCGGTTGAAGTTTCTTCGCGCATGTGGGGAAATGAAAATAATAATAATAATGCTGCGAAATAGGAAAATATGAATGGTGCGCCATAGAAAGTGGTATGTGTGCTGCACAGATCGGGCGGGGAAGGCAAATATGAGGGGCGTGCTATACAAGGTGGTATGTGTGATGCATAGATCGGGCGCGAAGGTAAATATGAAGGGGTGTAATAATAATGTTGCGAAACAGGAAAATATGAATGGTGCGCC
The DNA here is from genome assembly GCA_963855945.1 of Thereva nobilitata. Taxonomy (NCBI): domain Eukaryota; kingdom Metazoa; phylum Arthropoda; class Insecta; order Diptera; family Therevidae; genus Thereva; species Thereva nobilitata. Next base: position 120,812,391 of record OY979694.1, read on the forward strand.
ATACAAGGTGGTATGTGTGATGCACAGATCGGGCGGGAAGGCAAATATGAGGGGGCGTGCCATACAAGGTGGTATGTGTGATGCATAGATCGCGCGGGAAGGGAAATATCATGGTGTTCGTGATGCGTAGATCGGGCGGGGAGGTAAATATGAAGGGGTGTGCCATACAAGGTGGTGTGATGCATAGCTCGGCGGGAAAGTAAATATGAAGGGCTGTTTTCCATAGAAAGTATGTGTGTGCGTGTGGCTCCTCCCCCAGGTTGTGGGTATGGGTGTACGTGTGGGTATGGTTGTGTGTGGGTATGGTTGTGTGTGTGCTATACACGCATACATACAAACCTCAAAGTGATGGTACCTGAGGGGGGAGCGGGAAAGGCAAATATGAGGGGGGCGCAGAATCCCCCTTGTATATCTACTGTAGAATAATTTCTTTTTATTTTATACTAAAGGATGTCCTAGTTATAATAAGTAGGTAGGTTTATGTATTTAAATAATAACTTATTTAGCCCAAAGTTATAAGTATCCTTTCTACTGGACTGACACATTCTCGCATTGCAGTGTGCAGTAAATACAGAATCATCTTCTGATAACTCTCTGGCAGCAAGAAACAGGCTACAATTTCTATTTCTTTCAATGTATGGATGAAGCCAATACAATCTACACCTGCTTCGCTGTCTTCTAATAAAGTTGTATGTTATGATCACATCTTAATCATCACTTGAAATTTTTCAAACCCAAGAATACTTTCGCGCTGCTACTAGAAAACTGAAAAGTTTTGTAGCTTGAATGTCGATTGTATGACGATAAGTGGACATAACTAACATGCAAAAATGCCTTAGGTCATTTGTAGCTTGCATGCATTCGTCAAATGACGCCGCCGTGGACAGTGTGCCTTAGTTGTTGCGATTGTTGTGTCTGCTAATGTTGATGACCTTCGTCCATATTTATGACCGTTATCCAGTTTCTCATTTCCTGCCGTCCCAATGCTGTAATGAAATAATAATTAGGGTGCCCTACTGTGGCATGGTGATCTTTAGATTTTCCAACATGAGCCATAAAACCACAACGTCGATTCTTTGTATTTTCTAGGAAAACGCCGCGTGGAAAACGTATGCTGGGTTGTCGTTTAAGGTAACATGGATCCATTGGTCAACGTTTGTTAGATTTGAATCGCTGCCCCTCTATTTGCTACGAAGATTTGATAAGAGGGTGAGCTTAACCAGGCGAACACAATCTCTGAATTTCTCGAATAAGATCCTTGGTGTACCTCAAGTTAAGACTCGAAACGACTTTTTGCAGTGACTCAACGACAAAGGTTTCCGTGCGTTTCGATGCACATAGCTGAATCAGGATTGAATCCTAACAATTGTCTACTGAAATTCTTAGATTCCGGAGGCCATGAAGACAATCTTTGGTAATTTTATGTACGTAGTTGGCTCCGAAGCAATGAAGACTGGGAAAATAATTTCGTTAGTTTCGCGCTTATAAACGTCGTAACGCTTTTCGGCGCTGCTAATGGATGAAAAAGTAACAGTATACCCAGATAATGAAATTGAACCCTACTTTGAATAATGTTACTGTCTTGACAGTTTTGGATCCACCAGAGAATCCAGCATTTGCTGTTCTGCCACGAAGGAGTCTTGAATTCGGCAATTCAATGCACCCCGTTTGATTAGACGTGTAATAACCTAATCTACCCAAATTGCAAGGATTTTCACCTTTACTATTTAGTATATTATAGTTTTTGACGTAAACTCCACTATTTTCGAAATATTGACGAAAAATTATTACCGGTATTTGGTAGGCTGCGCGCGTTGAAGAAGAGTAAAGCCGGAATTACACTATTGTGTTGTGGTGTGTCGTGGCGCTCTGTGTCGTAATCTAATTCATATATTTTATATGGGGCTGATTACATTATTATGGTGTGCTGTGGTGTGGCGCGTCCCGATCTGGCGTTTCTGATTGGACACAGAGCGCCACAACACACCGCAACACAATATTTTAATTCGGGCTTAACAAAAAACTCCTAACATTACAATATTTATAGGGTGGGTCAAATTGTTCGCAAAGAATGTAACGTGGTCCATTTCAGCGAAATTCGTAAAATTCGTGTTATTTTAAGAATTTTTCGCGAAGAAACTATATATTTTGGATGATACTTTTCAAAAATAGATTTTATACTAAATGATTATTTTTCTTAAAAACACTTTCAAACAAATCGCTATAACTTCTAAAATAATTGTAGTAAGATAGTGATCTTACGCTTGCTGGATCAGGAATTTTCCTAGCTGTATATTTTGGTTGCAGGTGCCCCCCCCTCTATTTTTCAAAAATATATGCAGGAACAATAACATTCATCTAGCGGTAATTGCATTTTTCTCTTCTTCCACTTATTTTGAATGCAAAGCTGGACCTAGATTTTAAGGCAACGGCGAGAATTAAATCACTCTTCTCTGTGCCGGGCGCTTGATTGAACACGTCGGATTTAGTCTGTAAATTATTTATTATTATTACTCGCACATTTGGATATAATTAAAATTGGAATGAAAATATATTATCTGAATTGTTGTATGAAATATTCGTATTTTTCTTAAAAGAAATTAATCCCCCCATAAAAAGTGGTGTCAGAAGTGGGATATGCAGTGATAATATTGCAAGCGAATCCATGTGCAGTGATCAGTTTTGAAAAGGTTAAAGCAAAGTTGAAGCAAGGGCAAAAAAAAATATCAAGTGCAAGATCGGCTTGGGAAGAGTAAAAAACAAAGGAAAAAGCTTGGAAAAGTGTTAAAAAAGGCAATTAAAGGAAAGGAATTTTAAAGAGAGAAGCAAGGCAAAGAACAAGGACAAAGTGAGAGTTGAGCTAAGTATTTTCCATAAAAATAAAGGAAATTTTGGATTTATAATTTTATTTGTTGCAGAAAAACCTAAGCAGTGTAATTTTCAATTTATAATTCTGTTTTGGAATTTGACAAAACAATAGGACACACATTTCAGGAAAATTTAAATAGGTAGCAGTTTCTTATAGTACAGTTTATTTCTCAGCACGCACGCAGCCATACAGCGCGTTTCATATTGAAAAGAAAAACCTCCGTTATTTTTTTTGTTCGAACATCACTTGACGTTATCTCTTTATATTTTTATATTTTTATAGATAGATTTGGAAAATTTGTTCAAAATTATTAGTTTTGTACTGAAGAATCGTAAAGTGAACTTTTGATTAACAATTTTGTATGGACAAATCCACTCAATATACAGTCAGCGAACTGCAAAATTTGTTGCGAGAGCGAGGTTTACCTGTTCATTATAAAAGCAAAGTGGATTTATTAAAAAGGTTACGAAAGGCTATAACTGAAGAAGCCGGTGCTTTGAATAGTTCTGAGAAGAGCGAGGAAAATAGTGGTACCGATACAGAGGAAATGGAAAAGGAAGAGGCAGGAACAGCAGGAAGAAGCATTGATTTACCGAGCAGTGAAAATAAAAAGGTTTCCGAAGAGAGAGGCGGCAACGACAGAAAGAAGAATTGATTTACCTAAGGGTCTGATTATGTTGGAGCTGCGATAAACGAGTAGAGCGGCGATACTAGCGAAGCGAAGATAATACCAAAAAGGTTTTCAATAGAGCTGTTTATATTGGAGCCACGCGGTGACTCACGCTTTGGTCGCGACCAACGACAAGAGCTGCGATAAAGCTTGGGTTCATTTTCTCCGCTAGTATCGTTAGTATCCAGATTCAAAATGGATGTTGAATGTTTTATATTTTTATTATTATTATTATGATGAATTAAACTATTTTTTTTTCAATTTCCATTTTATTTTTTGTAGACAAAATCATGTACAAATTTTATAATGGATTTTTCCAAAGATATATTTTGAATAGGTTTCAAATATTATTTACTGAATCATTTGTTCTCCCACTAGAAACATGATTTGGTATGGCTCTGAGTAGGAAGGTTGTTATTTAGTTTAGGTATGGCTCTGAGTAGGAAGGTTGTTATTTAGTTTAGGTTATGCTCCATACCTTCTCTGTCGATTATAATACTATGCAATAAGCAAATACATTTCACACTATGATCAGCTGCATCTATTGTTGTTTGAATTGCCGTGCCCAAGATCCTCCATTTAGAATACATAATACCAAAAGCGCACTCTACCGTTCTTCGTGTTCTAGATAATCGAGAATAAAAGAATCTTTGTCAGCATCTAAATTGTTTCTTTTGTAAGGTGTTAACAAATTTGGTAGAAGTAGATAGCTTCGTCACCTAACATAACATTCGGTGATGTAATAGTAGAATTCACGAATTCGGAGTTGGCCATTCATCAATTTAAAAAACAGAGCTGAAGATCTAAGGGCCGTATTTCACTGGGACACCATGGCGGCGCAACCAGTGTGGCGACGTGGCCAATCGAAGGTTGCTATTCTCATATTGTGCAAATTTTGTAGGATGCTGCCTTAAATCGTTATGAAGGTGATGGTATTCACCGAATATATTAATTTCTTTATTGATAGAATGTTCACTGTATTCGCGCTCTCCAATTTCAAGTAAATGATAATTTGTAGCACTTGAAAAAAGTAAGATTTCTGCTTTGGAATCACTCATATTTTTAAGGTTCTGTTTGCGCTTTTGTCAGATACTGGTTCAAACTGCGTTATTCTCAGCTCCAACGTAAACACCCAATCTGCACAGCACTACTCTCATCTTTTGTCACAGCTTTTGTCGCAGCTCTCTACTCGTTTATCGCAGCTCCAACATAATCAGACCCTAAGAGTGAGAATAAAATAACAGAAATTTCCGAAGAGACAGTTTTAGAAGATTCGAAGAAAATGACAACGGGTGTGAACAGTTTTTCTTTTAGGGACATAGAGGAGTCTTTGGCAACGCTAAATGGGGAAAAAGGAACGGACGTTGTCGCATGGCTCAAGGAGTTTGACCAGGTCGCAACAATGTGTCAATGGAATTCGATCCAGAAGTACTTGTATGCCAGAAAGTTGTTGAGAAGAGCTGCTCGTCTAGCTGTGGAAAGCGACGAAGATTGCGTTAGCTGGGATAAATTGCAGGAAGTGCTAAAGGCGGAGTTTGCTCCAGTAACTACTACATTAGATATGCACAAGGCGTTAGAAGAGAGGCGAAAGTTACCACAGGAAACGTATCTTGAGTATGTCTACGCCATGAAGCAACTAGGAACTAGACTTCAAAAAGAAACTAAAAGCGTACGAGACCATGAAAAACCAGTCGACGTCTGGCCTGTGACCAAACCAACCCAAGTGAAACCTCAAACAAGTAGGCTGGCGAATGGCAGATGTGCAAATTGCGGTGCCCTCTCGCATAGTTCAAAATATTGCCCGCATCGTGAAAAAGGTTCCAGGTGCTTTCGCTGCGGTGACTTTGGACATATAAGGAGCAACTGCCCTAAGCCAGGAACCTCGAAAGAATCTGGGAAAAATCTGGAAGTCAATATGGTGAACGTTCCCTTAGTAAAAGTTACGATCGGAGATCACGAGTTTCATGGTTTATTAGACACTGGTAGTGAAGTTACTTTAGTGCGTGAGACAATATACAAAAGGAATAATAGTAGCTTCAAAGATGAAGGTCCGGGTGTTACTCTTATCGGTTTTGGCAGAAACAAGCAACGTTCCATGTGCTCAGCAGCAATTGAACTCGGGTTAAACGGGTCAACATTTCTTCTTAGAGTACAAGTAGTTCCGGATAGGATGCTCAGTTGGGATTTTCTGATAGGAAGGAACATTTTGAAGGATGCTTCTATTTCTATAGCTGACGAGGGTATAACAATCATGCGTAAGGATAATGAAGATACGGAAGAATTTTGTCTTTCAAAAATGGATGTCATGTCTCTGACTGTGGAGTGCGATTGCCCTAGCTTAGAGGAAATTTCGAACTTAAGGTTGAAAAATGAAGTAAAGGAAATAATCAGTCAATATAGTCCTCAAAAGCCTGAGAAGTCAATCATTAGTATGAAAATTCATTTGGTAGATGAGAAGCCCATCTACCAGAAGGCTAGGCGTATCCCACCAGTTGAAAGGCAAATTGTGCAGGAGCAAGTGAGCCAATGGTTAGAAGAAGGAATTATTCAACATAGCAAATCAGATTTTGCGAGTCCAACAATTCTTGTGAGGAAAGCAGATGGTTCTCCACGTCTTTGTGTCGACTATCGGAAACTTAATCAAAAGGTAATCAAAGATCGTTATCCTTTGCCCATTATAGAAGAGGTTATAGAAGAGCTGTACAAAGCCAAAGTATTTAAAGTATTATTTAGGATAGTCGAAAATATACATCTTTTATTACTTGTGAAGGCCAATACGAATTCCTCCTGAAAGCACCGTTCGGACTTTGTAACTCTCCTGCAGTATTCCAACGATTCGTGAATACAGTGTTTCAGAAGCTGATTCAAGAAAAGATATTACTCGTGTATATGGACGATTTAATCATACCTTCCGAAAACGAAACCAATAACATTAGCAACTTGCGCAAAGTCCTTGAGGTTGCTGCAAACAACGGATTAATCATCAAATGGTCTAAGTGCAAGTTTCTAAAGAGAAAGGTCGAATTTTTGGGTCACATTATTGAAGAAGGAAGTGTTAAACCTTCGGAAGGGAAGATCAAAGCGGTAACCAACTTTCCCGAACCTACCTCAGTAAGAGACATTAGAAGTTTTTTAGGTCTCACTGGTTTTTTTCGAAAATTTATAGCTAATTATGCAGCCAAAAGACATGCCTTTTAATTTCAGCCACATCGAACGTGAAGCTTTTCAGAAACTAAAGTTTTGCCTTTGCCAGGATCCAGTGCTCAAATTATTTAATCCAGAGCTTCCGACTGAATTACACACGGACGCGAGTAAGCAAGGTCTTGGAGCTGTTTTACTCCAGAAGCATGCTGATGGTCATCTACACCCGGTGTTTTTCCTGAGCTTTAAGACGACGCCCTGCGAAGAACGCTATACAAGTTACGAGCTAGAATGTCTTGCCATTATCAAGTCCCTATCTAGACTAAGGTATTATTTGTTAGGTATCGAATTTAAAATTTTTACAGATTGTCAAGCATTCCAATAAGCCATGAAAAAAAGGAGTTATGCGCCAGAATAGCTAGGTGGGCCCTTGTGCTTGAAGAATATAGTTGTACTGTTCACCATAGATCAGGAGTAAAGATGCCCCATGTTGCCGCGTTAAGCCGTTTCCCTGTTGTACAGGTTATTGAGAAGGATTTTCTTCACAACATTAAAACAATACAGGAGCAGGATGAATATTGCAGATTAGTGATAAGATTGATAAGATCGGGACAGGCCTGTGAAGATTTCGTCTTGCGCAACGACATGTTGTACCGATTCGAGGAAGGTAATTATTTATTAGTGGTCCCGAAAAGATCCCAGAAAGACTTAATAAAGTCTGTACATGAGCAAGGTCATTTCAACGCTCGAAAAGTCGTGTATAATCGGGTGTTTTTCGAACCATGGCAAGTCCGCGTGATGTAGTCGTCCTCCGATCCGCAAGACTCCTTCATCGTCAAGGAATGGCGTCAAACTGCATAATCTGCCGTTGGTTACTTCTTTTCCTGACCTGAAAGTCGACAATTCATTTGGGAATTCATCCCCTTGTGCATCCTTTATCCAATATGTGAATGCTTGATTCAGTTCTGATGTAGTCAACCAAGTCGATGAACATTTGTGCAATGCCTTGCAGTTGTTGATAAATCTGAAGCAGTAGGCTGACACTCTCAACAATCGGGTTAAGTTCGAATATTTAGTAACTAGTTTAGTCTCTCCTCCATTGAGGGCTAATGCTAAATAGATTTTCACGCTCGCTCTTTCTTCTAAATTAGTTTTGTCGACTTGAATCGGAGTCGGCCAATGCTCTTCAGATTTTTCAAGCCAACTTGGACCGCGCCACCACAGCGTATGGGAGATGAGTTCCGTTGGTGCTATGCCACGTGAAGCACAGTCTGCAGGATTGTCCCTTGAAGACACATACTTCCAAGAAGAGCAGTCGATGGTTTCTTGGATTTCGGCCACTCTATTCGCCACAAACGTTTTCCATCGTGAAGGATGTGCCTTTATCCAAGCAAGTGTGATAGTGGAGTCGCACCAAAGTGTTAAACGAATCTGACTGCCTTTTAAGGCCCTTTTTATGGCTTTAAATAGACGCACTAACAAAACAGCTCCACATAACTCTAGACGCGCCAATGTTACCGGTTTGATGGGAGCGACCTTGGTTTTTGACGTTAGCAAGTGAGTATGAATGTGTCCGAATTCATCGACCGAACGGACATAAAACACTGCGGCGTATGCCCGATTTGACGCGTCACAAAATCCGTGCAGTTCAATTTCGTCAGTCAAAGTATGCAACCATCTGGGGATTTTGATGTCTTCAATGTGTTTCAGATCCTTCCGAAAGTCGTTCCAGGCTTGTGTAAAGTCTTCAGATAATCTGTCATCTCAATCCAAGCCGCTTAGCCAAACACTCTGCATTATAATCTTGGCTCGTATCATTATAGGTGAGAGAAGTCCCAGGGGATCAAATAATTTGGAGATTTGCGATAAGAGATCTCGTTTCGTGCTCAACTCAGAATCAACAAAGTATGTATTCATCTTGTACATAAAGGCATCTGTTTTAGGACACCAAAGGACGCCTAATGTTTTAATCCCATCTTCGAAGTCGAAATTGCGGATCTTGCTGAGTTCTTGGTCCGCCAGTGGAATAGCCTTGAGCAATTCTGGATCGTTGGTGGTCCATTTTCGCAAATTGAATCCGCCTAACTGCATCAAACATATCAAGTGTTCTTGAAGTTGTGTTGCTTCCTCAACCGTGCTTGCTCCCGTCAAAAGATCGTCGACGTAGAAATCCGACTTAACTATCTCCGATGCCTTTGGGAAGTTTTGAGACTCATCGTCAGCTAACTGGTGCAGTGTTCTTATGGCCAAATAAGGAGCACAAGACGTGCCAAAAGGTAACTGTGTGTAAACAAAAATCTTGTATCCTTTCGACTGGCGATGGTCTCCACAACACTCGCTGAAAATCGACATCCTCTTCCGACACCTTGATTTGGCGATACATTTTCTCCAAATCCGCGGTGAATACGATCTTGTGTTTTCGCCACCGTAGAAGAATCTGCAACAGATCATCTTGGAGCTTAGGGCCGACCATCAAGACGTCGTTAAGTGATGGCCCAAGTGTGGATTTCTGCGACGCATCAAAAACAACACGGAGCTTAGTTGTCGTGCTTTCCTTAAGCACGGCATGATGGGGCAGGTAGTATGTTTCAAACTGTTTTGTCTTATGTAATTCCTCATTGAATTCTCTTGTAGGTACCGATACTGGAAGCATGTGGCTTAGTTGGCAATATTCTCGCATACATACTGAATACTCATCGCGCAGTTGAGGGGATTTTTCAAACCTGGCTTCAAGGAGATTGAGTCGTCGTAGTGCGGTGTTTCGCGACGCGCCGAAATGTGGACGCTGTCCATTCACGAACGGTAACCGTACTATGTAGCGTCCGTCCGATGATCGTCTCACTGTATCCTTGTAAAATTGCTCGCACCTCGTTTCTTCTTCGGTTAAATGTCGTTCTTCTCGAGTTTCTTCCAATTCCCAAAAACGCCGGATGCTGTGCTCTAACTAACGTCTTTGTTTGAGGTGCTGGTACTTCTCCTGATAGAATCCATCCTAAGGTTGTGTTCTGCGCGACGAACTTCCCATTGTTACTCTTCCTGATACCGTCAAGTAAAATTGTGTTATAAACATCCACACCAAGTAAGACTTGGATTTTATTGGGTTCCAAACATTGGGGATCGGCCAAACGCAAATGCTTCAAATTTATCGAATCCTCCGGTAGTTTGATACTTCGAGTAGGTAGCACTTTGGTAATCGATTTTAAAACCATTGCTGATGTCCTCATTATGGTACTGCCATGTCTTGATTTCAGCATGAATTGTACTGACGCCCTTGAAGTACCGACCTTGCAATCTGTAACACCAAAAATGTTCACTGCAGATGTTGATTTCCTTAGCTTCAGCAGTTGCACAATCTGTTCCGAAGTGAAAGATACTTGGGAGCCTTGATCTAATAATGCACGGGCTGTCACTTCTTGCCCTGATGGAGCACAAATTCGAACTAAAGCTGTGGCAAGAAGCTTCTCCTTTTGTATTGCAGGATCTTGAACATAAAAGGAGTTAGCGTCTTCCAAAGCAGATGATGTGGGTTCAGGATCCTTAGTACCTTCCGTTGACATGGACGCCCTTCCTTTACTAATAGCAAAATTCGCGATAACTGTGTCGCTATGGAGCAATGTGTGATGTCGGTGGCTACAGCGTAAACAGTTGTGTACGCTAGGGCATCACCTTGCCTTGTGCCCAGGACCTAAGCAATTAGAACACAAACCTTTTTTTTGTACTACGTCCCTTTTGCCTTCAAAATTTAATTTTAAAAATTGTTCGCACGACCTTATGCTGTGATTGCCTGAACAAAGTGCACACCTGATGTTAGCAGTAACATGATAAGTTTGTCTAGAAGTGCTAATTTGCCGCGCGATTCCTGTAGACCTTTTCGCATCATTTCCTAACGCTTCTAGGGCTCTAAACTGACCCTCTAGAAAACTCCGTAAATCCTCGTACGTAGGAAATTCCAGTGTGCCACCGATGTTCTGTTCCCAAAGACGTTTGGTTTCGTTAGGCAATCGCTCACTCACAAGATACGAAACTACCATGTCCCACTTGTCCACTTCAATACTTAAATTTCTTAAAGCTTGTAAACATTCGCTGGTAGTGTCTAATAGCTTCCGGATGCCTGACGCCGAATCATAGCTACACGCAGGTTGTGATAATAGTGTCTTCAGCTGAGATTTAATCAAAAGGCGTTTGTTGTTGTACCGATCATTTAATGCCTTCCAAGCAGGGAGATAATTGGCTTCGGTGATATTGAAATGCCTAAGGAGCTGCTCAGCTTCGCCATGCAATGTTGATTTTAAATAGTGGAGCTTTTGTACATTGGAGATCCTATGGTTTTTATGAATTAAAGTGACGAATAAGTCGCGGAAAGACAGCCACTCATTGTAGCTTCCACTGAATTTAGGCAGATTAACTCTTGGGAGTTTCACTTCTTCGTATTCATTATGCACGATTTTCTCCGCTGGACTCGCCTCCGTCCGACTTGGTTCAGGGTGCAGAGTTTCCATTTCTTCCTGTATTTCGGACTTTCCTAACAAAAAACATTCCTGCACTTCGTCGTATACGTCATTGTCCAAATATTGCGTGACTTGCTCCGACAGTTCCTTGGTTGATTCCTTAAGTGATAAGATTTCACGGTGGGTTCTCCGGAACTCTAGCCAGTGTTCGTTAAGCGTCTGCAAACGATTATTCAAATTCACCTTGGTTTTTCTGGATTTTGAATCCTTGTTAAAATTCCTAAGCAATTTCTTGATGTTGTCATACGTGAAGTCTTGATCGGCAATTAGCCCTTCTAACGTGTTTTCGCTCATGCTCGCGTTATTTTATATATGTAAACAAAAGTAATAAAATGGGGTACTCACCGAACTGATGAATACTTGACTTAAAATCCTCTCCGGTGCTCCTTGTTTACTCCACGTGGTCGATTTGGGCTGAGAAATGCGCTTCCAATATCAAAATCCTTTCAAAGTCAAACACTTATTTAAGTCTATGTCACTAATTGTTCACGTTTTCAAATTAAACAATGCAAAACCGCAACCGTTTTTCGTTCACCGCGTTGCAAATTAACCGGCACCTTGTCCGAAAAAACTTTCTTTATTATTCCGGTAGCACGAATATTTCACAATTCACCGGAATCCGGATCGAAGGACCATAAAAATGTTCATAAAAAATGTTCAAATCAAATGTAAAACGCTCAAACAACGCCGAACCGAAATATTCCGCGTTTATCAAATTGGATCCAACAACAACGCACAATGAAAGTGAAAAAACTCTGTTTACACAATAACGCTAGTTTTATTGAAAAGAATAATCAAACTTAGTTCTTAACTTTTATTACACTGTACAACATAAGTAAGTCTAAATATTTCAAATAAAACTTCTAATGGAATTCGCCACAATTATTTTTCTTCGCGATCAAAATTCAAAATTCAAAATTATCAAAAACTAAACTGACTACAAAGTGCTGAGGGACTCTAACCGCTGTTGCTTCTTTTTATATATAAAAGGCCTACGTGACCTCAGCACTCTGACCGTAATTTTACATCGGCTATTACCGCTGCATCGTTTTCTTTTTTACTCCACCCACATCTTTCCCCTCTAATTAGAGATTTCGACTTAATTTCGAATTGTTTACATTTGTTTATGTTTTAAATGTCAAATTGCGTGATGTGGGTGCAATAAACAAGTTTGTTGGTTTGTTTGTTTGTTAATGTTAAATATTAATAAGTTAAATGATTTACTTGTGATTGTTTTAAAAAGGTGAGTGGTCTAAATTTCGTATTTCGTAAAAATAGTGACTTGTTATGTGTTTTAGAATCGAAATGTTTACTAATTCAATGAGTTTTAACCTAACCTAACATTTTAAATATTTTACTTAATATTTAACTTTTTTTCTTGTTTTAGCTGCGGCTGCTGCTCATTGCTACTCGGGAACACGTCCTTTGAAGAAACTTCGCAGGGAAGTATTTTGTATGTGCAGGTGTACTAATAACGATTTTGTTTTCCCTTAATTTTTAGGTGGATGTTCAACACATCTGAAAGCAAAGATACTTCTTCTTCTATTCGTTACAAGCAGTTGAAAGAAAAGTAATCCCCGAAGATGAGTATTCCAAAATTTCTCAACGAATACTCTGATATTTTGCTAGAAGAGCATAAGTATAAAATAGAACATCTCTACAGATACGTACAGGAATATGAAAATGCAGGAAAAGTTAATTCCATACATGGAGCACATTACATGAACTGCCCGTGGTCGAACAATTGGACAACCTGTGGGCCAGATACGTGTGGATGTTGTTTTGTGGAGCGGTACAAACAAGAAGTTCAAAGCTTAATAAATTTTTACGTGAGGACAACAATTTTTACGCCAAAAACAACTGTAAAGAATGCAAAAAAGGGTTCGATTTATACTAACACCAGAAGTACACTGCATGCATGTATGGGATTTTGCTTATAGAGCCAACCGCATTGGGCTGTGGCATATAAATCCAATAGATAGATGCCGATTTCAGCAGAGAATCATCATTACAAGTAAAATCCTGGATCACATATTGAGCCAGCATCATCGAGAGAAAATATGTAATACTAGATTTGAAAATAAAGTCAAGTTTCAATATGTTTTAAAAAATGTTTTTTATTTAATTTTATTAGGAGCCCTCCAAAATTGTTTATACCCACTCACGGTGGTCTAATAAGAAAGGTCCTCATAAACAAAAAAATGCGCTCAGCTGCATTTGTTGCGTAATTTCCCTTTTAAAATTTTTTCCCAATTTCATTGAAACTCGATTTTCTCAAAGATAGCAAAATTCTCCACTTCAACTCTTAAAACGAGAAATTTTTTCTTCTAAATTTCAAACCTAAAGCAATAGATCCCGTAAATTTTTAAAACCCGCGATAATATGCCATATGTGTGCAGCTGCACATACGAGAGGATATAGCAAATATTTTCTTCTAAATTTCAAACCTAAAACAATAAACGCCGTAAATTTTTAAAACCCGCGATAATCTGCCATATGTGTGCAGCCGCAATTCAGGTCTCAAATTTCTGCTGATAAAGCAACGCTAGTGAATTTTTTTTGCCGATGAGTCACAGCACCCGGCATATATATTTGTTTACATTAAAGATCTGCTAGGGATCTCAACCCTTGATGTGTATTTTGCTTAAGGCTCCTTGGCGCGCGATCGGTAAAAATAGCATTCGTGAAAAGAGAGTGTCCCGTGCTTAAGTTGATTTATGTGCTTTCATGACATATGGGCATGAAGGATATGTGTGAGGTCAATTTGGTTGAAAAATTTATGAGGCAAAGGAATGCAATTTGATGTTTGGATTTGGGTTTTGGCTGCTGGGCATGAAAATTCATGTCGAGATCAGAATGGTAATTTCCTTTCACGCTTGCCCCTTATAAGTATATCACTTGCACATGTTTTGTGTGGCGTGATTTTAGGTGAAACAAGGATATTTTATTTCTTAAATGTAATTTGAATATTTTTGCATGGCGGGATATTTTATTTCTTAGGAGAGTTGGTTAAAAATTGAAATGGGGTTTGAATATCTTGAGTCTCTGGGATCCTTGAAGCTGGGATATCGATTTAAGTCTCTCGGCCCCTTGCGCAAGCCTAGCAGGGATGCAAACCAAAACTCGAGGGTAATGTCCTGAACAGCAAGGCCCCGCTCAAAGCACAGCGATGTTCAAAACTGAAGATTCAATCACCCGCATAATCTCATCCAGGACACTCAGCGAAGCTCAACCTAATTCCCCAAGCTCATCCGAGGCACATGCAAGTTTCAAAAGCTAATCCAGCGCTAAAGTTCATCTGAGGCACATGCAAGTTCAATCTAATTCCTCAAGCTCATCCGAGGCGCATGCAAGTTCAATCTAATTCATCAAGCTCATCCGAGGCGCATGCAAGTTCAATTTAATTTTCCAAGCCTCATCCGGGGCACATGTAAGTTCAATCTATCACCCAAGACCTCATCCAGGGCACATGCAAGTTCAAAAGCTAATCCAGCGCTAAAGTTCATCCGAGGCACATGCAAGTTCAATCTAATTCCGCAGGCACATTGAAGTTCAAAAGCTTATCCGGCGCTAAAGTTCATCCGAGGCACATGCAAGTTCAATCCAATTCCTCAAGCTCATCCGAGGCACATCCAACTAACACCCAAGACCACATCCGAGGCACATGCAAGTTCAGCCATGGCACAGGAAGTTCAAAAGCTCCGCCGGAACGAAAGGTCATCCGAGGCACACCCAAGACCCACATCCACACCCAAGACAACAACCGATGACGTCACTGCGCTGAGAGCGCTGTTGCTCTACTACTCATAACCTCCTAGCGGTGGCCACTGGTAACTATCCTATGAGAGAGGATAGGCTAACATGATCGGACTGGTCCCTTCCAAGTAAGTTGGCGTGAGGCTAATAACCTCACCCGGAAAAAAACATTATTACGGAACGAGCAACATGTCTCGGATACTGGAAAAAACGACGACGACCACGGCAACGAAAAAGGCAAAATGATTTAAGATTTTTCTCATGGAACGTACGAACTCTGTACAGAACTCGCGCTGCACAACATCTGGCCGATACCCTGTCAACATATAAAGCTGACATTACCGCCATTCAGGAGATGCGATGGACAGGGAATGGTGTTTTGCAAAAACCTGATTATGACGTATATTACAGCTGTCATACGAAACACCATGTGCTCGGGGTAGGTTTTATGGTCAGCAAAAGGATGCAGCCTACCATTATCGGCTTTAAAGCAATAAACGAAAGGGTGTGTACCCTTCGTGTGCGAGGCAAATTTAAGAATATCAGCCTCATAAATGTTCACGCACCTACAGAAGAGTCCCCGGACGATGAAAAAGAAGAATTCTTCGAAGTAGTTGAACGGTAACTTAATGCCTGCCCCAGATATGATGTAAAAATCATATTGGCAGACCTGAACGCCAAAGTAGGCCGGGAGCCCGTATACAGGCAATATGTCGGCATCCACAGCTTGCATGAGAACACTAATGACAATGGGCAGCGAGTTATAGAGATGGCCGCAAGTAAGAACTTGGTCGTTGCAAGTACCAGATTTGCGCGTAAAGATATCCATAAAGCCACCTGGATATCTCCTGATGGGGCAACTCGCAATCAAATAGACCATGTGTTGATAGACCGTCGCCACCTTTCGGGTCTGATGACGGTACGAACGTACCGAGGTGCCAACTTCGACTCAGATCACTATCTTGTTGGTATGGTGCTCCGAGAGCGCATTACAACCCTGAAAAGCTTTGTATGATCAGGCTCGAATCAACACAGCTGCACTCCGCAACGAAATGGCCAGAAACAGCTACGGTCAGGCGTTAGAACTCGCGCTCAGAAGAGCAAGTCCTGGGGATGAGATGCCAGGCGTCGACGAGAGCTGTACCCGCCTTAAAAATACTATCATTAGTACTGCTGATTCCATCTTAGGCAGAAGTCGTAGAGATCGGAACGACTGGTTCGATAATGAATGCAAGCTGGCAACTGAACGTAAGAATGCTGCGTATCGAGCAATGCAGCAGTCTCAGAGAACACGAGCACGCGAAGAGAAATATAAAGAGCTCAGAAAAGAAGAAAAGAGAATTCACAAACGAAAAAAGGAAGCCTGGGAGAAAAATCTCGTTTGTGAACTAGAACGGTACAGAGAGCGACGGCCGCACCAGGCGCGGGAGTTATACCGAAGAGTACGCGGTATGACGCAATTCACACCTCGTTGCACATACTGCAAGGACAAAGAAGGGAATCTGATCACCGATCCTCAAGACATCTTGGAGCGATGGGAAGAGCACTTTCATGAATTGCTAAATGGCGAACTAACTGAGGATTTGGAGGCTTCACCAATATCTGACGATAATGCTATGCTGTCACCACCAAGCTTAGCAGAAGTTAGCAGTGCCATCACCCAGCTCAAAAATAACAAGGCCTCGGCTGCAGACGGCATCCCTGCGGAGCTGGTTAAATATGGAGGGCCTACATTACACCAAGCGATTCATGAATTAATTGTGCAAGTATGGGAGCAGGAAGCGATGCCAGAAGACTGGAGAAAAGGCATCCTCTGCCCGGTACATAAAAAAGGAGATATCACAACGTGCAGCAATTATCGTGGTATAACGTTGTTGAGTACCGCGTATAAGATATTCTCCGCCATCCTACAAAACAGGATGACCCCATACGCTAGAAATATCGTAGGCCAATACCAGTGTGGCTTCAGCCCAGGCAAATCAACAACCGATCAGATTTTCACTTTTAGGCAGGCTATGGAAAAATGTCTAGAGTTTCAAAAATCAATCCAACACCTCTTCATAGACTTTAAAGCCGCCTATGATAGCATAGCCAGAGTAGAACTCTACAAAGCCATGAGAGAATTCGGCATTCCCAATAAGCTGACAAGACTATGTAGGTTGACCATGACCAATGTGACAAGCCAAGTAAAGGTATCCGGAATACTGTCCAGACCAATCAACATCTATAATGGACTCCGACAAGGGGACGGTCTGGCCTGCCTCCTTTTCAACCTGGCGTTGGAGAAAGTGATCCGAGATTCGGGCGTGACATCAAGGGGCACAATCCTCCACAAGTTCACCCAATTACTGGCTTACGCAGACGACATTGACATCATTGGAAGAACATCAACAGCTGTACAAGAAGCTTTCATCCAGATTGAGCGGGCGGCAGGAAATCTAGGACTGCACATCAACGTGTCTTGGTCTTACGGGAATGGGGAGTGGAGAATATTTTAACACTATGTACGGTTAACGTCGGGTAGTTGTTAGACAGGTACTTAAATATTTCGTCAGGGGAGAATTCAGAGTCAATGCCTCTAAGAATTAAAGATTGAAACCGGTCCTCCGGATGCGTGCATGTGTGGGCTGTCACTTTTCTAACTTTTAGTTTTTCGAAAAAGCCTGTTTTGTGTTCTTTCTTACGGAAGAACAGCTTGCAGGCACCCCCCTTGTCCTTGCGATCCTGAAATCGCATTCTGGGTAAATCGAGTTAATCATTTTTGTGAGATTTCGTACATTGATATCCTGGATTACTATGGGCGGGCAGTAGCCCGTGCTTTTTGGAATCTTTTCTCTATTAAAATATGCAGTTTTAGCGAAAGAATTGAAATTAGTGGATTTATTAGTATTATTAAAGTTATTATTATTATTATTATAATTATAACTAGAAGAATTTGAGATGTTTGCTCCACGCCAGGTTCCAGGGGCGAAAATCTGTTTTGGCTGAGTGTCGACGTTTTGTTGGCCACTGTCATTGACGGAAAATATTTACTCTTTTGTTTAACTTTTATCCATCCGTCATCAGTATCAAGAATACTATCGGTAGTAGTGTTGGTGCAACCATCATTTACCACCTCGGTTGTGTGAGGAACGGTAGTGTCCATGTGTTGTTGGGTATCAGACGTATCATCACCGGAGTATTCGGAATGCGATTGTTGTGGATCGACGTCATCGATTCCGTTAGTTCTTACTGAATGGCCACTTGTGCTGGCACTTTTGTATGTAATATGCTCGATGATATTAATTTTACAGGTAGGCTTACCTACCTCCGACTCTTTTCGAGCTCCTTTACTTTTGCTCGGCTGGGGACCCAGAGGGTCCCGTCATCGTCCATGGCAGGTGCTCCTCTTTTCAGGTTGTGTTAATGTCCAGCCTGAACACTGCTAAACAGATCACTTATGGAAATTAAGTTTTATTTGATTAATTATATTCACTGGGAATAACCGATATCTCTCAACGGATCAATCACCCAGAGCACAATAATTATGTAATATGTCTTTTTTGTTTTTATTTAAGCTTTTGAAGGCACTTTGTAGTATGCACTGTGAACGTGTTTACTCTACGACGGGCGCCTCGAAACTCCCATTTACGTCTGAAAAAACGCTTTCGTTGTTCGTTCAAATGAAATTATCTCAACATAGGTATCAACTGTTGCGAAATGCCTGTTTAAAGAAAAAGAGTAAAATGTTTCCATCATACAAGCAATACCACGTTTATAAGCGGAGTTGCACTCCCGGATCTTCACTCCAAAGTGAAACTCCCGATGCGTTTATAAGCAATGGGAGCGGAAATCCAAAATACTTTCTGGTTTGAGATGACAGTTCCGAGCTCAAATTTAAAATAACAACAAACACAAATTTAACTCCAATGTTTAATTTAATGTATTTAAAAAGTAAAGAAAAAAAACTATTATAGCAAAATAAAACACCCAGATTCCTCTTTACTAAGATTTCTCCCTTCGGAAAAAAATGAAAAATCATGCTCCGGTCATCTCACTCCCAGTCAGCGTTTATAAGCACAAAATAAACCGGGAGCGATATTTCACTCTGGCTTTTTCTTCGGGAGCGAAGGTCCAAGTTCTGGATTTTCACTCCCCGTTTATAAGCGGTGTTTCACTCCGGATCGAAACTTCCATCCGGAGGGAAACTCCGCTTATAAACGTGGTACAAGTAAGCAAGGCAAAGAAAGGTTGCTATCCTCAATTCGGTAAATCACTCACTGAATCAAACGCAGAAGTAAGAGTTCAATCTTTGCTGGATCATACATCTAATTGCATTTTGTAATGTCAGATGGAAGTTACAAAGCTTATGGATCAAGAAGAATTAAGAAATTTAACTCTAATTTGTAAAAGCGGTTGCGACAGAAGTTCAGGGTACTCGATGTTTAAACAAAAATTTAGTGATGATAGCCATACTCTTGTTGCTGGGAAAGATGTAGTTATATCAAATTCGTAATCAGCGACCCCAAAACCTCGAAAGTGATATGTGACTTGATTATGTAAGAAAATATGCGTTACTTTATACCAGGGGGTGGTCAGTAAGGGGTGAAGGGGGTAAATCTTCGTACATTTAACATCAAATTCGTAATCAGCGACCCCAAAAACCCCCGGGTGTACAATTTGGAGTGAATTACTTGAATTTTCGAATTTTGGCCACCTTTTTGGGATTCGGTGACGGCGAAACTATTTTCCTCGACCACGGCGAATGGCCAGATGAAATTCGTTGTGTGGACACACTAAGAGTGACGGCGACACAAAACACCGGAATAACCATCTTGGATAGCCGAATGCTACACACGCACACAGAAACACAGGAGAATAGCAACAGAAACCCATGCCACAGCACCCATGTAACTTTGACAGGATTCTATTTGTTTTTGACAGTCGCTGCCTACTGCGATTCGTCGACCGCTCTTATCATGTTTACAGCATTAGTCGGTAGGGCGTTTGAAGTTGTTTTTTAACGTTTTTAATATCACCGTGTATTTTTGTAACTTCGTACTAGGGGCCATAATTTATTTCATTTCGGTATTCGTTTCAGCTATTCAGCCCGTTATTTTGACAGTTCTACAGACAGTTTGTTTTCAAATTTAAAGTAGTTAAAAGAACGAAAAAGAAGTTATTTTAATAGAATGCAGTCAATACAAGATGAAAAAATTATTTTTATTTATCGAAAATAAAAAACTATTCTACTCAATCAAAACTCGTCAACAAATGTCAAAAACCGATTCGCTCAGGCACCTTATAATCGCTATCACTTTCAAGCTCATTTCGTTTTCGGTTCGTGTTCGTTTCTGCTTTTGGGCCTTAAAACTGTAAAAGTGAAGGTTCTACCCTATATGTAAGTGGTTCTACCACTATTCAAGTGGTAGAATTATGAGTCATCAGTCATTTTTTTAACAAAAATGTCAATTTCAACTACCTTTTTCTTCAAAAAATACGTAGTTAATCATTTTTTTTTCAAAATTGGAAAGCTTGGACAATTTCCTATAAATAATGTCCAGACAATTTTTGTGTTACGGCCTTTATTTTTGAAGATATTAGCAAAGGAGACTGGTCATATGAGCCCCAGGCCCGGCGCAAAATAAAAGTATCTCAGATTATCGGTTATAATGAGTATTGAAATTCTGTATAGTTTCTATATCCGGTAAATGTGGCAAAGGTGTTAATATTGGCATTTCTGTTTATTCGGGTGAAATACCTTATATCTCCCTGTATTTTTGTAACGCTTTAACCTATTTTCATGAATAAGGTATCAGTGTACGCAGAATACTCCCACCTATCTAACACTGTAAAAATTAAGGTTCTAACCTACTAACTTCCAGAGTAAAGAATCACAAAGTCAAATATAAATAAACTAAAATATAAATTTTTTACTGCATTTTTCTCCAAAAAAAACCAAGTTAATCAATATTTTTCTTTTCAAAATTGGAAAGCTTGGACAATTTCCTATTAATAATGTCCGTACAATTTTTATTCTACGGCCGTTACTTTTGAAATTATAAGCAATTTTGATGTTAAAATGGACTCTATTTGGTACTTTTCGACAAAGCTTAGGTGAAAAAGTACTAAAAAAGTACGAAATAGAGCCAATTGTACAGGGTGTCCGTTCTGGCTTGCCAAGCAATTAATTTAGACTAAAAATGATCGGCAAAAAACACAAAGGCCCGTTTTCGAGATAGGGCGTTTTGAATTTTGGTTTTGGGAAAAAAAGTGAGACTGGTCATGGCCCATAGAAAATTACTCCACGCCCGGGGCAAATGAAACTTATCTCAGAATTTTCATAAAATTAGGTAATAATACTGCGTTCACATCGCCTCGAAAACGCATGTTTTTATGAAAGTGTTTTCAGAAAACGAATGAGCCGTTCACATCGCCTTTCTTGTTTTCGAGTGACAGTTAAAAAGTTACGGAAAAAATGTCATCTAAAGAATTAATGTTAATGTGTTTTGAAAAAAACAAAATAATAAATGAAATAAAAACAGTTATTGCCAAGGCAGCATCGCAAAGATGTTTGTTAAAATTACTGATAAGGAAAAAGCGCAGATTGGCAAAACAAATCCTTTTTTTAGGAAATAAAAATAACATTATGTACATGAAATTTGAAAAAAGAAGGCATTTGTGGATGAAGGTATGTTCAATACATTTGTACGTTAAAAATTTGAAATACTTAATTAAAACTTTGTTGTTTTAGGATCGTTGCAGTACTTTTTGGGAAATTGAAGTTCCCAAATTCAGTGATGCAGATTTTAAAGAGAGTTTTAGGAAGACGAGGAGCACCTTCAATGTATTATGTAGGAAACTATATACACTTGAAAAAGTCGATACAGCCTTTAGAAAGTGTATAAATATCCAAAAGAGAATCGCGATAGCACTATATGCAATATATGTGGACTATTGCCAAATTATTTGGTGTGGGTAAATCAACAGTGCAAATGATATTGATAGATTTCTGCACAGCAGTGTGGGATACACTAAGGGCAGAGTTCTTAAACTTTTTTCCACCAGATAGAGACAGTATTAAGAATTGCATTATAGGCTTTGAAAAATTAGGATTCCCACAATGCCTTGGTGCCATTGGTAAGTACATTATACATATAATTTATTAATCTATATAATTCATATACTTGATAAATTCTATCCTAGATGGATGCCATATAGAAATTAAGCCAAAGAAAGATGAAGCCTGCGATTATTATAATTATAAAGGATGGCATTCAATTGTCCTTTTGGCTTTAGTGGATTATAGGTAAGAAATTTAAAAAAATAGCAGATAATATTAAAAAAAATTAATTCAGATATAGGTTCTTATATGTAAATGTGGGTGCTCCTGGAAGATGTAACGATTCAACAATTTTCGAAAAATCGCAACTAAAACGCCAGTTAGAAAATCCCACAATTCAGGAATTTTCAAAAACGTTCAATGGCATAACAATTCCTGTTTTGATAATAGGCGATTCAGCTTTTCGCTTGTCGCCGTATGTTATGAAACCATATCCATACAGTATAACAAGAGACGAACGTGAAAAGAAATTTAATACTGCGTTATCTAGCTGCCACCGAGTTGTCGAAAATGCATTTGGTCACCTGAAAGCACGTTTTCGTCGAATCGGAAAAGGGGGCATTCTTTTACAAACCGAACACCTTTCTGACCGACACATTTTTGATTTGGCTGAAACTTTTTTTACGGGTTCTATATTGAAAAAAAAGAGACCCGTATTTTTTTGTTTGTTTTTTTTCACAATATTTTGGCCGCTAGAAATTATTGAAATTTCGCGATTTTGGTGATTTTGGGCTTGAGGGGTAATTTTCAAAAATTCACAACTCCTGTTCTGTTAGTGCTATCAACTGATTTTTTTTTTCATTTTAAAGATAAAAGAACAAGCTTTTAGAAAAAAATACTTTCGAAAAACATTATAAACAATTTAAGATTGTTATTAACAATTAAAATGTTTAAATTGGTTTTTAACAATTGCACCCACCTCGTAGCGAGTTTTAAGTATTACCATCGTATTCTACGTCAAATTTCCTTTCAAAAACACTTTTTTAATCGATGGACAAATTATTACTACTATCGGAAAAAAATTAATTAACTTAGCGCGCTACGTCGCATCGGCGCGCGGGTCCCACTGCGCGCCCTTCCCTCTTGTCTCTCATCGGTTTTCTTTCGAATATACATTAATATTATATATTTTTAGTTAAATATTTTTATTTGTTCGTCGAGAAGGGTTTATAACAAATTGGAAAAATAATATCAATGAAAAGTACATAAATAAAATACATCATTGCTTACAAAAAAAATCCTTTATTAATATCTCAATACTATATTAAAAGTACCTCGTTAAGTTTGCAGTGCCTGTTGTAAATTAAACCACTATTTTTATAATTTTTTTTCCTTTACCAAAATATTAAGGTTCTTTTTAAAAAGACGCCGCAATTGATACCTCTTACATATATTTTTCAACCATAGAATATTTCTTTTTGAGCGTCATAAAACATGGAAATTCAGTAATTGCATTTACCCTTTGTCGGATGGTAAAACAAAAACTCTAAAGGGCGAAATACACGAGCGCTCCATTCGACCACGCCACCCCAAAACAACAACAATTTATATGCATTGGAAATTTCGAGTGTTGTTGCTTTGGCGTGGCGTGGTCGGATGGAGCGCTCGTGTATTGGGCCCTTTAGGGTTTTATGACTATGTTTGTTTCAAGGATGTGAGAGGTATGAATTGTACATGGGTCAGTAATTTTGAAGAAAGGAACTGGGTTCTTGGTGAAGAGCTGGAATTTCCTCAACCAGTCATTTTGCAGACTTCATAGCGAGCATTAGAGTAAAAATAAAGCAAATATTTTTATAACGAAATAGTGCGTTTTATTTAACAGTAAGGAAAATATACTTCAAGCAATAATTTGTGGTGGTGTTTTAAACAACACAACGAAATTCGTACAGTGCCTGTAGCGGTCGTTCGTACAAAATTCGTACAGTGCGCGTGATTTGCTGATCCTTGTGCGGTTTACGATTGACACAGTTTTTGTCATCTTGAGATATATCTATTAGTGAGTGTGGCCCTACGATGTCAAAAAAAGTGTCTAAAAAATTAAAAGCAGTTACCATTCGTAAGGACGCATGTTTTAACCCTTTTAATAAAATCAAGCATGCAAAAAGGAGAACCTTAAATTTGAGAAAAGTGAATGAGAATCAGCTACGTGCACTAAATTTATCTGTAACTACGAAGTCGTTGCAGCAAAAAATCTGTGATTCCTGTCGCCTACGCATCAAGAAGATCAACGAAGAAAATAATGAAGAGAACCAAAATGAACAATTTGAAATGGTACGTTACTATCTTATTATATTATATATAACTTGTAACTATGTCGTAGTAAAGGAGTCGAGTGGAACCAAGCCTTTACGTACAAATGTGCAGCATAGCCAGCAACAGCGTTGTACGCCCTTAATTCGCCAGTAAACTCCTTTCAGTCCAGCAAGTCTTTTTAGTTTGTAGTTTTACGATTGGGCTCGTCGATAGTAATAATAACGTATTATATTTTTTACAGCCACAAAATACACAAGATTCATTCAATGAAGATTCGGAAGATAAAATCGGCAGTGGAGAAACTTCATCAGGTGGACCATCAGGTGAAAACAGGACGTTTCTGGATACTCGTATTGATCATTTAAACAAAGGTTTATGTATCCTAGGAGCATCTCCGATAAAGAAAAGAAAATTGACGCAAAAAAGGTATTCTGAGGAAAAAGTGAAAAAAATTACGGAAGTCATTAAGAAAAAAGTTTTTAATATAAAGGACAATGATCCCGATGATCTCGACGACGAAGATGATGATAATACATCAATTTTGAGAACTCTTCAAGAAAGTTTTAATACGAGTCAAGACCGAACTCACCAAATAAAAATCTTAACTATTTTTCGACACTGGTCTTACCAAAAAATATATCTTAATTTTCCAAGCGCTACTAGGCATATGATAGCTGTCGCAAAAAATATTGCTAAGGATAAGGGGATATTAAGCGATCCTACACCAAAACACCATCCAGGTTTAGATGAAAATGCTGTTAATATTATAGTTAATTTTTACCAGTCAGATGATTACACTCAATTAATGCCAGGTCAAAAAGACTACATCTCTGTTAAACAGGATAGAAAAAGAATGCAAATGCAGAAACGCCTGCTTTTGAATAATTTGAAAGAATTGTATAATACATTCAAACTGAGCCATCCAACCATACAATGTAGTTTTTCGAAATTTGCAAGTTTACGACCTAAGCACTGTGTATTAGCAGGAGCGGCTGGTACTCATTCTGTTTGTGTTTGTGCCATACATGAAAATGTAAAATTATTAATTGATGGAGCAAATTTAAAATCAATTACTGCTGATTCTCCGCGACCTTTAACAAATTACCGTGATTGTTTGGATCGAATGATATGTAATGTGAAATCGACTAACTGTTTCTTAGGATTATGCGATAAATGCCCTGGGGTTACCAATATTTTTGATCAGCTAGAAAAAAATTTCGAAGAAAAATTAATAGACAATATCAAGTACAAGCAATGGGTTACAACCGAGAGGACCTCATTACAAACCCTCATATCCAATGTTGACGATTTTTTACAAGTTCTTAGTAACGGTTTGATTAAATTATTATTACATTCATTTTTAGTTAATAAACAAAGAGAATTTTTGAACGAAAAAAAAGGACTTTAATGAAAAATGAGTGTATTGTCATTTGCGATTTCTCAGAGAATTATGCATTTATAATTCAAAATTCAGTGCAAGGCATACACTGGAATAATGACCAAGTGACAATACATCCATTTTCAGTTTACTACAGAGATGATAAAAATGAATTAAAGATCAAAAGTTTTGTTTCAATGTCGGAATGCTTACGTCACGATACCGTTGCTGTTCATCTATTTCAAAAACAGTTGGTCGATTTCATAAAAACGAATTTAAAGGATGTAAAAAAAATCATATATTTTTCGGACGGCGCCAGTGGGCAGTATAAGAATAAAAAGAATTTTATAAACCTCACGCACCATTTTGAGGACTTCCATTTAGCAGCTGAGTGGCACTTTTTCCCAACTTCCCATGGGAAAGGACCATGTGACGGAATAGGTGGCACACTCAAAAGACTTGCTGCTAGAGCTAGTCTTCAAAGGGTGAACGATCCAATTCGTTCTCCGAAAGAATTATTTGACTGGGCGACAGAAGCTTTGCCAAACATAACGTGTCGTTATTCGAGTAATGCTGAATACGAAGAAGAACAAGAAATACTGAAACCACGTTTTCAAAAATCATTGACAATAAAGGGAACTTTAAAATTTCATAGTATGATTCCCATCTCTCTTCAAGAATTGAAAGCGAAGCAATTTTCTTCGTCCGAAAAAAAGAGCACAGTGAAAATTTTTAAATAACTAATGTTAATATTTTACGACTGTTTACTACTACTATTTGATGTTGTAATTCTGAACGAGATACTTTATATATAGTTCCTATTGAGATATTAATAAAGTAATTTTTTTGTAAGCAATGATGTATTTTATTTATGTACTTTTCATTGATATTATTTTTCCAATTTGTTATAAAACCTTCTCGACGACCAAATAAAAATATTTAACTAAAAATATATAATATTAATGTATATTCGAAAGAAAACCGATGAGAGACAAGAGGGAAGGGCGCGCAGTGGGACCCGCGCGCCGATGCGACGTAGCGCGCTAAGTTAATTAATTTTTTTCCGATAGTAGTAATAATTTGTCCATCGATTAAAAAAGTGTTTTTGAAAGGAAATTTGACGTAGAATACGATGGTAATACTTAAAACTCGCTACGAGGTGGGTGCAATTGTTAAAAACCAATTTAAACATTTTAATTGTTAATAACAATCTTAAATTGTTTATAATTTTTTTCGAAAGTATTTTTTTCTAAAAGCTTGTTCTTTTATCTTTAAAATGAAAAAAAAAATCAGTTGATAGCACTAACAGAACAGGAGTTGTGAATTTTTGAAAATTACCCCTCAAGCCCAAAATCACCAAAATCGCGAAATTTCAATAATTTCTAGCGGCCAAAATATTGTGAAAAAAAAACAAACAAAAAAATACGGGTCTCTTTTTTTTCCATATAGAACCCGTAAAAAAAGTTTCGGCCAAATCAAAAATGTGTCGGTCAATTTTTGCCAAAATCTGTTCGGTTTGTAAAAGAATGCCCCAAAGGCATTGACAACAGTATAGAAAATGCAGCAGCAATAGTAAAATATTGCTGTGTACTGCATAATTTTTTAAATTGTTATAATGACAAAATAAATGATATGTGGGTTCAAAGGAACGAGAAGAATACTAGACAAAGGAATGAAATCCTTGAAGATAGACAAAATAGTGTCAATAACCACAACCCCAGTGCTGAGAAAATAAGACAAACAATATCTGATTTAGGTATGTAAACATTTATTTCGAATTCAAATAATTTAGAAACGAATTTTGGAAAGTTTTGTTATCATTAATCATTTGGTCCAAAAGTTCGTTCCTTTTTTGATCAGTCTTTAAAATACTTTTTTCTAATTCCAAAATTTCGATATCGACCTCTTCTGATTTTTTTAAATGTTTTTTGATTACATTATTATTCATTCTAATCTCCTTCAACATTTGATTCTGGTAATTACTCATTTTTATTTTTTTAGTTGTAGCGCCTCCAGATGTTGAAGGCTGGTCCTTCGATGCAGACTCCGTTGCGGTGCGTGAAGATTTAGCTGCAGCGCCCGCAAATGATGAAGACTGCTACTCCGATGCAGTCTCTGTTGCGCTTGGGCTATCTGACGATTCATCTACGTCACCCCAATCTATCGGGGGATAATTTTCGACCTCTTCTTCATCAAATGAAATACAAGTGCTAGCTGTAAAAACGTTTTCATTAGAATAAAAGTAATTTTGAATGTTGGTGTCTAATTTCTTTACCTTGAATTATGCTATCTTCTAGCATTTCCTCCACATTATTGCATTTAAAACTTCCCATAAATTGGTTTATTTTATTAAATAAATGCCAATTTGATGGGGAGCCACCTGACGGTCCTATTTTGGCCTTTTCACTTCTGCAAAGCATACATGTTATAAACAATTATATTGATAAAAAATATTACTGTAATAAAATTATTTATTACCGATATCGAGTTGTCAAATTGTGGAGTTTCGATTTGATTTCTTCCACTGAAATAATCAAGTTCGTTCGTTTTCTCCAGCTCCGCCTTCATGTCCAAAAGTACATGGGTGTTTTTCAGTGGCGTGGCGTCTTTGGAAGCAAGGGATGCATTGCATCCCTTACAATTTCTTAGGAAATAGAAATAAAAATTCAAATTTTATCAATAAATTATTCTTTTCTTTTACAAAACTTTCCTTTTTTATTTTATCATTCTGAGATTAACTTTGTATTATTGCAGCTTTTTCTAGCCTCTACTGTTAATATCAAAATAATATGTCCATGAGCGAAAGTTCTGTCCTTCTCTCTGAATTCGTATACGAAAACGCAAAGAAACATGCCAGCGGACTTCGAGAAGCAGAATTTGAATTGCTTCCCTTGACTGTTCGTTGGGACGCACCCCGGTGCGAGCTTGTGGATGAAGAGGGAAGTGGAGATGGGAAGACACAACGAACGTTTCTTCCTGTGACCAGAGCCAAGGGAAGCAATTCAGATTTTGCATCCATACGAAGTTTTGAATATATTTTTTGTTGGGTGAGAGCGGAGAGAAATTTTCTTATAAGTTTGGAGGGAATTCAATTCTATGTGCAATCTAATTGGAAATGGTTTTGTACAATGTGGTTTGAAATTAATGACTTAATTGTAGAAAATAGTAAAAAGCAGTATTTTTAGAATAATTAATTAATTAATTCACATAAATAAAAAATTGTTATGCCTGCAATTTAGTTGGTGCGATTTGTTTTGTGAATTAAAAATAATGCAAGTAGTTTTAAAAAGTAAGTTTGAAAATAAAATTGGATAAATTGAAAAATAATTATATATTATTTATGTTAGTTTTTTTTTATTTTTTTTTTACTTTATTAAATATCATGGGTGATATTTATGGTTAGCATTTTTGCATAATGGACTATTTTTTGCAGCAATCCTTTGGCTCGCGTTCATTAATGGAAAAGAATCCATAATTGAAAATGGTAGACCGAAACCAATATTACATATTTTAAGTGAGAATAAAACATGCACTAGGCATTTTTCTATTAAATTGTACAATAGCGCGAATTGGCTTACAAATAAGCAAAAAATTTTTTGTTGGCCTTGCATTTTATTTTCCAATGAAAAGAACGTTTGGCGGTCTTCGGGATTTAATGATTTAAATAATTTTCATAAAGCCGTTCAAGCATTTAAAATCGGTTTTAGCTCTTTCTAAATTCGGTACAAGACAAAGGATTGAAAATCTAGTAGACACTAATTATAAATCCTCAATTATGAGAACAAATGAGTTAGTTAAAAAGATCCGGAAAATTATTAAAATTTGTATAGATGTTTGCCACTTGGCATGTCAGTAGCAAGCCTTTCGCGGACACCGCGAGGGCCAAGATTCTATTAATCGGGAAAATTATGATGAATTAATTTCACTTTTGGCCAAACATAATCCAGAACTTAAAAATCAGCCTCAGTATTTTCTGGATTATCAAACAATATTCAAAATGATTTAATAATGGCTATTTCCTGCACTCTTACTAAAAATTAAAATTACTTCTGAAATCCAAATTTCTGAGTTTTTCGCAATTATTTGTGATGAAACCACGGATATTTCCTGTCGATCTATGTTGTCAAACACTCTGAGATACATTTCTTCCTCTGGCGACATGAAAGAAACATTCATTAGTTTTAAAAATATTTCCGATGATGGAAGAGCAGCTCGTTTGCATGAACATATAGTTCATGTTATGCAGAATTTCGCATGTGGTTCCAAGTTACAATTGCTATGACGGAGCTTCAGTTAAGGCAGGTGAAATTAGAGTTAAAGAAACTTCCAAATGCTCTTCTTGTACACTGCTTTGCCCATCGCTTAAATTTTGTTTTATCGAAATCATGTGACAAGATTCGTGAGTGCCGAATCTTCTTTCAGTCAATCACATGTTTCTCAAATTTCTTTATTCACTCAACTAAACGAACCGCTATTCTCGACTTGTTTTTAAAGCAAAAACTTCCAAAAGTAGGTCACACTTGCTGCAATTTCAATGGAAGACTTATTTTATGTATTCATGATAATATAGATAATCTTAATACTCCTTTTGAATATATAACGTGCATCCGCGGAACGGAGTTTTTCCATACAAATTTTGCCAGATTGCATCCCCTACAATTCAAAGCACGCCACGCCACTGGCGTTCTTGTGCTTCTTTTGCTTTTTTTTTCACCTAAGGGTATGCAACGGTTTTGACCCAGTAACTTGTTCTCAAACTGCAAAGCTTGCAATATCAGTTGGGAATTTGTTATTGCTGTTTATTCAGGGGTTAATCGTTCGCTTTCCTTGAAATAATTATTTTGATAGTGATTATTATAACTATCTTTATACCATGCCGGGTTATCAGTTTTGCAAGGTATGTTCTTTGGAAATCGTCCGTGATGGGATTTCCTGCGATGGGGTTTGTGGAGAGGTTTTTCACCCTTCCTGCCTCAATACTAAAGTCAGTGGCAAATCTTCTGCCCATATAGGGTCTACGTGTAGAGAGTGCTCTGCCATTAAACCTTGTCATGTCCTGAGACTGATGAAGGAAATCTCTGACGTTTTTCTCGTTGGTAATGAGAAAGTCATGGATCGTCTTAACTCCTTCTCCGGCAACATCCCTCATTTCCAAATGTTGGCCGATGACGTCCAGTCTATAAACGTCCGGCTTCATACGTTGTCTGACACCCTGGCTTCTGTTGTGACCAATTCGGGTTGCTTGATCAATAAATTCCAGGAAATTTCTTCTAGAGTCGCAACAGCATTAGAGTCGTTAGACGACTTACATTCGGCGATCCTTAATCAAGCCGCTACTTCTTCTTCTTCTTCCTGCACTTTTAACTCCTCGACCTCTATCCATCCTTTATTGGACGACATAAAAAGGAATACCAAGCGCGTTAGGGCTGATATTGAATCGCTGTCATCAGCAGCTGCGCAAAATCACAATGCCCTGAGCGCTCTGTCCTTAAGATTGGAGAGCGTCTTGGATGTGAAAAACACCTCCTCAAACACCTCCTCAGTGGCGGCAACATCTGAAAGCGCCTCGCAGGATGGTGAGCAGCTTCTGTCTTCAACATACCCCATGGCTGCTTCTCTCACTGACAATGCTCTCTTGCAACAGAAGGCCGCTAATCCAATTGCGCCTAGTATTAATGCGCGTCATAAAAGTCGCCGGAAGAATCGAAATCTTCAAGCCACCATTGGGGATGATGTCACCTTGAGTTCCCTGCCCCGTGTTCCAGAGACAGAGTCGATCTCTAGGCCGGGCTCGGTATCAACATCTTCGCCTCTAATTGTGGTCAATCCCCCTGTCCCTGAAGTTACGGTTCCTCTGGAACCGTGAACCCCTCTGGTGACGATACCGAGACCTTTAAATATCTTTATCTCGCGATTCTCTCCACTATCGGTGAATTTTTAAGGATGAAATCTTTAGACCCTGGAACGGTTTTGTGCAGAAAAGTCAGCAAGGTTTCCAAGCCTGTTGCTTCATTTGTTTTGTCTGCACCGCCTGATATTGCCGACTCTCTTAGACCCTGGTTTCTGGCCTGCAGGTGCACTTACCAAGCTTTTTGTTCCGCGTACACGTACTTGAACCCATCATTCAAACGCTTCCACACCGAGCGCTCCGCAGCTGCCAAAAAACTCGACACGCTTTCCCTCTACTACCAGAACGTAAGGGGACCAGGTCTAAAACTAACGACATCCGTCAGGCATCGACGGCTAGCGGGTTCGATGTCATTGCATTCACGGAAACCTGGCTCCATGAAGGCATTCTTAATGCTGAGCTCTTCGATTCCTCCTACCAAGTATTTCGGAGGGATCGTTTTACTGACTCGGAACCTCGTGGGGGTGGCGTACTGCTAGCTTGCAGTAGTCATCTTAATTGTAACCCAATTTCGCTTCCTAGTTGCTCTAACCACCTTGACATTAAGCTTGTCGCTCTCAAAATTTCCTTTTCGAAATCTAATCTCTTCCTACTGTGCTGCTATATCCCACCAGATATGATAAGCAGACTTGACGATGGAGGCAAAAACCTCTATGATATTCTCATCTCTTGTATTGATCATATCCAGAATATGATGAACACCGGCGATGAGCTATTGCTTCTGGGCGATTTCAATTTACCCAATATTCAGTGGGTATATGTCGAAGATGACGATAACTACCTCCCTGAAGGGAACCTTAATCTTAAAGAATCCTGTTTTCTCAATTCCCTATTCTCACTCGCCTTGAATCAAATGAGTGGGGTGACTAATGAGTTGGGGAGGCAGTTAGATCTTGTATTTTTTACGGACTCAGTCAACATTACTGTTGAACCCAGTCCTATAGTCATGTCGTCTGTTGACAAATACCATCCTCCTCTCTTGCTCAATTACTGCTTCAATTCCGAGAATAATCCTTGTCCGGAGGTGGTATCCCATGCCTTTAACTTCAGAAAGGCTAATTTTAGTGAGCTGTCATCTAAGTATCGAGGATTGCAAACTTTTGCAAGCTGACCTCGACACCTTTTACTCTTGGTGTGAACAACAACCTGGTTCTCAATATTAGTAAATGTGAAACCATGACTTTTGGGAGAGGTCGTAGTCCTATAATTTTCAACTACACCTTTTCTAATGAGAGTGTCCCTCGTGTTAATTTTGTAAAAGATCTCGGGATTAGATTTGATAGTAAACTCGATTTTTCTGCCCACATTAACTATATTGCTTCCAAAGGTAGTTTAGTCCTGGGTTTTATAAAAAGGTGGTCTAAAGAACTCAATAACCCCTTGATTACTAAACACCTTTATATCTCTCTTGTCAGACCATTACTCGAGTATGGGTCCCAGGTTTGGTCTCCTCACTACTCTTCGCACGTTGGAAGAATTGAGTCAGTTCAAAGGAGGTTCGTTCGATTCGCACTGAATCATCTTCCTTGGGATGACCCAATAGCTCTTCCACCATATGAATCTCGGCTTAAGTTACTCAACTTAAGCTCTCTTTGCAGGCGTCGTGAGGTTGCCGATGTTGTATTTGTTCATCAGCTCCTTAATGGAAAGGTTGACTCAGGTTTTCTGAGTCGCCGTGCGTCGTTTAGAGAGAGTGGATACAATTTGAGAGGGCCACCTCTCTTACACACCAACTCCTCTAACACGAATTACGGCAGATTCGAGCCTGTTAATCGCATGTTCATTAATGTGAATAGAAATATCGATGTTTTTAGCGTGAGCATTAGTAAAGACGTCCTTAAAAGGAGTCTTTTCAATCTGACTTGACTGACTTTTCTTGCACGCTTCTTTGTGTATTGCATTTCTTTCTGTTTTAATTGAGTGTGCAATCTCTGGGGGGTCACATCTCGCATATGAAAATATGCGGGGTGTGACCTTTTCGGGATTGCATATTCAATTTACATGTTGCATGCTTTAGTTGAGCCTATCTCAGTGCTAATTGTGCTGAGCTGGTAAATTTTTCTTGGCCCAGCTAAGAAGTGTACCTTCTGAATTAGAAGGGTAACTCTATATGCATGATTGTGTGTTGCATGATAAACAATAAAGCTGCTTGTCTTTCGTATCAAACGAGAGCCGGTCCATTGAGTATGCTAATGCCACCCTTTATGGTCATCAAGATAATCGCTCATTTTCTTCGTTCTATAAAATTTATGAAAGCTCCGGCAATGCTCCCTCGCGATCATATTTTACAGCGCTCAAAGTAAGCTCCCCTGAACAGCGCTCCAAATTTTTCCCACTGGGATAGTATACTCGGAACTCACTTTTCTACATCATTTTCGTGTAACGATTGTAATGCCTATGGAGTAGTGTGAGGTGCAAACACAGCGAAGCAGCTTTGCCGAGAACGAAAACATGCTTGTGTTAGTGTAATAAACGGTGAAACCAGAAAATGTTTGGGTGAACAGATGATGGAAAATTATGGAAGAAAAACTGTCTTCCCTGCGACCCCTTGCCAATAAAACCGGTTTTTGTTTTGATGTTATGGACAAGTGTGCGGAAGGCCATATAAACTCATGGCACCAAAAAGTATAGAAAAGTATAGTCCTCTCGTTCATCTAGAAGCCCCCTTTGTCACTGAACTCAAATTTTGTTAAATTTCGTGTTAAGAGTTCAGTGCATTCACTGGCAGAAATGAAATCAGATAGTGGCAAATTGGAAAAAATAAAAATTGACAATAAAAAACTGCACACTTTTCCATTTTTTTAAATAATTTTACTCTTGACCTTCAATAAACCACAAAATACAATAACTTTTTTATCTTTGCAGTAAAATAGGAACGGTAAATAAAATTCTGGAATGATTTTAAGCGAAATTTAAAATAAAACCGCCACAACGGTTGCACGATATTAAAGTTTCCATACCTGATTTCATTTTTTCCTTTGAACTAATGTCAGAATATTTACAAAAAATAGATGGGTATAGTGATTTTGGTCGCCAGCCAACAGGTACACAGGGGGAAAAACACGCTGCTTTGTGCTCCGTGCCGTAACTGTGCTCCACTGCTGGAAGCGCGACTACACCCTCCTCGTGGGGCGACTGGAAACAGACTCCTGGCATGGTCATGTCTCTACCAGGAGTGCTGGCTGATGGTAGTCGGGCGGAGAGAAGAACACTCTTGAAAAAATCACCCCAATCTAAGGTGAAACAGGATATGCCGAGAGACGCATGGCCAAGGGGGTGCTTGGTCTCTAATATCCGAACTCTGGATACCTGGCGTCCTCCAGTTTTAATTAGCCTTCCCGCAGTATACGGGCTCGCTGTGGGTGACTTACTTTCCCGTACACTCGTGGGTCCATATATGGAATTTAATAAAAAAAATAATGAGCTTGATGCAGCTCTGACAGCATCAACCTCGTCAATTGCGACGATGGCCACATCTCAAGTGTCCATAGGGACGCAAGAGATAACAATTGCCTCAACGCGCGGAGCCACTGGGCACGTAAGTTGGAAACCAACTGCTTCGACCAGCGGAGCCATTGGGCACGCTGGTTCTGCACACGGTAAAGACGAGTCTCTAGACTCAGAATCCGTCTGCAGCGCAGACTCGGACAGTGTGTGTTCGGTTACTTCCGGAGCCACAACCATTGCCCGAGGCTTTGAAAATATGGAGCTTGACAAACCTGGGTTTGTTAAGCTCTCCAACCGCCAGAAAAAATGCTTCAAAGAAGCACTGGCAAAAGGCCTATCCAGGGATATGGCCCTGGAAAAAGCTTTAGCAAAGCCCTCCAAAAAAACTGAGCTGAAGAGGGTTTGCTCAGAGGAGGAAACTCCGGAACGTCCGGAACAGAAGAGGACCAAGACGGCCAAGGGGCCCACTCGCCCCACCTTTAGCCAGGTGGTAAGCAGCGTTAAACTTGGCCTCATCTCGACTGACATGGTCAACCACCCCCTGACACCTGAGCAAATGGCACAGCTGCAGGAGGCGATCATCGACGTCGTTATCGAAAAAGCAGGCGGCGAAGTCAAGCCGTCTTTCGAAGGGAGCTTCCAAAGAAGAGGCTGGCTGCTGTTAGTCTGCTCAAACCCTGACACAGCAGAATGGGTGAGGAGTAACGTCTCCTTCATTAAGAGCAAGAGTGCTCTTGATATCACTCTGGTGGAAGAGGGTAACTTCCCTCAGACTCACGTTATACGAGGCTACTTCCCTCAGAGTGGTACCTTAACAAATGAGAAAGTGCTGGCGACTATCGCCGCACAAAACTCGGTTCCCGCTGACAAATGGAAAGTGGTCCAGAGGCGGGTGAGTGAAAACACTCTTCACTTGGTCATGGTAGTGGATTCCGCCTCCATGGCTAAGTTGATTAGTCTGAAGGGGAAAATCGCCTATCGATTCTCCCACATCAGGCTGATTCTTAAGGACAAAGATCCTTCACCGAAGCAGCCACAAGGGCAGGGTTCGTCGTGTGACACACAGACCATAGGGTCTGAAGTGGCACCTCCCAACGCTTCTGGTGTTACCGAGGACTGCAGTAATGCCGTCACCTTGGCCGTAGGGCCAACTGGCGACGGAGCTGCGCTCGCACCGACTCCGGGACCATCTGGCGTTGTTCCAGATCCGGCCCCCGCATCTGCCGCAAGCGCCAGGGAGCCTGTGACAGAGCTAACAGCGGGGCAAAAAAGGAACACTCCTGGCGACCCTGGAGTCGGAGCACGGGGCAAATCAGCACCCCCCAAGGGCAAAAGTGGTAGGACAAAGGGTCCTAGACAAGCCAAGAAGACCGGGCTTGTCAAACGCTCCTTGGAGAAAAAATGAGCGCCATAAGGGCACTCCAAATTAACTTGCACCACGCGAAAGGGGCTTCCTCCACCCTGTGCAAGACTTTCGCGGAGAGGCATCTTACCCTTGCTCTTATTCAAGAGCCTTGGGTAACCGATGGCA
This sequence comes from Thereva nobilitata, assembly GCA_963855945.1. Classification (NCBI taxonomy): domain Eukaryota; kingdom Metazoa; phylum Arthropoda; class Insecta; order Diptera; family Therevidae; genus Thereva; species Thereva nobilitata. The sequence continues at coordinate 120,848,954 of OY979694.1, forward strand.
AAGTCAGAGGACTTTCCACCGGCTCAAGTAAACTAGTATATGATCGGAGATGCGGGTCGCCTCGTGCTGCCCTTTTAATTGACAACCGTGTCACTCATCTCTCCATGACTAACTTTATTTCCAGAGATCTAGTGGCGATCTCGGTTGCGGTTCCCACCGCCAACGGATTCCAAGAAATTGTCCTTGCGTCCGCTTACTTCCCGGGGGATGTAGCAATAGTGCCACCCCAGGAGGTTCAAGAACTGATTGAGTTCTGTCATAAGACGAACCGGCAATTCGTCATCGGTTGTGATGCAAATGCTCACCACTCCATTTGGGGGAGTACCGATGTAAACGAAAGGGGTGAGTGTCTCCTAGAATTTCTTGTTATGAACAACATAGACATTGCAAATAAGGGATGCAAACCCACTTTTGTCACTGCTAGTAGAAAGGAGGTGCTGGACCTCACCTTCACCAGCAGGCTTCTCTCCGACAGGATTGAAAACTGGCGTGTTTTGGACGAGGCTTCACTGTCGGATCACTTGCACATTAGGTTCGACATTGTGGGCCTCCCACATATCCGCTCCTCTTCTTTGGTTCCTAAGAAAACCAACTGGTCTAAGTTTCAGGGGCTTGTGGCCTCGAAATCAGACCTGCTTGCCGCTTCTATCACCTCAGTGTGTGAACTGGAGAATGCGGCCACCCAGCTTACTGACGTGCTGATCTCCTCCTACCATGACAGCAACACTGTCTCTTCCTTTCAGTCGTCACGTAAAGTACCCTGGTGGAACGACAGATTAGGTGAAATGCGTAGGGATGTTAGGAGATTGTTCAATAGAGCAAAACACACCGGGCATTGGGATGAATACAGGTTCATCCTCACAGCCTATAACAAGGAGTTAAGACGGTCCAAAAGGATTGCCTGGAGGAAGCACTGTGAGAGCCTTCAGACTCTACCAGAGGCGACTAGACTCCAAAAACTACTTGCAAAAGACTCCTCTAACGGAGTGGGCCTTCTCAAAAGGGAGGATGGCTCCTACACCTCTAACCACGAAGAAACTTTGAGGTACTTGCTCAGAGAGCACTTTCCAGGGTCAATCCTCCAGACCGCTTATCCATTGGATGCTGGGTGTAGTCATAGGACCATCCCAGACCGCCACTCCCGAAGTATTTCTGGGAACATCTTTGACCGCGACAAGGTTAAATGGGCAGTGGCCTCTTTTCAACCCTATAATTCCCCGGGAGGGGATGGTATTTTTCCGGCACTCCTTCAGAAGTGCCTCGATCTGATTATCGACAACTTGGTCTGCCTCTTTAGAGCCAGCTTCAACTGGGGATACATCCCTACCATCTGGAGGAAAGTCGTGGTGGTTTTTATCCCCAAACAGGGCAATAGGCCCCTGGAGCTGCCCAAATCGTACAGACCTATCAGCTTAACCTCTTTTCTTTTGAAAACGATGGAAAGGCTGCTAGACCTTCATATTAGGTGCAAGCTGGAGCTCTCCCTTCCCCTACATAGCTCCCAGTTCGCTTACTCTAAAGGTAAATCAACAGAGGTTGCTTTACACCACCTGGTCAGCAAAATCGAGAAAGCCTTCCTTGCTAAGGAAACTGCTTTATGTGCATTCCTTGACATCGAAGGTGCCTTCGATAACACTGGCTATGATTCTATTTCTAGAGCACTGGCTCTCAGAAACCTGGATCCTCACACAATTGAGTGGATAAATGCCATGCTTGTAGATCGTGACATTTCTTCTACCCTAGGTGTCTCCACCATTAGTGTTAAAGCTATTAAGGGCTGCCCACAAGGTGGAGTCCTATCCCCGTTACTCTGGTCACTAGTTGTGGATGAACTTTTGACCAAACTATCTGAATCTGGTTTCGATGTCATCGGCTATGCAGATGATCTTGCCATCATCGTCTCTGGGAAGTTTGACCTGACCATTACAGAGGTCATGAGAACAGCACTACGAGAAGTTCAAAGATGGTGTACCACGGAGGGTCTGTCAATCAACCCAAATAAGGCTGTCTTGGTACCTTTCTCCAAACGCTACAAAGTGGACCTAGGTCCTATTTGCATCCAGGGTACCACAGTTGAGTACTCAGACTCAGTCAAATATTTGGGAATAAAGTTAGACAAGAGACTGAACTGGAACGCTCAACTGGACTACGCCATCAGTAAGGCCACCAGGGCCATATGGGCCTGCAAACGGCTTTTGGGTAAGACATGGGGTCTTACACCACAAATGATGTACTGGATGTACAACACGATCATTAAACCTGTGGTCACCTATGCCGCTATAGTCTGGTGGCCTAAGACTAAACAGGTCACGGCGATCCTTAAGTGCAGCAAACTACAACGGCTTGCTTGCCTCTCCATTACCGGAGCTATGCGGACCTGTCCCACAGCTGCGATGGAGGCAATCATTGGATTGACTCCATTGCATATCTTCATATGGAAATCCGCGGCCATAAGTGCCCTGAGACTTCAGATCTCATCCAACTGGCCCTATACAGTCAAAGGACACATGGATATCCTTGACAATATCCCAAATATTTCCATTTGCCGCGTATCCGACCATATGGTTGGTGAACTGCGGTTCCAAAGGAAATTCAGGGCGATTATCCCGGATCGTTCTGAGTGGGAAGAACTTATTCTTCCTGGGGATCCAAAACATCTCCACTGGTTCACCGACGGGTCAAAGATGGAACATGGTACAGGGGCTGGTGTCGCAGGACCCAATTCCAAGGTCTCGATTGCAATGGGTAAGTGGCCCTCTGTATTCCAGACTGAAATACATGCCATTGCGACCTGCGCTAGGCTCAACCTTGAGAAAGGTTTGAGAGGCGCCAACATTAAAATCTTCTCTGACAGCCAAGCTGCCATCAAGGCACTCTCAACGTGGAAGTTTTCTTCCAAAACAGTTGCAGAGTGTTTTGACTTACTCCAGAGCCTGACCAGAAGAAATAACGTCTCGCTCTGCTGGGTCCCCGGACACCGGGGTATCGAGGGCAATGAGGCTGCAGATAGCCTCGCGAGGGAGGGGTCTGAGACGTTGGTCCAGGGCCCAGAACCCTTCTGTGGCATCTCATGGTCCACCTCCAAGTCCCTGATAGAGGAGTGGATTAAGGGACTACACCTTGCCTATTGGGAATCAATCCCAGGTCTTAGACAGGCTAAAGATCTTATAAGACCCTTTGCCTTTAGGGGCACTATCACTTTAAACAAAGCGGACCTAAGGCTGTTGGTGGGTTATCTGACTGGCCATGTAGGACTGCGGTACCACCTCCACAACCTAGGACTGTCTCAAGAGACAGAATGCCGACTCTGCCTGGAAGGCGACGAGACTTCCACACATATTCTTTGCGAATGTCCTGCTCTGATCTGGCTTAGAAGAAGAACGTTTATCAGAGAGTTTATGAGCCCCGCTCAAGTCCGCTCTTCTTCAATTAAAGACCTTCTTGCCTTCGTCCGGAAGGCTGATAGTCTGTTCCGTTAGTGGGGTACGTACACAATAGGCCTAACTTGGCCGCAGTGTTCACCATATGGGTTGCCCCCTCATTCATTAATAATAATAATAAAATAGTGATTTTTTTATTTCTGTTTCGTTTCGCCATAAGACCCGGAATCACTGACATTTAGATGAAACAGGAGTAGAGAACTCGCATGGTTTAACATAAATAATATTTGTAATTAATGAAAAAATGCATTATAAAAGGGAAATAACATCAAAATTGCATTTATTATTTTTTTAGGAACAATTTTATATTGTTTCCATCGTCCAAAAACGAATATAAACAATTTTAATTTACAAAAGTAACTGACGTGTTTACATGTCAGTGGAAAAAGGTTTGCCAGCAATGGAACGAATTGGTGCCATGAAAATTTCCTGATGAGCAGTCCATGCTATATGTCAGTGTCATGGACATATTTTTTTAAATATTTTTACTCACGATCTTCAATAACCCGGCGGTTACACGAGTGAGTTCTGCTGACTGCCAGTACTGACTCTACTTGTCAAATCCACTGACTCTGTGTTGATTACGTTCGGTCAACTGACAAGTCAGTTCATTTCTAAAATGTTGTTGACCAGTGTACATGCTTCCTTGACTGCGTTATTATTAACACAAATTTTTGAAGACATGGAAAGGAAGAGAAAATGAAGCCTAGGAAAAGAAAGTATTGTGTCAATCCTTTGTTAAGTATTGTGTCAATCCCATAAATAAGGATTTGCCTCGTACTTTTCAATTAGGTTGATGATTTCCAGACAATTTTTTTTTTGCCATTTTTTTCAAAAAAACGAATTTTGAATTTTTTTAGTTACTTATTCTAAAGACTTACGTATCGTTTCCGTACTCCGCCATTTAAAAATATGAATTTGACATTTCACTGACTAGTCAGCACTGACTCGAAAACTGTCTTGTCAGCGCTGACTTGTCAGTAAAAAAGGCGCGTCAGTGAGTGTTTGCACGAGTCAGTGTCAGTAGAACTGTTAGGGTAAACCACAAAATACGATAACTTTTTTATCTTTGCAGTAAAATAAGAACGGTAAATAAAATTCTGGAATGAACGGTTGCACGATATTAAAGTTGCCATACCTGACTTCATTTTTTCCTTTGTTACCCCGTTTATGATTAGGTTGAAAAGTTGAGTCGAGGTTGAGTTGAAATTTCGACCACCGTATATGATTCCGAGTTGAGTTCACTTTGGGTTGAAATCGGGTTGAACTGCCATCAAAACATAACCTCTTTTTGTTAATTCTTTTTCTATATTTTTGACTTCCTATAAGTTTTCCATCAAAATGGTGAAGGGAATTTTGTTCCCGCATTATTTCTAACATAGTTTTTGTTTCCTGATGCTCCCAAACATTTCTTTTAGCCATTGTCAAAATTAAATTTCCTCTGTTTTTACATATATAGTTAGTATAAAATAATTAACGCGCTACAAAAACACCGAACACAAAACTAACGCCGAAGGCAGACTTCACGGATGGTAAACATACAAAACAAATGTCACTTCAATCCAATTTCAACTCAACACCCGTTTATGAGGTGAAATATCAACTCGACGCAGGTAGGAGAGCTGAGTTGGGTTGAGTGGACCCCGTTTCAACTCGATCCCCGTTTATGACTGGGTTCAACCTGGGTTGAACCTAGGTTGAACCTAGTCATAAACGGGGTATGTACTAATTTCACAATATTTACAAAAAATAGATGCCATTAATGCTTATGACACACATGTGGTATCGATACCAAGATATCGATACCAGGATATGGCGAATACCGGGGTATTGAGGAACCCCTGACACACATGAACGAGGGTATAATTTGACGTTTGTCGACAACTAAAAAAATTTTCAAATCTAGTAAGCGAATTTTGTTAAATTTAAAGTTTTAAGTGTTAAGTGGCATACTGAATTTGATATGGAAATGGAAGGTTTAATTGCTTTATTCCTTGCCAAACAAGAGGAAATAAATCTGGGTCTGAGGCAAATTAAAAATCTGGAACGAGAAAGAAAAAATAGATGAGATTTCTTGTTATAAAAGTATACATTTAGACGTTTTTGCTCGATTTTCGCACACAGGTGGCGCTGTGCGCAGTGAAAAGATCGTATACCTACTCTATACCCACAAAATTTTCGTGGTATCAATACCCAGTTCATAACCACTTGTTTTCCTGGGTATAAACTGGGTATAAGGTGACAGGCATGTGGTATAAGTTGGGTATACGCAATACCGCGGTATCGATACACCATGTCTGTCATAAGCATAAGGCAAAGAGATGAGGCGAGGCCAATGAGCAGGCAATAGCCAACAAAATATATAAATGTTTTTAGTAGACTTGTAAGAAAAATAAAAGATAGGGCCAAGGTCCAGATAATTTTAACCGATGGTTTAGCATAGATATAATAATAAATCGGCAAAATAGAATAAGGAATTATTTGTACCACAAATGAACTCACTTTTGTATGGTTAGCTCAGAAAAATTCTTTATAAAAAAAATACAAAAAATAGATGAGTATAGTGATTTTTTTATTTCTGTCTCTTTTCGCCATAAGACCCGGAATCACTGACATTTAGATGAAACAGGGTGTAGAGAACTCGCATGGTTTACCATAAATTTTTGTAATTAATGAAAATAACATCAAAATTGCATTTGTTATTTTTTTAACAAATGCAATTATATTTCCATTGTCCAAAAACGAATATAAAAAATTTTAATTTACAAAAGTAACTGAAATGTTTACATGTCAGTGAAAAAAGGTTTGTCACCTATAGAACGAATTGGTGCCATGAGAATTTCCTGATGAGCAGTCCATTCTATATGTCAATTTTCAATTCAATTCATTTATTCGACTTCATATACATTCCTAATTGGAAAGCCATTCTATATGTCATTGGGCGCGTTTAGGCCAAATTATTTTAACTCTGTTAAATTAGCGCTGTTAACTTAGCACCGTTTCTAGAATGCTATTTGACAATTCTCATTTTACAGCTAATAACAGGCAAAAATAATAACATTTCCCATTTTACAAATAATAAAAAGCTAAAAAATGAATAAATAATAATAAAATCTTCATTCTGTATTGAAATATTTCTAAATTATTTGCTTACAACAAAAAAATACAAGCAAACGTCAATTCATTTTGGCTGTGCTAAATTTTAGATAAGCGAAAAAGCAGAAATAAGTTTGCGTTAAAAAAATTGCTGTTTATGCCGTTGTTAACTTGCCTAGCTCAGATAAATTAACTTCGGCCTAAACGCGCCCATTGGTTGTTACACAAGAAATTGAGTGAAACGATTTACAAGGTCTATCAATAAATTGACAGTTTTGACGTAGGTATTGGCTCAAAGCGTTAGGTCTGTTCCCGTACTTTCTGCATTCTGTCACTTACTGCAAGTTGCTTATGAAGAGGTGGGGATGAAGTACAGAAAGTACAGGAACATGCTTCTGTAGGTTTCTGCAGTTTTAACACGGGAATGACAGTTTTCACATTTCCATATTTCAAATAACTAAGCTGCAGTAGGTTACAGCAGCTCGTAGCTACTGCAAGTTTCTGCTTCTTACTGCAGGGTGGGGAAATGAGCATGGCGGCTGCAGTAAAAGTACGGGAACAGAATTCTGTTAAGTATTTCGAAGCAACTGACAGATTCTGTACTTTCTGCAGATACGGGACCAGACCTATTGACTTATGTATCCCTTAGAATATAGAACTACAGGAAGGGCCCTCGCCGAATTTTAACTTAGTGAAATTGTTTTTGTGTGAGTGCTCACGTTTTAGAGGCGTTTGGCCACGTGTATTTTATATGGGAAACGGAATTCCGTTCCCCATATAAAATACACGTAAAAAGATGCACGGAATTCCGTTCACCGAATTTTTCCGTGCTCTTTTTGATTTATGAGTACGCAGTTCGAACGGAAAACTATTGGTAATATTTAGCTTGTGCAATTCTCTAACAGGTGGCTTGTAGGGAATTGGAGACTCTTTTCCGTTCATGTTAGAACGGAATAAATGTTAGACAATTATTCCGTGTTGTATGTTAGGTAATTTTGACAGGACGAATGAAAAACAGCTATTGCCGTCTCGTGGTTTTATACATGGAGGCTATACAAGGAGACAAAACTCCGTGTTGTCAATTTTCGTTTGATTATTGGTGGCGCTGCAGTCAAATGTACCCCAAAAAACATGGCCGATTGTATTTATCCGGTTCATGGTAAAGTTCGTTTATTACTAATATATTTTACGTTTAGGAGCTTACAGCTGTTTACCAGCTTCTAAATTCCATTTTATATTATTCGTAATTAATCAATTTTTGATGTTTCCAATGAATTTTTATCAAATTCATGTGGGGTACATCGGACAAAGGTGACATCTGTGGCCAAAAATGAACTAGAAGTTTAGTTTCTTCTACCCATCCATTTCCTGTCATTTTCCCCATAAGAGTTTTGTCTCCTTGTATATTCTCCATGGTTTTATATGTGATTTTTAACAGTCAGCTGTTCGCTTTTTCTCAACTGTTAGCTTTTCTCCACGGTATTCTACGCGCAATTTTTCCGTGTAGAAATATTTACCAAAATTCGCTGAACGGTATTCCGTGCGAACTCCATCCCAGTAGGAAATGGAGCGAGATCTCCTCGAGGGAGGTATATGGGAGATCAGAATTTTACAAGCAAATCTCTCTGGCGAGCTAAAAAAGATGTTTTAGGGAGTTCTCAGTACGAAACCGCGGCAAGATCTCCTTAAGGGAGGTATAAGGGAGATTAAAAATTTAAACATGCATTTCAAGTAAAGTCGCCATTTTAGTTTTGTGCGTTGAAGTGGAAAGTTGAAGTTATAAGTGTGTTATTTCTTTATAAAATTCTAATCTCCTTAATATATATTAAAATCTCAAATTAAAATAATGATTGTTTTTTAGTTTATTTTTAAAGAAATTTTTTATTTTGTTTTCATGAATATAATTTATGTTGAATTACTATTTATTTCTTTTAATTGTTATCCTTATAAAATTCTAATCTCCAATATATCTCCCTTAAGGAGATATCGCATGAGTAAAAATTATCTGCCTCTTTTGAAAACCCAAACGAAGAGTAATAATCCAAGAGTATGTAGATAAACTCCCCTTTAACTCTCCAGGAGAGTACAAATGGAGTACTCCCTTTTCCGGACATGCTTATGGGAAAAGGAGCAATAAAAGGAACGTAGAGGGAGGTCTCCCTAACTCCCAAGGGAGGCCTCCTTTATTCATTTGGGATGCTCCCTTTTCCTACTGGGATACTAGGCTTTACCTGAAAAAGGATTTTCCTCCAGGAATTAGCGAAATATTCGTACATCCACAAACTGCACACTTCATTGTTCTTATTTCACTTAAAATTCACTCGTTACAACTTTAATTGCACTGAAAACCAATTCTTTGAACTTTCTTTCTTCTTTTAATTTAGTTTTGAAAAAAACTAAATAAATTTGATAAAAAACGCTCGTTTCAAAAGAAAATGCACTACCGACCGCGGGAAAACAATTTATAATTTGACAGTCAACTAACAAGCAAATAGCACAGTTTGACAGTTAACTGATACCGGATTTCACTACGCTCCGGTACAGGGATTTTACACGCGAGGGCCTTTCCTGTAGTTCTATATTCTAAGGTGTATCCTGGGGCTTAGAAAATCAGTTAGTGCCTGTTCACACAGGTCGCTTTGAGGCGCGACAAAGCGAACGAAAAAGCGAGTATTTGTTTACACGTTTCGCTTTGTGTCCAGTCGTTTTTATGACAGGTGGAACATACGGTACGGGAACAAAGTTTGTGATTTTCATAGAAGTGACATAAATTTTTATAAACTGTGATTACCTGAATATAATTAATTTTAGTAAAAAATCTGTGCAACAAAACTGAAGCCTGAAAATTGTCCTATCGCACGTTTGCTCCCAATACGGGTGAAACGGAAATAAAATGGAACAGTAAGGTGATACAAAATGAAATTGAAACAGTCAGCTGGTCAGAAAAGCGAACGTGAGTCGCTTTCAAATCGAGACGCACTTCCTTCCCACCCGAACGCTCCCCGCACCTGTAAATTTGGTGTTGAAAGGTCGCGGTGACCACCCGTGTGAACAGGCACATACGAAGTTTTGAGTATATTTTTTGTTGGGTGAGATCGGAGAGAAGTTTTCTAATAAGATTGGAGCGAATTCATTTCTAATTATAGAAAATAGTAAAACGCAGTATTTTTAGAGTAATTAATTAATTAACTAACATAAATAAAAAATTCTTTTGCTTGCAATTTAGTTGGTGCGATTTGTTTTGTGAGTTAAAAATAGTGCAAGTAGTTTTAAAAAGTAAGTTTAAAATAAAATTGGATAAATTGAAAAATATTTATATATTATTTATGTTAGTGTTTTTTAGTTTGTTTTTACTTTATTAAATATCATGGGTGATGTTTATGTTTATGGTTAGCATTTTTGCATAATGGACTATTTTTTTGCAGCAATCCTTTGGCTCGCGTTCATTTATGGAAAAGAAATACATAATTGAAAATGGTAGACCGAAACCAATATTACATATTTTAAGTGAAAATAAAACATGCACTAGGCATTTTTCTATTAAATTATACAATAGCGCGAATTGGCTTACCTGTTGTCAAAAAAAGCAAAAATTTTTTTGTTGGCCTTGCATTTTATTTTCAAATGAAAAGAACGTTTGGCTGTCTTCGGTATTTAATGATTTAAATAATTTTCATAAAGCCGTTCGAGCATTTAAAATCGGTTTAGCTCTTTCTAAATTCGGTACAGGCCAAAGGATTGAAAATCTAGAAGACACTCATTATAAATCCTCAATTATGAGAACAATGAGTTAGTTAAAACGATCCGGAAAATTATTAAAATTTGTATAGATGTTGTTTGCCACTTGGCATGTCAGGAGCAAGCCTTTCGCGGACACCACGAGGGTCAAGATTCTAGTAATCGGGAAAATTATGTTGAATTAATTTCACTTTTGGCCAAACATAATCCAGAACTTAAAAATCAGCTTCAGTATTTTCTGGATTATCAAACAATATTCAAAATGATTTAATAATGGCTATTTCCTGCACTCTTACTAAAAATTAAAATTACTTCTGAAATCCAAAATTTTTAGTTTGTTGCAATTATTTGTGATGAAACCAGGGATATTTCCTGTCGATCTATGTTGTCAACATACTCTGAGATACATTTCTTCCTCTGGTGACACGAAAGAAACTCATTATTTTTAAAAATATTTCCGATGATAGAAGAGCAGCTCGTTTGCAGGAACATGTAGCTCATATTATGCAGAATTTCGCATGTGGTTCCAAGTTACAATTGCTATGATGGAGCTTCAATTAAGGCGGGTGAAGTTAAAGATACTTCCAAATGCTCTTTTTGTACACTGCTTTGCCCATCGCTTAAATATTGTTTTATCGAAATCATGTGACAAGATTCGTGAGTGCCGAATCTTCTTTCAGTCAATCACAGGTTTATCAAATTTCTTTAGTCACTCAACTAAACAAACCCCTATTCTCGACTTTTTTTTAAAGCAAAAACTTCCAAAAGTAGCTCACACTCGCTGCAATTTCAATGGAAGACTTATTTTATCTATTCATGATAATATAGATAATCTTAATACTCCTTTTGAATATATATCGTGCATCCGCGGGACGGAGTTTTTCCACACAAATTTTGCGAGATTGCATCCCCTACAATTCAAAGCACGCCACGCCACTGGGAAACATACATACATACATACATCGAATTTTGTATTTATAGATTAAAAGACATTATTTGACGGTGCATAATAAAAAAATTGGAATTAGTGATGATGAAAGTGAAAATGATCCTGTTCAATGTAAAAAAAATCAGGAAAAATAAGCAGTGTTCGAAAACAAGCGTTGACATTAATATGAACATTCCATTTCGAATTTTTGATGATCAGGATTTTTTTAAAAAACTCAATGCCTTATGAGACAAAATTTAAAAGTAGTATGAACTCTAAAAATATTGTGAAAACAGTGGAACACGCGAGTCGGCAGATAAAAGAAATCATTTCCAGAAGAGTTCATAAAAAAATGGTTTGTTTGAAGGTGGATATCAGGTCAGGTCAGGTCAGAAAGAAGTATTTTGGGAATCAACATTCAATACATCAAAGACCATAAAATTAATATTAACACTATAGGTAAGAAAAAAATATTTATCAGAAGTACTGCATATTATAAAATATTTTCGCAAGTATGATTCAACTAACAAAAAGACATACGGCGGCATTTTTAAAATTGGAAATGAAATGTTTGGAAGAATTTGGGATAGATATCAAGCAGATTTACTCAAATACAACGGACAATGGCGCCAATGTTGTTAAAGTGTCAAAAATGTTGCAAGAAATGCAAGAGAAATTGTTAGTGGCACCAATCAAGAAGATGATGATAGCTACAACAGGATTGAGTCAGAAATTGCAGGAGTATTTTCAGTGGTGCGATGTGCTGCACACACGATACAATTAGCTGGACATGATGTTATTAAAATGTTAGAGACGGAAATTAACGAATGCCGTTGCGTGGCAAAAAAACTGCGCACTTTTGTTAGAACCTGTGATACGGACATAAGCATGCCTTCTTTGGACAACACCACCCGCTGGAACTCAACATATTCCATGCTTGACTCAATCCTATCATTGAAGCAATTTATTGAGAACCAAGATGATGTTCTTCCCATGGAGATTAATTGGAATTTTATTCAAGATTTTGTGACTGCTTTCAAGCCGTTATTTGATTGCACTCTGAAAATGCAAAAGGAGCCATATATAATTGGGGATTTCTTTCGAGATTTGTTGTCTTGTGAACTTGAACTGAAGGATATTATCTCGACAAATTCATATGCACTATCGCTCTACGAAGCCATAGCTGCAAGGAAGAAGATACTTTTGCAGAATGATGGGCAGCTTTATACATGGACCCGCGATTCAATTTTGAAAATTCACCTTTTCTAACAGATAGAGAAAAGGAAATTGCACTGGTACTATCCCACATTAATGACTATTTAAATAATATCTTATTGAAATAATTTTATTTTACAGAATCATTTGTTGAAGACATATACCATTATTCAACAATTAGCAGCAGAAGACAACTTACAGGACAACAATGCAAACATGATTCAACCTCAAGATCCGATTCCCTCTACATCCAGGACTGGAAATGAAAGTTTTTCAAAATTAACTCAGCATTTGCATCACTTAATGCAGAGTAGACCAGCATGTTCATCAACAAACCGGAATTTAAATATTAAACAAAAACTAAATTTTTTGTGTGACCGCCAAATGGAACCATTTGAAACAAATATATTAGAGTACTGGGAAAAACAGAAGCATGACACAGAACTTGTTAAACTCGCTCAAGTTGCACTCGCTGTCCCTGCTACACAGGTATCGGTAGAGCGGGCTTTTAGTGCACTGTCAACAGTTTTGACGAAATTAAGAAGTAAGCTTTCTTCCACAACGCTTAACTGTATTTTACTTGTTAAGTTAAACTTTGATTTAATAAAAAATAATAATTTAGATTTATCTAGATTTAATTCAGACATTGAAAATATTTAGATTTGTAATTTTTATAGTTAAACAATATAATACTTGAAAATATAATAAGAAAAATTTTTTTGTAATAAACCAAAAACCAAAAATTTCTAATTTCAAAAAATTTTTCTTTACTTTTATTTATTTTGTTTATTTACTCTATCTTTGTCTGGCTGCGGTAATATCGCATTCCTATTTACAAAACCATCAGAAATTAATTTTGTAAAAAGGAAGGTAGTCATATATTTTATTATTCAAAGAATTCGATTTAAAAATATCTTGTACCATTTAAAATAAATCCAAACCCACATAATTAAGGACCGTAAAAAACCATTACATAGTAATCCTTGACCTTAAAAAAATCTTAATTACCCTCAATAATCAGTGGAACAACTTTCCCTTTTAGGGGTTAAAGGGGGAGGGTCTTTTAGGTATGTAAAATTTCAAAGTGCAGTAAATGATATCTATTTATGAAAGGTAAAAAGTAAAAAAGGTGTCGCAAACAGTTCATGAACTATGCAAATAACGGCTTGGAACAAATCTTTATTAAAAAAATGTTAATAATTATATAAATTAAAACAAAAGTAATTAATCTTTTATTAATGAAATCCAGACGTCCAACGTCACATCTCAGGTATCTTCGATTCGGAGAATGAATCCTGAAAAAAAAAATCAAGGGCCACCCGATATAAAATTCTTCTTCTTTTTACATAAAACACTTAATCGAACAACGTTAGGTGTTTTTCTCTAATTATTCGTTTGACAAAGGTTTGTGCCTGGGAGTGTTCTTGGAATTTCTTAATAAACTTTTGGAAATGTTAAAAAAATTCTGAAAATACTACCTTAACGACCTAATGTGCATTTCGAATTACACTGCAGAAAATTTTGTTTTTTTATGTTTGTTATAAATAATATAATTTTGCCTGGTTTTTCCCATTAAATGCCATTATTTTTAAGAATGAAATAAATAGGCGGATTCCGTTGGTAATAAAAATACATTTTTTGTAGAAATAGATTGTTTTTTCATTAATTTGTTTTCAAACCAAACAAAAAGATTATTTTCAATAAATTCAATAAATAATGAAAAAAAATTTTGTCGCGTCCAAATTTCGATGTTAATGGAACATATCTTTCCAGGGACTAGTAGAACTATTTCTCTGTGTTCATCTAAAGAGCTGCTCGCGAGCCGAGTTTGCCCTTCGGGGCTCGCTCGCTCGTGAGCGTGAGCAGCAGCAAGAATAAAAAATAGGCTCACTCGAGCTCGTGAGCTTTTCTAATGGCTCGCACTCACGAGCCGAAAATTAGCAGTGAGCTGTTTTATGAGCGCTGCTCGCAAGCATTTCCGTACCATGGTAAAAACCCAATCACAGAATAATAATTGGGAAATATGTACCCAAATTCATTTGAGGAACTTCTGAATTATGGGGTGTTACGGTTTTTTACGATGACATTTATTATTATTATCCTGTTTTACCGCTCTCGGGAGCATAGGGCTTCCACAAAGCTTCTCCATCGGACTCTGTTTTGGGCTATCCTCTTGGTTTCAATCCAGGTTTTGTAAACATTTTTGATTTCTTTCATTACTGTCCTTCTCCGTGTGTTTTTAGGTCTACCGGCACCTCTACTTCCTTGCGGATTCCATTCGAGTGCTTTTTTCGTTAACGCATTATTTTCTTTTCGTAGTGTGTACCTGTGCACGTCCATTTTCTTTTCTTTATTTGTTTGATAATTAGTTCTTGTTTTGTCAAATTCCACAATTCTAAGTTTGATATTTGTCTGGGCCAGAAAATTTGACATATAATGCGTAGAGATTTATTGACGAAAACTTGTATTTGAAATTTAGGCAGGTAAAAAACCGAGGCAAAGTAATAAAATTAAGATATTGCACCCGAAATTGTTTTTTATTACATTTTAATTACAGTTACCACCGCCTGCGCCCCTTCCCCCACACAAAGGGGATTAAAATAAATTTTCCAAATGTTTTAATAATATTTCATCAAAAATAAAATTTTAATACCTACAAAAAAAAATTTCAATTTTTTTCAAATCCAACTTTTAATTTAGGGGTTGAAAACAATTATTTTGGGCTGATAATACTTATTCAACCCAATTTCAAGCAAAAAGCAGAAAAAAATTTTTTGCAAATATTTTTTATTTAAAGTTAAATTTTCAAATTGTAGGGGTAGTTTCAACTCCTCCAAATTAAATTCATTTTTTCCTTTCTTATTTACTTCATCTACGTCACCCAGCACAACAAATCAAAGCCAGAGAACTAAAAAAAACTGGCTCGCGAGCAATTTTGAGCTAGCTCACAGCTCACGCTCACGAGCACGAGGCTATTTTAACGAGGTTCATTTGAGTGCTCGCGAGCGAGCCATTTCCAAACGCGCTCGCCCTCGGAGCCAGAGCCGATAGTTGTTGTGACCTTAAAGTGGCTCGCGAGCGCGAGCAAAGCATAGCCGAGCACTTGCTAAGGGCGTACCCTGGTTTAAATCAGTGTCAGGATGTAAATTTTCAGGCTCAGGATGTAAATTTTCATTACCAGAATCCAGAGTCCCCATAATAATAATTACACTAGGCAACCAAAAAATCAAATGTCTTATTGATACCGGATCAGTCTCTTGCGTGATCAGTTCAAATATACTTATCGATTTTTCTGAAGAAAAGTTAGAAAACCCTCTATTTTATTCGACCATTATGCGATAAATAAAGTTACATACCAAATTACAACTCCAATAATCGACCTTAACGGTAGAAAATATGATGCAATCATGGGTCAGAATTTCTTAGTACCTTTTAAGGCTAAAATCGATTTAGGAAGTAAAGACATAGAAGTTAATAACAATAAAATTTCATTTGAAGGTAGTTGTTATCCCTTTAAAATTACTGAAATATGCACACTAAATGGAATTAAAGACAATTTGTTAGAAAAACTAAAATTAGACCATTTAAACACAGAAGAGGTAGACAAAATAACAGGATTACTTAAACAGTACGAAGATCTATTCTTTAAAGATGGTGAGAAACTGACTTCAACATATGAAATCAAACATGAAATAATTACCACCACCGACAAGGCCATATTCATAAGTCTATAGGTATCCGCAGATACATGAAAAAGAAATAGATCGTCAAATGCAGGAAATGCTTGAACAAGGTATTATAACCGAGAGCAATTCCCCTTACAAACAGTCCATTATGGATTGTTCCCAAAAAACTAGACAATTCTGGTGAAAGAAAGTGGAGAATCGTTATCGACTACAGAAAACTGAATGAAGTTACCGTAGACGATAAATTCCCCATTCCAAATATCGAAAGTATTTTGAACAAACTTGGCAGAGCCCAATACTTTACGACGATTGATCTTGCCAAGGGCTTTCACCAAATTTTAATGAAAGCAACTGATAGGAAAAAAACTGCATTTTCAACCCCATTCGGGCACTACGAATATCTGAGAATGCCATTGGTGCAAGTTCGATACTCACGTCAAAACCGTTTGTGTATGATGCGGGTATTACACCAAGCATTCATTTTTCTGCCTCTTTTTCGTGTAACGATTGTGATGCCTTTGTAGTTGCACAATAAACGCGAATGAGAAGGGGGCTTTCTCATAGTTTTCGCAGACCAGATAACGCGATGTTATATTTGTGTTAGTGAAATGGGTCCGTGAGTCTGACAAATTTTCCGACGAAAAGTGAGCAGATTTATGACCAATGGCATAACTTCCCTGCAACCCCTTGCTTAAAAAATCGGTTTGTGTAGGGGGTAATAAACGAAATGATATATAGTGTAATTCGCATCATTTGGGTTGAAAAATGCCCCCTCAACCTTTCAAAGGTTAATGAATTCGGTATTACGTGAATACATTAATAAACTATGTATCGTATATATGGACGACATTCTAATATTTAGCACTTCCTTAGAAGAGCATTTAACAAATATAACAAAGATTTTTAAGAAATTAAAGCTAGCCGGACTTAAGATCCAGTTCGATAAATGCAATTTCCTGAAAAAGGAGACGGGATTTTTGGGTCATATATTGACAGCGAAAGGAATTAAACCAAATCCCAGTAAAATAGAAGTAATCCAAAATTTAAATCTCCCAACTACGCCGAAGCAAATAAAGTCATTTCTAGGTATTACGGGATATTATGGGAAGTTTTGTGGAAGATTACGCAAAAATTGCAACTCCTATGGTTAAATATCTCAAGAAATCCGCAAAAATTAATACAAATGATCCCAGTTACACTACTGCATTCGAAAAGCTCGAAGAAATAATTACTAATTACCCAATTTTAAGATATCCTGATTTCAATAAACGATTCAAGCTCATTACCGATGCTAGTAATTTAGCGATGGGCGCCGTTCTTACACAAGAAGGCCACCCAATCTGCTACGCCTCTAGAACCCTTAAGGGGGCTGTCCCGTTTTTTCGGCCGAAAATGAACGTTTTTTTGGGAATTTTTTCTGAGGCAATAAGTGGACGGATTTTGGTGATTTTTTTTTAATTTGAAGGGGAAAACATGAACTTTTCAAAAATATTTTTATTTTTAAAGAAATAGAAAATGGCGGCCGTCCATCCAATCTCAACCGCGACCAAGTTTGCTCGACGGCCATTGGCTAGTGCAGTTTTTTGTGGACGCCAATCATCTGAAATCAAAAAATGAAACATTTTTATAAAATATATGATTGAATGTAGGGAACAACATATCACTTTTTTGAAATTTTCATTTTTCCCAATTTGGCGCAAGTTTTACGAAAAAGTGCGTTTTTTCACCTCATTTTTAACCCTTTAAATTGTTATAAAAAATCGATTTTTTGCAATATCAAAAAAGTGATATGTTGTTCCCTAGTTTATGAGTTTCTGAACATAAAAAAAAACATTGAAATCGGCTCAGTACTGCCTGAGAAAAACTGCACGAGCGTTGAGAAAAAGTAGTTTTGAGGAAAACGCGTTTGAAGTTTTTATCAATGTAAATTTGCTGATAACGATTACATGTTTCAACTTACATGTCATCGTCGATTCCAGGACCATAAAATAGACCTTCCTCCTCCTCGTGCAATTCGTCTTGATACGTCCTTGCCTCCCTGGCCGCTATCCTTGCAATTTTTGTTGCGGATTTCGCCCTCTCGTCAGCCTGGCGGACGCGGATGTCGTCGCGGCGCGCTGCAAAATCGTGGGCTCTATGCCCGAGGCGAATCCCCATATTATTATAAATCAATAGTATGCTGTCAAAACCGTCATTAAAAATGGAAACAGCAAAATAGGTAGCAATTTTTATGATGCTTTTGCCTACAAAGACATTCTTGGGAGCGAATGACCAAATCATGGCGTTTAGGGACTCATTGGAGTTTTGCGTCTTTGCACCTACGCATCTCTCCAGTAATGTCTCCGATGACAAGTCTGTGTAAATGGGACGTAAAACTTCGAGGACTTCCTTACTTAACGCCGGTTTATGTTTGTAATTTTTGAGTCCTTTGTTCGCTTTTGCCTGCTGCCATTTACACCAGCTGTCCGCTCCTGGGGGGCAAAGCTTATGATTAGGCATTTTGTCCGTCGAGGAATAATGATGAAAAGTGGCCCAAATAGCATCATGCATTTTCTTCACTGAATCTGCATTGCGGCGAATGGCTAAACCGTAATAAACAGTCAAATCGTTGATTACTTTCAGAGTCAGTTTACCTGCGCCTCTTCCGCCAAGTCCCTTGTTCTTTTTTTTTCGCAGCACGGAGCCTGGTTCCCATGCGTTTCTCCACGTGACCTATGCATTCCTTTTTCACCACCTTAGGGTCATTGTTGTACCGGTCCAAATCCACAATATCCTTGAAGGTTTTACTATCCCCGTCACTGATGTACACTGCATATTTAACATTATGTTTTCCTGCGGACCGTTGAAACATTTCCTTGACACTCTCCACTTCCATTTTTCCCGCGCTCCCTTCGTGGTTTGTTGCACAGTTTTCGAAATGAGTTTTTTGCCATTCTTCGTATTCGTCATTGTCCTGCTTGGTTTTCCATACATTACACCCAGCGCAGAAACTGGATTTGACGACCGCATCCACTACTTTGCGCGAAAATTTGCCGATGAGCGTTGTGACGCCGTACAGGGAACTAAATCCTCGTTTCTGCCACGAACCGTCACCAGACACAGTAATGTAACGAGGATTTTCTTGCCCATGCTCTGTATTACATGCCACTTCTTCTTTTACAGCATTTGCTGTAGACAAATCGTAAACCACTGAAGAAGCGATTTGAAGGTTTTCAAGTGCGGCGTAATACAGTCTTTTAGGGAACGAAGCCGCAATGTCCATCATTCCACAAAACAAATTAAGTCCTCTGAAACCCACTCCGACAAGTCTCATCACAGAAACAATTCGCCGATTGATTTCGTAGCTATTATCAATCAAAGGGCACGAATCAATGTCAACAATGCCGCACCCGCGCTGGACCACAATTTTGAAACCCAGCCCGCGACACGAACCTTCTTGAATTGAAACATCTCCTTTGCACACTTTACAACAAATCAACGCGCACAACGCGGAGAAAAAGGGATTGAAATTGATAATTCGGTAGCCCATATCATTATCAACAGGCACGGTTGTACAACCGGACTTTTTCAATTTTTTCGCGGAACTGCTACTAAAAGTAGTGTCAGATTCTGCACTAAAGCGATTTACAGGCGCGTGTTTTTTTTCCAGTCGGACGATGGCGTGCATTGTAGTTGCCTTTTCGCGGCATTTTTGCTTATAATCGCGCGCGTACTCTCAGGCGTTCGAAAACAAACTAAACGGCGGTTCTGCATCAAATAGGCGCTTCCCAAGGCTATATTTCGGGAACATTCTTTGTCATATCCCCTCCACAATGCCTGGAGAAGCAGCTGCACAAATGACGACAAAGTCACGAATTCGGTCGTAAATCAAAATCTACTTCGAATATCGCTTTGAAATTTTGAGACAATATTCTTAGAGATATAACGCATCGATTTCCGTAATAAAAAAAATCGATTTTTTGAAATTGAAAAACGGGACAGCCCCCTTAACGATCACGAGAAAAATTACTCAACTATCGAGAAAGAATTGTTAGCGATAGTTTGGGGCACAAAATATTTCCGACCGTACTTATTTGGTAAAGAGTTTGACCTTCTTACCTTCTTATTTCACCAACCAATTAAATGGCTTCAATCCAAACATACAGGTAAAGATATTAATCCCCGTTTGCAAAGATGGCTCATACAATTAGGCGAATATGACATAAAAATTGACCATATTAAAGGAAAAGAGAATAAAGTTGCCGACTTGCTTAGCCGTATTAATTCAGAAACGAATGAAATGAACCATATAGAGGTACATCTTAGAGCCGTATTTCACCAGGACACCATGGCGGCGCAACCAGTCGCCGCCACCAACAAAATGTATACAGCTTGCGCGACCAATTTGGCGTCGCAACCAGCAAAGACGCGTGCACAGAATATTACTGGCCGCGCCGCCACGCTGGTTGCGCCGCCATGGTGTCCCGGTGAAATACGGCTCTTAGTGATGAAACTAATAACGACAATCTAAGCGTCACTCCACAGGAATCAATGGAAGTGCAGCACATTCATTCGTAAAGGGAACATTTCAACGATCTCATACCGATACTTGAAACGGTAGTGAATAGATTTAGATTACAAATTATACACGTTGATATAAAACAAAAGGAATATGAACAGGTTTTCAACAATAGAAGAATATTTGTAGATAGGAACGACCTCGAGCAAGAAACAGACATTTTCAGAAGATATATAAAAAGGGTAAAATAGGTATATATTCAGAATTAGATGATCGAGAATACAATAAGTTGCAAAGGAAATTGATAGAAATGTATCCAAATAGATTAGTTGTCAAAGGACCCCGGTACAATGTATATGGAAATTGGCTTTCGGTGAAAAAAAAATTAAAGTGGATATCCTGATGCGGAAGACGACTCTGAACAAATTTCTTGCTGGGCACTTTTTCAAAAAACGTCACTGGAGAAAAATACAGAGGCTTAGGACAACCCGCACGCTACAGCCTTTCCACCGGCCGACAGATACTTAACTGTCTAACGCTAAAGGTACCTGGTCAAATGGTCAAATTGGATGTACATCCATGCTGTAGCATGATTTTCATCAAACCTGCTCGCACATCGAGTTTTGATCGGCCAACCGACTCACAATTGATAGTTTTGGTTGTACTTCCGCACTTCGATGTACATACAATTTGATCGTGTATGGTGGCCTTAAAACCTCCTAGAATAACGCTTTAAAAACAATAAAAATATTTCCGTGCGCGCGTGCGTGAGTTTTGTAACCTATTTATTATTGTTTTTAATCGCGGGCGTGTGTTTTAATCTGTGTGTATTTCTATGTAGGTGTGGTTATGTTATTCTACTCTTTGTATTACCCAGAACCAACGACGTGGACGTGACAGGACACTGGTTCCATTGGGGTGCTTTTTTCATGTTTTTATTTTTATTTTATTTGTTTTTTTAATTTTTTTGATTTTAATTTTATTTTATTTTTATATATGATATTTTTATATATTCCCGGCATCTTAAGTCGCATCAGTAAATCACTACTGGGGTAATGTACGTTATCTTCATAGCGTGCATAACCTAAAAACCATAAAATGGATGCGATATGAGCACAAGCTCCGACGGTTCTGGGACCAACTTTACAAGAGAACCTACATAAAAAATACACACACAGATTAAAACACACGCGTGCGATTAAAAATAATAATAAATAGGTTACAAAACTCACGCACGCACGCACGCAAATATTTTTATTGTTTTTACTCCTTATTCAAACTTTGCCAGAAGCCACATAATTATTGGTGGTCGCTCCTATGCAAATACCAGCGATATTCCTTCAAGCAGCCTAGTCCTCTCAAATCCGTTACAGCCCCAGGTTTCGGACCTGATAGCAGAGGATCCTATCCAAAGCAGCATAAACACACCCGCTGTTAAACCTCCAATTCCACCACAGCCCCAACCTTCGGCCAAAAATTGCGAGCCTATAGCCTATGTACTAGTAACAATACTCCCGGTTCGTTCCTAGATCCGTTTCAACCCCCCGTTGTGAAAAACACCATAATATCCGAGGACTCTACTGAAAGTAGATATTTATTATCTCGCTTGAGAGATAGGAAGATTTTCGACAATGTAAGACTTTTCTTGGCTTACATGCACGATAGACCTGATTATACTATCATTAACGGTTATACCAGAACTAGTCTTAAAATCTTGATCCAGCAAGAAGGTTTACCAACGGATCGTACTACTCTGCTCGATCTATACACGAAGTATCATGAGCAGTATAATATTGCCGCTAAACAAGTAAGAATGGACCTTGCTGCCTACGCCGATCACGTTAGATCATCACATGTTTATCGGCTTCAGAAGAGCCGCGTCGCAGTGGATAGATATTATAGACCATAACTAGTCTCTTCCGTCGTACACTTTCCCCTTTCAACCCATAACCAAAAACCCAACTTGCCTGATGATATAAGACTTTTTTACCACAATTGCAGTGGTATGAAGGGAAAACTAAGAAATCTTTTCATTGACGCGAAATCGTGTAATTTCAATATTCTCGTGATCACCGAAACGTGGTTAAATAATACATTTCTAAATGAGGAGATCTTGGACAATAACTGGGCATGCGATAGATGAGATAGAGACTACGACTCCACCGGGCACTCGAGAGGAGGAGGTCATATAGCCGAGGAGGAGGTCTTATAGCCGTCAAAGACCTTCTAAACAGTGTATTGATTACCACGAATCGTTCACAATTTTTGGAGAATATTTTCATTTGTGTCAAATCTGGCAAAAAACACATAGTTATGGGCGCTGTATACATACCCCCCAATTCTGACGAATCAAAGTATGATGATTTTACAAATATACTTAATGGAGTTCTCCAATCACTTGACTGCCACAAGGAAAATGACGAAATGCTCATACTAGGAGATTTCAACCGTCCTAACATATCTTTTACTCTCGACGACGACAACAACTTACTGCCCATTAATATCACTCACGTTATCGATATGAAGCTTATTGATAATTTTTACGCCAATGATCTGCAGCAAGTGATAGGACAACCAAATCCTAGTGGAAATTGGTTAGACCCAGTTTTCACTAATCTATATGACGAGGTGAACGTCTTACCCGCCAGCGAAGATGGGAACCTTTTTTTTAACACGCTTCACCACTCCGCGTGGATACTAGAACTCAACTCCACCATCACCCTACATCGTGCGTCTCACAACAATGCAATTGTTTATGATTTCAAAAACGCAAACTATAATAGTATTTGCTTTGAATTATCCCAAATGGACTGGAGGAATAGGCTATCAGGTGACAATCTAGACCAGATAGTATCATGTTTCTACAACATTATTTTCAGAACCATCGACAAACACGTACCCAAAATTAAAAAAAGGGATAAATTGTCGGAGCCATGGTTAGAAAAAGATACTAGATCACTGCGAAATCAAAGAAACAAATTGTATCGCACTATAAGAAGACAAAGGGATGTTAACGAGGAATTGAGATCTGAGTACTCTAGATTAGCATCAGAATTCACTTCTAGGTCACGTGAGGCCTATATTTCATACATAAATAAAGTCGGAGAAAATATCTTAAAGGACCCTAAAAATTCTTTGACTTCTTTAATACAAAGCGAAAAACCTCAGGGTATCCGACAACAATGACGAATGGGAGAGCTTCCTCCTCATGCCCCCAAGATATATGTAACATGTTTGCAGTGAGATTTAGTGAAGTCTTTGCTCCTAAATCCAACACAATGCACACTGAACTCCCTCGTACTGAAACGTCAACTCTCATTAATAATTTATCTCTGTCAGGTAACGAAATAAGAGAAGGTTTAAATAATTTTGACACTAATAAAGGTCACGGCCCCGACAATCTGCCTCCCAGCTTCTTGCAGCGCTGCTCAAATCAAATTGTATTTCCCCTTCATCTAATTTTTAATAAGTCTCTATCGTTAGGAAGTTTTCCTAAGTTCTGGAAGAAATCCTACCTAACACCGATCCATAAATCATGCGATAAGCATTTAGTGGATAATTATAGGGGCATTGCCATCCTATCCATGATTCCTAAACTCTTTGAAAAGCTTGTACATGTAAAGATTGCACCTCTTATAGATCCTAACATTAACGAGCAGCAACAAGGGTTCAGAAAAGGACGTTCGACCACTTCAAATCTTATGACTCTTATCTCTGAACTTCTATGTGGTATGGAGAACGGCCATCAAATTGATGCTGTCTACACGGACTTCAGCAAGGCTTTTGATCGCGTTGACCACCACATTTTGGTTACTAAGCTATTAAAATTTGGAATTACCGGCCCTGTCCTGGAATGGATAAAATCATATCTCATCGGTAGAACTCAGGTCGTCAGATTTCAAGGATTTTATCCAAATAAATCGAAGTAACTTCCGGTGTCCCCCAAGGAAGTCATCTTGGTCCGCTCTTGTTCAATATCTTCATTTCCGATCTGTCTCTCAAACTAAAAAATATACCACATCTCTTTTATGCAGACGACCTGAAAATATATAGCGTTATTAGGTCCGACACCGATGTATCATTCCTTCAGACGAAACTTAATGCATTGCAAGACTGGTGCAACACTAATAAGTTGCAACTTAACACTAGCAAATGTCATGCAATAACCTTCTCCCGGAAAAGAAGCGTGCAGCTGCAGCAATTTTATCTTGACAACAAGTTATTAAACCATGTTGATCAAATCGTAGACCTAGGTGTTGTCCTTGAGAATAAGTTAAGCTTTAACCTTTTGCTGCCAGAGCTAATAAACTCCTTGGGTTTATAAAAAGAAGGGCTAAGGAATTCGATAACATCTGGGTCACTTTTCTGCTCACTGGTCCGCCCAATTTTGGAATACGCATGCCCTGTCTGGGATCCCATATTTCACGCCAGTAGCAACAGGATTGAATCCATTCAAAAACAATTTCTCCTGTTCGCACTAAGAAATCTATATAACCCCGCTGATTATCGAAGTCTTCCACACTATAGGGACAGGCTCAAAGTTTTGGATCTTTTACCGCTGTCATGCAGGAGAAAAATGCCTATCTCATGCATTACCCTGGACATTCTAAACGGCGATCTCAAGGTGTGGTTCTTGTCGGATAGGATAGTATTCAATGATGTAGTTCGGCGTACTAAGCATACGAAACTGCTTAAGGAATACTCTCATCGCACCGAGTACGCAAGGAACGAGCCCATAAATAGATGTTGCATGGTCTTCAATGATCATAATCTATGCTTTACCCGTCCCACTAACAAACTGTCCTACAAAAGGAAATTAAAACTAATGATGAAACCCTAAATTTCCTTTATATTCTGTTTAAGCCTCCATTGTAAATTAAGTATAGTATGTATAACCTACATATAGCCTAGTCCAATATACCTGTACCTGACTTAGCATCCTAATATGACAATATCATTTAATTTAATTTAATGTAGCCTTGTATACTTTTTAAGTGTGCCTTGTTTGGCAAATAAATAAATAATAAATAAAGCGTTATTCTGGGAGGTTTTAGGCCCCCATACACGGTCAAATTGTATGTACATCGAAGTGCGGAAGTACAACCAAAACTATCAATTGTGAGCCGGTTGGCCGATCAAAATTCGATGCGCGCACAGGTTTGATGAAAATGATGGTACAGCACGGATGTACATCTAATTTGAACATTTGACCAGCGGCCTTTAGCGTTAGCTACAGTTAAGCATCTGTCGGCCGATGGAAAGGCTGTAGCGTGCGGGTTGTCTTAACCCTCTGTATGTTTTTCCAGTGACGTTTTTTGAAAAAGTGCCCACCAAGAAATTTGTTCAGAATCGTCTTCCGCATCAGAATATCCACTTTAATTTTTTTTTCACCGAAAGCCAATTTCCATATACATTGTACCGGGGTCCTTTATCAGATGTAGTTATTTTGCGAAAGACATAGATAATATAGAAACATTAAAGAAGCAAATAGCGATCTTCTACAAAAAGGAATCAGGACATTGCGGAATAGT
Source organism: Thereva nobilitata (assembly GCA_963855945.1). Lineage (NCBI taxonomy): Eukaryota > Metazoa > Arthropoda > Insecta > Diptera > Therevidae > Thereva > Thereva nobilitata. Next base: position 120,875,086 of record OY979694.1, read on the forward strand.
AGCAACATACGAAGAACTCAAAAAATTAATCTATCACTCTAAGTTGAAAAAAACAATTCACGAAATTCTTAACAACTGTGATATATGTACAGGAGCAAAGCATTCGAAATAACGGAAACTCCTAAAACAATAAACGAAATAGTGAATATAGCCATATACACAAATAGTAAACATCTATATATATATAGGAGAAAAACACTCACTCACTTGGTCATCACCATATCTCCGGAACTATTAGACCTACAGACTTGAAATTTTGCATGCATGTTTCTTTTGTTTAGTAGACATCCACTAAGAAAAGTTTTTACAAACATCTACTCCTGAGCGGGGTTTCGGGGCCGTAAAGGATATAAAATAACAGTTTTTCAACTATAATTTCTACAGACTTGAAATTTTACATCTAAGTGTGTCATTAAGTAATTAATGTCAAAACGATTTTTTCTAATTAAAAAGTGATTTTTTCTATTAACGAAGGGTGTGTTCCGTAATGTACTGGGAGCACAGCGATTTTTGACGTCATGTCAGTGCAATGGGAAACACGTTCCGTTTAAAAAAGTTATACTGGTAAGCAGTACATTTTTGTATATCGGGAGCGCGTTCAAAAACCTTACCATGGTTAACCATGGTTAACTATGGTAAACTTTTGTCGTTCAAAAACTCCGTGGTTAACTACAACATAACCACGAGCATAACTTTTAGACGTTCAAAAACTCCCGTGGTTAACCATGGTGTAGTTAAATTTTAACCCTGCTCGCGGGCACGGTTAGCGATAGTTAAGAAGAAGAAGAATGAAAACAACTCTCTGACAGTTGTTTTAATTTTAATCACATGAACAAATCAAAGTGGGATTTGTGGGATTACTACAAATAATAATTAATAAAATAATTGAAGCAATTAGCGGGGGTTATTTTTTGGAAAATTTTGAATTTATTTTTTTTCTTCTTCTTTAACCTGTAGTGAAACCACGGTGCGTTCAAAAACCTCCATGGTTAAACATAAACTTTCGTGGTTAAGTGAAGTGATGCAGCATAACCACAGCTTACCTCGTGGTTTACCATAGTAAGGTTTTTGAACGCGCTCCGGAACGAGCGCATAGTATACTGGCTCCGCCATTATTGTTTACATTTTGAAGGTAGAAGTATGTTGCAATTTTTTGAATTTTTATTCTTTTAATTTCTTATAATGACATAGGGTCACTGTCAATTAAAGCTAACTGAATTCTTGCGTTATTATTTGCCATTATTTGTACAGCGTCAAACGTCTACAGATTTTCAAAAATTAAACATCTGTCATGTGTTCAAACTACTGTGAGAACGGTACCTCTTTCAGAGCAGTAATCACAGTAGTAAAATGACGTCGGTTTATGACGTCATGAATGTTCCTAGAGCACTGCGACAGGGCACTGTTTGGTGAAAACGGAACGACAAAACTACCACTGGTAGTACTGGCGCAGTGTTCCCAGTATATTACGGAACACAGCCGAAGTGATTTCTTCTATTAACGGAATCTATATATATAAAAAAACTTAGAACATAGGCTATTTTATTACTTTCTAAAGGCTCTCCTAGATGGCGCTGTCATGGAGAGCTTCGTTGAAAATCATCGCAGGGCTTTGAATTTTTGCATGAAGGTCCGTGTAGGTCTCCTATGATGCACCTTGAAGTCCGATTTTCGAAATTCAAAATGGCGCCGATATATGACCGAAATTCAAAATTTCAGCAGAAATATGGTTGAATTTGCCAATTTTATTCCGATTCCAATGAAAGTGGGTATCTAGGGGTTTTTAAGGTCACAAATAACGAATTTGTGGTCAAAACTTATAAATTCAAAATGGACGAGGAATTTTCAAATTGTGTTCCGATTCCAATGAAAATCTGTATCTGAGGTTTTTTAAGGTAGCAAATAACGAATTTATGATCAAAATTCCGATTCCAATTAAAATCGGTATATGGACGCTTTTAAGGTAGTAAATAACGAATTTATGATCAAAACTTATTTAAAATTGTGGGGCCAATATGGCGGAAGAATTTTGCGAAATAAGTGTCATTTCCCGGTTAGCTGTATGTAGGGTGTTCAAGAGTTGGAAAATCGGAAAATTTGACATTTTAGCTACAAATGGAAAAACATTGAATATAGTGTATCCTGAAGCTCTCTAAGCAATCGGTTCAGAATTGATCAACAACTTTTTTTTTGGAAAGATGGTAAGGAGAACAGGAAATGTGGGATGATTTATGTATAATGGATAAGAAGGAAAGAAACCCATCACCTCTGAATTTTTAGGTATAAGTCTAGGATTCTGCAATACGGGAAGAGGCTGGCATCTGGGGAAACAAATAAAACCTGGGTCAGTGACATTGCAGATGAGAACCTAGGGGCCAAGCAATTGCAGATTAAATGTTTTAACTTCCGTGGTTTTAACAAAACACATATAGGTAATTTTGGTCACACTTCATAATGCAATTAAATAAATGCATTTTGAATCTAATGTCTCGAACGTTTATAGGAATACTTGGTTTTTCGATAGGGGGCGTCCATAAATTACGTGAGGTGTTAAGGGGGGAGGGGGTCGAGCCGAATCTCACCAAATCTCACGTGGGGGAGGGGGAGGGTGTCCGCAAATATCACGTAATTTTTTTTCCGCAAGAAACAGTGTAAAATCGCGAGAAAATTGATTTAAATTAATAGTAGATACAGGTAAATTAAGCCGAAAAAAGCGATATAGCGGAAATAGTTAGGTACAGGCTGAAAATTGGCAGGGAGCTTCCTTTTAGGCTTCTTAATAAGGGGTTATAAAGTCTACCAATTTTCTACCCCGAGAAGCCCACTCTTTAGGGGTTTTAGCCCTCAAAATGGGTATTTTTCGATTTTTCTGTAATTTTTTTTGCAATATTTCTTAATATCTTTGTTTTTTTTCAATTTTAAGTACAATATCTGTAAATGAGAAAATCTTTAAAATCGTCTTTTTGGACCGGCACTTAGATTTCAGTCACGAAAATTTTGGTGCAGTATCAGATGAACATGGTGAAAGGTTTTATCAATACATAGTGCAAATAGAGAAGGAATAATGAGTCCATTACATAAAAAGTATACGTGATACTATTACTATATTTCGAGTCAATAGCAATTGGGTATACAAATTTTGCACTACCGTTTACACTGTATTTGTTCACTGTTTTAAATACCATCCAACTAGAACATCCAAAAAAAGTAAAGAAAATAATTTAAATATCTGAGAATGAAGAGTATATGACGTGATGAAAAATTCTTATCATTTTATACAATGGTCTGGGAAAAACTGCGAAAGTAATGTATGCATTGACTTATACGACCATTTTTAGACAGATTGCGACCCTACGATGAACTAGTGTGGGGGTCTAAGCTTAAACAAAACAAAAAGGCCTAGAAGCCCAATTGAAAAACCTGGAACCTAATGCCCTCCTAAGTATCTCAAGTGCATAATGTACCCAATCCTACTGCAATCGTAGATTATATTAAGAATCGGCTCTTTTCACATCAGTCAGAACACATGCTATCTGCGGTGCATTGTCACTACAAAAAGCAGACATTTGCACCAGGCGACATAATTAGTTATCTAAGCATCTTACAGGACTCGAATTTTGAATCGACGACCATCTGCTCTGACATACCTACTAGAGGCCAAGATAGATTTTGAAAAGCTTTTGTTATCATTATCGAGAGTTGTGAAAAATGGAAGTCTAACAGATCCGCACTTCTTGAATCTGTATCCTGATGTACAGGCGGCTCAAACGTCAATTTGAGAAGCTGGCTGTGACTTCACACTCCGATTTTCTAAAGGTACTGACAGAAACAGGCGCAAAGGCGGTGCGGACATTGGGCATATTCACACGCTGCCATAATTGTGGTGAGTAAAACCGGTTTTATTCAACTCCTAGCAACTCAGACGGGGCGTAAATGAGTGTAGGAAATTTGAATGCCATACAGGAACATTTAAATGTATTGCAGATGAAATTTACTTGTTAGAGAAAAACAGAGCTAAAGAATGCAAGAGATAGAAGTAACTTTTTATATGTGCGCTAGTTTTCACGCGTTTGCTTTTGCGTGAAAAATGTTTCGTTAAGTTCTTCCGCACCCTTCCCTCTTTCATCTATAAAACCGGTTTTAGGCGCCATGAATGTGAACTGTGTGAATATGCCCATTGGCTTCGCGGTATGTGGCGACTTTTCACTGACATGATGTTGCGGTGTCGGCTGCGCGCTCCGACTTTGAACACAACAACGAAATCAAAGTGACAAGTGGACGTGATAGGAAAAAAATTGAAAAACCTGAATGATTTACATATAATTTTTCTATCCTACAGGAGTTGTCTTTGTTTTAGGTGCTAATTTAATTACCCCAATTTGGAAAAATAAAAATTTTCATTAAATATAAAATCCAACAAATTTGCTATCCCACCCAACACCAACACACGACTCCAAACATATGCCCACCACCCTCAAAACACGACTCAAAACACAAACATCTCTTGACACTACGCGGCGGCAACGCGCAAAAAGTAGAAAGTAAAGCAACTTGCCCGGTGTGTGCGTAGCGTAAATCAGCATTTCGTTAGTGCGCATTTGAATACACTACTTCTATTCTCTCTGTCATTGCCCGCACGGCGTTTCCGCCTGTTGCTGTCAGCGGCTTTAAGGCGATACGAAAGTAGGAAGCAAACGGAAGCTTGTCTGATAAATCTTCGAAAAGAAATTATTTTCAGCCAACCAACTTCATTTATTAACTTAATTTGACATTTTGATGCGAACAATAAATTGTTTCAAGAATATTTAAAGAGTTTTTAGAATATTTTAAAACAAACAAATAAATGCAGCGCATGCGGCAATGGCTTTACTCGTGGACTGAAATCCGATGAGCCAAATTACACGGCCTATCACTTTCCCAGACTCACTTTCCAATCACTTCCAATAAACCGGTTTTTTAGACAAGGGAGCGCAGGGAAGTTTATGTGTTGGGCTCACTTTTGAATCCAAAACAATTTTCGGTCTCACAGAAAATTACACTAACACAAGCATAATTTTGTTCTCTGGGGCTGCGAAAATTATGAGAATTTTTGTTGCTTTGTACACAACCACATAGACAATAGAATCGTTACACGGAAAAGAGGCAGGAAATTAGGTGCATCGTGTAATACTCAAATCATACACAGACAGGTTTGACGTGAGTCCCAAGTGAATGGCCGTGTAATTTTACTCGATAACAGGCGGACAAATTTAATTCGAATTCGCATTGGTGGAGGTGTAATAAATACGCCAACTATTTATATTAACTGTATTTTATTAGGAATTCAATAATACATTGTTTGACACCTTACAAAGAACTCGCGGAATATATTCAAGTGTGTGCTGACATAAAGACTGCGCTTATACTTATTATAATTTGCTGAACATGGTGCTGGATTGAGTGTGCGTTCAGCATCCATGTTACATCTCCCTTATTTAGTTGAATCTTGCTGGTTTGATTATTTTTCTTCCGCTTCGTTTTGACGTTTTCATTTTATCAGGCTGTGCACCTGTCTGCTGGGCTTCCATTTCTTGATTGACGTTCGGTTGATCCATTGATTGCGGGCTCTGCGAATTTCCCTCTGTCAATTGTGGACCTTGTTCTGTTGATTGTGAACCTTCTTCCGTTGTCTGCAGTGGTACACTCTGGCCTGGTGCTGTTTTCATTTTTTTAAATTGTTTTGTATTTCTTCGGTATACACCTTGTTGGGTTGATGCGGTTAATGACCTATTTTGATGTTTTTTTATGATTTTTCCGCGTATCCAGATTTTTGATGGAAGTTGCATCATTGTTTCTTCTCCTTCTTCTGGAGCCTCATAATTTCTTGTCTTCTTATCGTAATAGTATTTTTGTTTCTCGCGCTGCTCCTTAAGTAACTGTGGGATGTTTTGCTTTACCTTTGGTTTTAGTAAAGTTTTATTTATTGGTATTAACGTTCTCGTATTTCTGCTTAATAAACGTTGATTTGGCGATCCCAATTTACCTCTTGGTGTGTTTCTGTAAGCTAGTAATGATTTCTCTATTTCATCCGGTTCTTTATTTAGAATCCTTTTCGCAACTGACACATATTTTTCCGCTAACCCGTTTGATTGATGGTGATGTGGGCTGCTAACTTGGTGTATGAAGTTCCATTTCTTTGCGAATGTTTTGAATTCTGCTGATGTGAATTGTGTCCCCGCGTCGGTATGTACTTCTTCTGGTATACCGTGTACTGCAAACCATTCTTTAATTACTGCTATTGTTTCGTTTGCTGTTAGTGTTTTAATTGATTTGAAGTCGAACCACGATGAATAGCTATCTACTAAAACGATAAAGTATTTGTTATTGAAGTAGAAAATGTCTATTGCTACGATTTGAAAAGGAAATTCGGGAATTTGTTTTAGTTTTAGAGGTAGATTTGCATTTGAGTTGCTGTATTTTAAGCATTTTTCGCATGATGAAACCATTCTCTTTATGTCTTCTGACATTCCCATCCAAAATACTATTTGTTTTGCTCGTTGAGTGCTGAGCGTAATGCCGAAATGACCCTCATGTATTTGTTGAAGTGTTGATTGCTGCATTCTTTTTGGAATCATGATTTGTTCTGATTTAAATAGTATATTTTCATATGCTGAAATTTCGTCTTTAAATGTCCAATATGGCTTTATTTCCTCAGGAACTTTTTCTCTTTCTGTAGGCCATCCTTCCTGAACCGTTTTCAAAAGAATTTTATGCACTGGATCCATCATGTTTTCTTCTTGCATTTCTGTTTTGTAATTTTCAGATATATTTAGTACTAAATGTATATTGAGATCTTCACTTTTTTCTGTTATTAATTCGTTGTCTACGTCTCTACTTAATAAATCTGCGATTGGTAATTCTTCTCCCTTTTTGTATCTTATAAATGGACTATAAGGAATACAGTCGAGTAAAATTCTTTTCAATCTTGGCGGTGCTCTATGGAGCGGTTTTTTAAATATTGCCTCTAGCGGTTTGTGGTCTGTTTCCATTACTATTTTTTTTCCAAAAACATATGGGTGAAATTTGAATAGCGCGAATCGGAGAGCAAATGCTTCCTTTTCTATTTGAGGATAACATTGTTGGTGAGCATTGAGTGCTTTTGAAGCGTATGCTATCGGATAGTTATCTTGTAGTAGAACTGCACCTACCGCATGACTGCTTGCATCAGCTGAAATAACTACTTCCTTATTGACATCATAGAACTTTAATGTTGGCAGTGCTTGTAATTTCTGCTTGATTTTGTTAAATGCTGATTCTTGGTCATAATCCCAGTGAAATTTGTCTGTTTCTGCTATTAGCATTCTTAATGGTCCCGTTAACTCTGATAAGTTTTCGATGAATTTACCCAAGTAGTTCACCATTCCTAATAGCCTTCGGACTTGTTTTTTTGATGTTGGAGTTTTTATATTTTTTATTGCGTGTATCTTTTCTGGGTCTGCTGTTAATCCGTCTCTATTAATGATGTGTCCCAGGAATTTGACTTCTTTTTTATTAAATAAGCATTTTTCTTTATTTAGTTTTAATCCATTTTCTTTAATGTGACTTATTACGTTCTGGGTTAACTTGTCAAGCTTTTCTTCTGTTTCGTGATGAATTAAAATATCATCCATTGAAACTTCAACGTTATCGAATTTTTCTAGGAGTGTTGACATTGCGTTTTGAAATATTTCTGGGGCAGAACTTAACCCAAAAGGAATTCTCAAAAAGCAATATCTTCCCCATGGCGTTGCCATTGTTAAATATTGCTGGGATTCTTTAGCCACTTTAAGTTGCCAAAACCCTTTTTTCATGTCTAATATTGTGAATACTTTTGAATTTCTTATTCTTGCGGATATTTCTTCCAGTGTTTTCAATGGGTAGTGCTTTCTTAGGACGTATTTGTTGATGTCCGTAGGGTCTATACAAATTCTCAACCTATCTTTACGTTGTACTATGACCATGTTACTTGCAACTGGTGTTGGTTCTTCTATTTTTGCTATAACACCTTGGGCTTTCATGTTGTCCAATTCTGCACGTATTGTGTCACGTATTGTGTGCGGTACTATTCTTGCTGATCTAATTTCGAATTTTGGATTTTCTTGGAATTGGATTTTGTATTCGAAATTTTTTAAACACCCAATTCCATTATAAACGTCTTCTTCTTTTTCGCACGTGTTGACGGTACTATTTCTTTGTATTAGTCCCATTTCTACGCATGACGGTTTCCCTAAAATTGGAGCCACATTTAGATTAATAATTTTAAGTACTACCTTATGAATTTTGTTTGTAGAAGCCACTCTTCCGTTTGTTACTATTTCCCCTTCTATTTTCGTTTTCTCGTTGTTATATGATATGATGTTTTGTGTTGCTGATTTTCTAATTGGTAGATTTATGAATTTTGCAGTTTTTAGGTTAATGACGTTGCACTGAGATCCGGAATCTAATTTGAATTTTATGTCCTTATTATTAATATTAATTTTCTCGTACCAGTCTATTTCTTCTGTTTTGGATTCAACAGAATGTAAATTTAGATTGCAGAATCTTTCTTCCACTGAATTTTCATCTTGCACTCCCACTGCTTCAGTTTTCACATTTCTTCTATTATTTACTTTCTTCTTTCTGCACATTTTCTCAAAATGGTTTTTATTATTACAGAAGTTGCAAATTTGATTAAACGCTGGACATTCTCTTAGTCCATGTGTGTGTCCACAGTTTCGACAATTAAATGTGTGTTTTTTTGTATTTGACGTTTTGTTTTTGCAGTATTTTGTATTTGTCTTGATTGCTGCTACCGCATGTTTTTCTTCTTTAAGATTGCCCTTGTAAATTTCATTTAATTCATATGTTGAGCATTTCTTAATTACTTCACTTAAGTCTTTAATTCCTATTAATTTTTCTTTAAGTGATTCGTTTCTTAATCCTTTATTTATTTGGAAGCGTATGAACTCGTCTGTCAAAGTCTGAAAGTTACAGCTTCTTATTGCGGTTTTGATTCTGACAAGGAATTCTGAAAATTTTTCATTTTCTTCTTGTTTTATATCAAAGAATACTCGTCTTCGATAATCTACGTCATCGGAGTCTATGAAGAAATTGTCGAATTTATTAATTATTGCATCCAGCGATTTTTTCTCAGCTTCTGTAAGGTCTAGCGAGTTGTAAATTTCCAGTGAGGCTTCGCCCAATACGCACATAAAAGTCGCTATTTTAACTGGTTCTCGTTGCTGATCCAAATCCACGGCTGTTGCGTACCACTTGAACCCTTGGATCCATTGCTTCCATTCCTTTGCCTTATTTTCCGCTGCCACGTTGAATTCCTTCGGCGGTCTTAGTGACGTAATCACGCTTGCACTTTCATTTGCGCCTGCATTCGCCATCTTGTTTTCTTTCCCTTTGTAATTTAGAATTTCTTCTTAGTATTTTGCACTTATTTGAATTTTGTTAATGTTTTTATTAACTTTTGAACTTTTTTTCGTTTTTTCCACCTGACACCATGTAATAAATACGCCAACTATTTATATTAACTGTATTTTATTAGGAATTCAATAATACATTGTTTGACACCTTACAAAGAACTCGCGGAATATATTCAAGTGTGTGCTGACATAAAGACTGCGCTTATACTTATTATAATTTGCTGAACATGGTGCTGGATTGAGTGTGCGTTCAGCATCCATGTTACAGGAGGATACCATTTTCTTATTTCCGAATTCCATGACTTTCGAATCGCATTCCAGGATAACATTAACGATAGGAACGTGTGCGAAGGGAAATAAAAACAAAAAGGAAATATGATTGAAACTTTAAAAGATAACTTTATTCAAAAAATGTAAAATGGTTAGATAGATGAATTATCTCCGACGGACACACTGAGACTGCTTTTTCTATTATTTTAATATCGTCTTCTTTTGTTTAGTTTTTGCTGAATTGCATTTTAATTATTTCGCGTTTTAGAATAAGATGCGCGTGGGATTTGTGCACGAAAATTGTGGGAAAGAAAAGATAACGATTCTTAGAAGTTTTGATACTTTTATGCTGAACTATTTTTATTATATCGCATCTTAGAAATAAGATGCGCATAGAATTTGTGCACTAAAATGAATATTCCCACGAGAACTTTATATTATTGATTTATGTGGGCTTGTATCTATAATGCCGGGTTTTCATTAGTAGAATTAGTGGTAGAATATACTGGGCGAGTACTTACTATCCTGTAAAGTCGCCTAATGAAAACTTGGTTATGGTAGAGTAGAGTGGGATAGCACCGTGGTAAAGTTACTCTACCACTTAAAAGTATGCCAGTTACTCTACCGCTAATTCTACTAATGAAAACCCGGCATAACGGATAACCCCCTTTGTTATTCAGTCACAGGTTTTTTTACCCAAAGATGACATCTATAGAAAAAGACTCCGAATTTTGTATATCTCCACAGTCATAAATGGCTCTACCATTACTATTCAAACAGTCAAGTCGATACTCTCTAAAAACGAATCAGTGGATGCCAAAGTCAACCTTCGTATGTCAATATATTGTAAAATTTTAAATTTTTTTTATATTCCATATGCTTGCTCTACAAGTACACGAGTTGAGCTCAAACTAGAATTGAAATTTTCTGTTCTCTTGTTAATGCTATGGACACACATGTGGTTTCGATACTATGGTATCGATATCATAGACTGAGAGCTCGTGAACCATCTGGGTAACGGTCTTTCTGTAAGGCTAGAAATTATTTTAGTGATGAGTCGTAGCATGCTAAGTACGGAAACCACCACCTGGCAGGCATCAGCCCTGCACGTCATCAGCCCTTATATTTTTTAAAGTGTAAATATAATAAAAAAAAAACTTGTCGTTGTAAGCTTGAAATTTTAATATGATTTAGTTCATTCATTGTAAGGTAGAAAAAAAAATTGACAGGCGATTTCGGTGAGCACAAGTGCCTGACAGGTGAATCGAAAGGTGTGCAGTATATGAGTTAAAATAAACTTTGTTCTGTAAAGATGAAATTTTTATATATGTTTGACTAAGCGATTTAGAAAAAGTGGGTACAATGACAGGCAGTTCTGGCTAGCATAAGTCCTTGACAGGCGAGAGGAATGATGCCATGGGAGTGCGAGTGAGGGACGCAATATTAATGCTGATGCAAGAAAAAGATTAACCGGTGTGATTCAATTTACAAATTCTATTTCTGCTTGTCAGAAGTCACGATATAAGAACTACAATTATATCACATACAATGAACATTATGGGTTTACGAAGAAAAAATTATGTATCAGCGGACCATGCAATGAAGAGGGATTCTTCACAGTTATGTAACTTCAAGAATACCTTCGAAAAAAATTTGAATACATTTCAATTAATTCTAGATGAAAATTGCCTGTATAATATGGCTTCGTGCGCAGTACAGCATTACTTGTTAATTTTTTTTAAAATCAGCAGAATAGTTAAAAGAAAAGTTGATTTCCGAAAGTGCCCTTAATGGAAGTACATTTGAAGGAACAATTGCAGATGTAAAATGATGAACTTTGCCTCTGAAAAAAAGAAAAAACATCACAGTCGGTGATATGGTTCATGAAATCCGTGTCCAACGAGATTTATTTAGTAGCCTGTTAGCTTTGTCAATGCAATATAACATCGATTTAGAAAAAACATTATCATACCTCATTACAATCGCTCCAATGACACTGTGTCATGAAGATGGTTCAATGTACAAAACTCAAAAATCAGCAATGGTTGAAGTTTTAAAAGCAAATATCACCAATGATGAAGTACCAGGACGGTTCAATGCTGCTATTTTTGATGGATTCTTTTTACTGCATACAATGAAAAATATCCCAAAAACATTTGGTAACATTTCCATAAAAATTATGTCGATACTAACAGCAACAAATACGCCACGAGCAGATATTATTTTCGATCAGTACTTTTCGCCGTCTATTAAGGATTATGAGCGACCCCAACGTCATAAAGTGGTGGTCAGTCATCAGCGGAATAGGGGGAATAACATGTAGGATAACATGCACGTGCCGTAACTATTCCGGACTGGTGGAAGTGCGATCATAACCTCCTAGCGGTGGCCACTGGTAACTATCCTATGAGAGAGGATAGGCTAACATGATCGGGCTAGTCCCTTCCAAGTAAGGTTGGCGTGAGGCTAATAACCTCACCCGTAAAAAACAAACATTACGGAACAAGCAACATGCCTCAGATACTGGAAAAAACGACGACGACTACGGCAACGAAAAAGGCAAAATGATTTAAGAATTTTCTCATGGAACGTACGAACTCTGTACAGAACTCGAGCTACACAACACCTGGCCGATACCCTGTCAACATATAAAGCTGACATTACCGCCATTCAGGAGATGCGATGGACAGGGAATGGTGTTTTGCAAAAACCTGATTATGACGTATATTACAGCTGTCATACGAAACACCATGTGCTCGGGGTAGGTTTTATGGTCATCAAAAGGATGAAGCCTACCATTATCCGCTTTAAAGCAATAAACGAAAGGCTATGTACCCTTCGTGTGCGAGGCAAATTTAAGAACATCAGCCTCATAAACGTTCACGCACCTACAGAAGAGTCCCCGGACGATGAAAAAGAAGAATTCTTCGAAGTAGTTGAACGGGAACTTAATGCCTGCCCCAGATATGATGTAAAAATCATATTGGGAGACCTGAACGCCAAAGTAGGCCGGGAGCCCGTATACAGGCAATATGTCGGCATCCACAGCTTGCATGAGAACACTAATGACAATGGGCAGCGAGTTATAGAGATGGCAGGCAAGTAAGAACTTGGTCGTTGCAAGTACCAGATTTGCGGGTAAAGATATCCATAAAGCCACCTGGATATCTCCTGATGAGCAACTCGCAATCAAATAGACCATGTGTTGATAGACCGCCGCCACCTTTCGGGTCTGATGACGGTACGAACGTACCGAGGTGCCAACTTCGACTCAGATCACTATCTTGTTGGTATGGTGCTCCGAGAGCGCATTACAACGCTGAAAAGCTTTGTATCCGCTGATCAGGCTCGAATCAACACAGCTGCACTCCGCAACGAAATGGCCAGAAACAGCTACGGTCAGGCGTTAGAGCTCGCACTCAGAAGAGCAAGTCCTGGGGATGAGATGCCGGGCGTCGACGAGAGCTGGACCCGCCTTAAAAATACTGTCATTAGTACTGCTGATTCCATCTTAGGCAGAAGTCGTAGAGATCGGAACGACTGGTTCGATAATGAATGCAAGCTGGCAACTGAACGTAAGAATGCTGCGTATCGAGCAATGCAGCAGTCTCAGAGAACACGAGCACGCGAAGAGAAATATAAAGAGCTCAGAAAAGAAGAAAAGAGAATTCACAAACGAAAAAAGGAAGCCTGGGAGAAAAATCTCGTTTGTGAACTAGAACGCTAGAGAGAGCGACGGCCGCACCAGGAGCGGGAGTTATACCGAAGAGTACGCGGTATGACGCAATTCACACCTTGTTGCACATACTGCAAGGACAAAGAAGGGAATCTGATCACCGATCCTCAAGGCATCTTGGAGCGATGGGAAGAGCACTTTCATGAATTGCTAAATGGCGAGCTAACGGAGGATTTGGAGGCTCCACCAATATCTGACGATAATGCTATGCTGTCACCACCAAGCTTAGCAGAAGTTAGCAGTGCCATCACCAGGCTCAAAAACAACAAGGCCTCGGGTGCAGACGGCATCCCTGCGGAGCTGGTTAAATATAGAGGGCCTACATTACACCAAGCGATTCATGAATTAATTGTGCAAGTATGGGAGCAGGAAGCGATGCCAGAAGACTGGAGAAAAGGCATCCTCTGCCCGGTACATAAAAAAGGAGATATCACAACGTGCAGCAATTATCGTGGTATAACGTTGTTGAGTACCGCGTATAAGATATTCTCCGCCATCCTACAAAACAGGATGGCCCCATACGCTAGAAACATCATAGGCCAATACCAGTGTGGCTTCAGCCCAGGCAAATCAACAACCGATCAGATTTTCACTTTGAGGCAGGCTATGGAAAAATGTTTAGAGTTTCAAAACTCAATCCAACACCTCTTCATAGACTTTAAAGCCGCCTATGATAGCATAGCCAGAGTAGAACTCTACAAAGCCATGAGAGAATTCGGCATTCCCAATAAGTTGACAAGACTATGTAGGTTGACCATGACCAATGTGACAAGCCAAGTAAAGGTATCCGGAATACTGTCCAGACCAATCAACATCTATAATGGACTCCGACAAGGGGACGGTCTGGCCTGCCTCCTTTTCAACCTGGCGTTGGAGAAAGTGGTCCGAGATTCGGGCGTGACATCAAGGGGCACAATCCTCCACAAGGCCACCCAATTACTGGCTTACGCAGACGACATTGACATCATTGGAAGAACATCAACAGCTGTACAAGAAGCTTTCATCCAGATTGAGCGGGCGGCAGGAAATCTAGGACTGCACATCAACGAAAGCAAAACAAAGTACATGGTGGCCTCGTCTGCAAGAACACCTAACATTGGTCCCACAATCAAGGTAGAGGAACACGAGTTTGATGTGGTAAAATCATTTACCTACCTTGGGTCAATAGTAGCAGCCGACAATAGCATGGAACCTGAAATACGTGCACGACTGCTAAAAGCCAACAAAGCCTACTATAGCCTGTCAAGGCTCTTCAAATCCAAGCATCTAACCATAACGTCTAAACTTTTACTATATAAGACGATGGTCTTGCCGGTCCTCACATATGCATCTGAAACGTGGGTGCTTAGCAAAAAGCACTCTAACCTCTTGGCGGTGTTCGAGAGGAAAATACTTCGGAGAATTGTTGGCCCCGTATGTGAGGAAGGACGATTCCGGAGACTCTACAATGACGAGATCTACGAGCGCTATCGCGACATAGATGTTGTGAGGAAAATAAAGCTCGGTAGACTCCGGTGGGCAGGACATCTAGCTCGTACGAGTGAAGATGAGCCTGCTCGGAAAGTTCTCTGCGGTAAGACTTGTGCGACAGCGAGGGAGACCCAACCTCCGCTGGAAGGATGGCGTAGACCAGGACGCTCAGAGCATAGGGATGCCAAATTGGATGACATCGGCTCAGAATCGGGACCGGTGGAGAGAACAGTTGCGAGAGGCCAGGACCGGATCCCGGCTGTAGAGCCGTTAAAGATGAAGAAGAACGTCATAAAGTACGAAACATAAAATACTTAATTACTGGTCCAGAATAAGTCAGACCGGTTGATTTTATCAAAGAATTACGTAATATACAATTCAAAGAAGCTTTGGTGAATTTTTTAATTACACATTGGAACACAAATGAAATGACAGGATTTATCGGGAATACCGATAATTGAAATTACAAAGAATGCCATACTTATAATGTTCATAACAACTCTGTGATCTCCTACCTAAATGATAATTTATCGTGCCAACATCATGAAGAAGCTGATACAAAAATAATATATCACATATGCCAAATGGATAACAATGTATCCGACGTTTTAAAGAAATCGTCTGACACAGACATTTTAATAGTAATGCTGGACTTCAAATTTGGCATGCATGTTTCTTTTGTTTAGTAGAGATCCGCTAAGAAAGGGTTATGCAAAAATCGACTCATAAGGGGGGTTGCGGGGGCGTTAAAGATATAAAATAGCAGTTTTTCAACTATAACTTCTACAGACCTGAAATTTAGTAGGGATGTTTCTTTTGTTGAGTAGGGATACGGTAAGAACGAGTTTTCCAGAAATTGACTCTTAAAGGGGGTTGGGGGGTGGGGGTAGAAGGAAAGGAGGAAATATTGAAGTTTCCTTCACATAGTTTATAATGAATGGATCATTCTTATTGAAGATATTGTCATATTTATGTATGTCACGTAAACCACTCATACAGTTCGGTCACGAGAGGCAAGATTTGTTATCAGTAACCGTCAATATCCGAATGAACTCGCTTACGATGTCGTGATTCATAATTAAATCAAGAACAGAAAGAAGAGTATGACGTAATATTATATAGTGTTATTTCTAATACTGGCCAGTTATATTTTCTTGATTCACGTGGGAATTGCAAAAACATTTTTAATTAATTTGTTATTTGCAAAAATTAGTAGTGAAAGAAGTGTATGTATTGCTGTCGCTTCCTCGGGAATTGCAGCAACTTTAATTGACGGAGCTAAAACAGCACACATTCTGAGTCTGTTAATTATAACATCTCCAAGCAAAGTAATACAGCATTTGATTTTAAAAAATAAAGCATTCTCAAAACCTACCACACTACTTTTATTTCGCAACTTTTACGAGACGAAGTAGTGGGTATATACAAGCTAGTAATTAATAAAATATATGTTACCCATTAATGACCCTAATGGAAACCACATGTGTGTCCATAGCATAAGAAATCATTATCTCTGTAATGCTATGGACACACATGTGGTTTCGATACCATGGTATTCAAATACCACGTAGTATACCAGATGTGTGTCACCTAATACCAGGTCAATACCATTCCAAAAACTTGGTATACTATCATTCGACGTGGTATCGAAATGAGCCAATTTTTCTTGGTTTCCTTATGCACAAACCTGGTATAGTGGCCTTTTAACTGCTAACAACGCCATTATATAGAAGCGGAAAATAAAAACACCTAATTTTTCCATTTTAAAAATTAAATTTTTGAGTAAATAAAAATTTAGCTGTGTTTTTGTTGAAAAAAAAAGAAAATTTTTTAAGTGAAAAGTTTTACTTTCGATTTCAAGCATATTTATTGACGTAAAAGAGCACAAACTGATTCGTTTTCCATTTTTAAAAGCTTTACAAATAACAGTCAGTTGAGAGCTGTCAACTGTATACCACAAAAAGATATGTGTCAGGGGTTAGTATACTATGTAGTATAAAACAAGCTTGGTATCGATACCATGGTATCGAAACCATATGTGTGTCCATAGCATAAGGCACCATGAGGTTGGTTTCCAAAGGATAGGCAGAATCACCTGCGGGTGTATGCCAAGTTGGTGCTGTTATGATTTTGTGGTACTGTTCTTCAACACAAATTATGTTTTTTTAAATAAATCCAACGCAATCAAGTACAGATTAAGGTATTTACACTAAAAATACGCATAATAGTGTAAATGCTACAAATTTTTTAAAATTTTAAAAATCTCACGTGAGATTGAGGGGGAGGGGCCGAGCCAAATCTCACGATATCTCACCAAGGGGGGAGGGGGTCGAAAAATCGCCAAAATCACCTCACGTAATTTATGGATGCCCCTTATTGGTTATGAAGAATTTAATTTTGAAGATCATATAATTAAACGGCAAGCACTTATTTTGTGACACCTTTTTACGGAGTTTAAACTCTCCAACAATATTGAAAACTGTTTCACCGTGTAGCCCTGAGCTCAAAGAAGTGCAGAATCGCAATTTTATTTATGCACAGCACAAAAGAGCGCTAAACATTAGAAAATAATTGTACAATTAATATTCCCCTATGAAACGTATGGCATCTGTTACATTTAATTCGAATATATGAACGCAATTTTGCAATATGTGACATTAAGAGATAATAATAGTTGGTTTTTTGGCATTGCTTTTTCCAACTATAAAATATTTGTTTCATTTTTCAATTTAGTTTTATTGTTCTCGAAAAATTTTGTTATTGAAGACTTCTAGATTTAAATTAAAAAAAGCTATAGAAAATGGCCCTCGAATTTCGAGTGCTGGATGCTGCTATTTGTATTAATTTTAAATCTTTTAACGTTCATGGTTTTAACAGAATACACAGGCAATTTTGGTCATAGTTCAAATAAATGTATTTTGAATCTAATGACTCCAACTTTTATAGGAATAGTTGGTTTTTCGTTAATTATTAAGAGCTGAATTTTGAAGGTTTGGGTTGATTTTAAATGTTTAAACGTTGGGTGCAGCGAGGCGCACCGGGTCCCAGCTATCCAAAATACAGAAAATAAGCCGTTTATTGAGACACTTCATCAGTGTATGAAAATTTATATCTCGAAAAATGCCATGTCAGTGGATGGTTTTTATTGTCTCGATCAAAATGTCAGATCACTAATAGTTTCACATTTTGTTATTTGAAATCAAAAATATCAAAAAATTGCCTTTTTCAAACTCTCCTACTGTATATTAAAATTCATATCACCTGATTACTACTATTGGCTTATGTGAGCAGCATAGGCGCCGCACAGTGGTCTGAGAATGATATTTACGTGGAAAAAACATCAAACTTTGTTGGATTTGCACAGGAATTGAAGAGTTTAGATATTTGGGGCTGCTGATCACTAATTTGAAGTCAAATATTTAAAAAAACAAAATGGCGGATCCGATATGGCGGCTAAAAGGCTATATTGAATTGAACTCACATAAAATTTTATATTTCTAAGTTTTTGGAGTCGCTATTTACAATTTTCATGTCAAACATTTGGAAAAACAAAATGGCGGATCTAATATGGTGGCTAAAGAATTTTATACTGGATCAATTTCCATTTCGTCACTTTCATCTACAAAATCTCAACAAAATCAAACTTTTTTTTTGTTGCATAAAATATTTTAATGGTTGTTTACTAATTTGAGGTCACTGATTTCGAATCTTCCCTCAGTTTTATTGTATCAGCTCGAGTTTTATTGGTTTTATTTGGTACATTTTTCACATAAGCTTATGACGAAAAGTACTAAATAAAGCCAACTTGAACATCAAAATTTGCTAATATCTTCAAAAATAAAGGCGGTAACACAAAAATTGTCTTTACATTATTTATAGGAAATTGTTCATGCTTTCCAATATTGGAAAAAAAATGTTAACTAGCTACGTATTTTTGGGGTGAAAGGTAGTTGAAGATTGAAGTTGATATTTTTTATTTTCTTTTCGCTGTGACTCACGCAGCTGCGCACAAGCGCACATGAAATTTTTAGACATAACGATAAATTATGTGTTCTTTCAGAAGCCGTAATTAAATTTTTGTCTCTTTGTGACTCTTCAAAATAATATTTTAGTTTTCATATAAATACGAATATTTTCAATTTTATATGTGCATATATGTATGTATATGCATATATTTATGATCGCACAAAATACTCATCTGTGTTCTCAGAAGTTATTGTTTACACTGAATTATTTATAAGAAATTTAATTTATAAGAAATAAGCCAAATAAAAAAAAACGTTCTTCACAAAATTATAAAAATAACGCCCATTCTTGACGTAAGTCGAAGATAATTGTTGCACTCGCACTAAAATCTCACTTTTGGAATCCCTTTGACAAATTACTGCCATAAATGAATCAATTTGTTATGTTCGAAAAAGCAGTTTTTTCCGCGTAAATTTCATTCTCAGACCACTGTGCGCCGGGTCCCAGCTAGTAATTTTATAAATGTAGTAGACAGATTTTCAAAACACGCAATTAGCTTGCATTTAGAAGATAGAAACCACGTTACGATATTAGAGAAAATAAGGCAAATTATAGCTATAAAAGGAAAAATGAAAAAAATTATTTTTGATAACGAATTTGGTTCAAAACACATAAAAGGTTTCTGCGAAAGCAAAGGTATAGAATATCACACAACTAAACCAAATAGCCACACAGGTAATGCTGATGTCGAAAGACTTAATAGTACACTAACCGAAAAAAATTAGGGTACTAAATCTAGAAGAAAAACTACCTATAAGATTACAGATACTTAAAGCAGTAGGAAAGTATAATAATTCATATCATTCAACAATCAAAACAACACCCTTATCTGTTCAGAATAGAGAAATAAATTTTAATATAATATATGATAGGTTAATCAAATCAAAAGAAAATGTTATTCATAAAAGAAACAATTGTAGAGAAAATTATGAGGAACATAGAGAAACAGGTTTCATTAAAAATTACAAGTCACTTAGGCACAAAGAAGCAGTGGCGTAGATAGGGGGGGATCAAGGGGATCAACCCCCCCGCCCGCGCCATGCGCCTACGAAAATTACAATAGAATTGAATGAAAGTCTTCGTATCTACATATTTAAGTAAACATGAAATTTTTTTCCACCGTTTTTGTGCAATTATATAAAAATCATCTAGTTTCCGCGCTTCGAGCAGGCCGACTAATCAGGAGCCACGAAAAGGACGCTCACTATAATTGTGGACATATCGAGCAAATGTAAAGTAAATACGATGAGCCAATAGTGGCACCTCGGTTCCTAAATACTCACAATTTTAACATTATAATAAATCAAGAAATTTAATCGTTTTTCTAATTTTGAGTGAAATAACTAGTAATATTGAGCATATCTTATTCAATATTTCGAATATTTGTTAATGTAGAGTATCAAAATATGAGCTTCCTAGAAAATAGGACTAACTTTTGGCTTTTTGATTCTCAATTTAATTCCTCCTTAATATTTTGAAGTTTATAAAAATTGCCGAGTCAGTAAAAATATTACAGCTCAAGGAAAGATTGTACGGGCAAAATTATGATAAAGTTTAAGTTATAAGTTCGGGGAAGCTTTACATTTCATAGATTGTTTTTACTCGATACAATTTTATCGAGCACAATACACAGCACAACACTCATTGTCTCTGGCGACAATTTAAAGGCATTCCTTGGAGCGTTAACATTTACTCTAGTTTATAATTGTACAAGTGTGTTAAAATTGTTTTGTTTATTATCTCGGAATGAAGAGATTTTTAGCACCAATAAATCCACTCGGCAAGCCTGTAGACGGTGAAAACTATAGAAATGCAGAATAATCTGCAGAAACAACCGCAAAAAGACTCTGTTCTGATGCATTAAGTAGTGAAAATCCGAGCAATCTAAATATACTAAGTCATATCCCCCCACAGCAAAATGCTACCTACGTCACTGCAAAGAAAAACCCAAATTTAGAAAATACAATTTGACCAATATTCATGAAACAAATATTAAGCAACCCTTTAAATTTGCAGGTCAAAACAAACCTAGTCAAAATTTGAACTGTTTTGGATACTTGTATTTCTAATACCAACGATGAGCCACCAAACCATGACAATTGAAAAAATCCCTTCCGAACACGGATATGCCGAAATAAAAATAAGTAATGCCGAAATTATAGATAAATTTGAGATAACCCTACACAGTATATACCCCAACGAAATATTGGACTTGGTATGTAGCTTGGAATCAACGCTGAAAAATTTAAATTTAGAAGACCACAAGGAACTAATGCAAAGCAGAATCATTAGAATTAAAAATAAAATAAAAACACTGTTACCGTTTAGGCATAAAAGAGGACTCTTAAATCTAGGAGGAACAATAAATAAATGGCTCTTCGGGACCATGGACAATGATGACCGAGTTGACATCGAAAATTTCAACAAAACATTCATACAAATTAAGAATATCCTCGAAGCAGACAGAACAAAGATTTTGAGCCGCTTTAAGGAACTCAATGGCACAGAAACAAGAATACTCTCCGAGAATGCCTTTTTAGAGCAAATGTTTAAATTAAACTATATAAAAAACCAAGTCGAACCTCTCCAGAATAATATTGCTTCTGCAAGATTAGGACTCTTACTTCCAAACATATTGACTGATAAAGAAATAAATGAATACAATATAGACTTTAACAAATTGTCTAATATCCGTCTAGCTGTTTCAAAACACATGGATGATTCAATAATTTTCGCCATTAAAATCCCAAGCCATAGCTGCGTAACCAGTAAAAGCTTATTGATACTTATTGTAAATTCTCTAAAGAAGCAAGTAGATTCCGATATTGAATACATATAGTAATAAGACACAATGGACAAGTTTTAACTTATTCCGAAGGTAAATAATTAAAATCTATATATATAAAAGTGAAAGTATGTCTGTAAATGTTCAATAGACTCCGAAACCGCTCATCCGATTGGCCTGAATTTTTGTATATAAGGGTTTTCGGGTACGGCGGGTGTTCCTATTTTGCTCTATCTCGAACACTTCGGGTGGCTGTAGTGTACCGATATCCGTAAAATTCGAACTTTTGTATGGGAGGTACTCTTCGAATTACTGCTAAAGAGCTCAGATCTATATTATTTTGGTTTTTGCCGAAAAAAATACGATTCCCAAAGTTTCAGATCGATCGGTCCAAATTTAAAATGGCGGCCAACACAAAATGGTGGATTACCTTTTTCTTTGCAAGCCATTCGGTATGGGTATTAAATGAAATGGTATGACAAGTAGTATCACCTGATTACTACTATTGGTTTATGGGTGCAGCATAGGCGCGCCGGGTCCCAGCTAGTAATTAATAAAAAGTAAAAATTGCATGCATCTAAAAAATTGTAAATTTATCGATAAAGTGGAAGAAGAAATAGTAACAGTAGACGAAAATATAAGAATTATTAGTAATCTTAAACCAACTAATTTATTGTTGTTGTTGTTGTTGTCTTTAATTTACTAGTCCTAGACTAGCGAACCTTAAGGTTTCTTTTGGTCCCGGCCTTGCAGCCATATGGACCCTAATACATTGATTTATGTAAGTTTGGTTATTGTGGCCATAAACTCTCTCTCGGTGTTCGTTAAACCCTTACCTTGGCCAAAGTAAAGGGAGCTCGTCGATAGTCGTATGTTTTGTACATTGAAAGTGACTCGATAGGAATTATAGAGCTTAAGCCTAGACTTAAAGGTGAATTGCTACTTAGATGTATTATAATAGACCTGGGGTCCTACTATGTATTCGGATCTGAAAGTTTTATTTTTCCGAAACCCTCTTCCGATTGGAAAGTGAATTGGTACTATGTAAAATTTTCAGTTCGGAACAAAGTGTTACCAATGATATTTTCATTTGAAATCTGAATTTGATTGTCAAATCTGGATATCTGTGATTTTCAAATTTTTAAAGTGTGAAGTATTGGCATTTTCATAATTAAAAAGTTTGTTTTAATTAATTTTAAAATGGATTATAGCCTAATCACTTTATAATTTCTCAAAAGGGTCACAAATAATTTCCCGGACACTAAAGGCTCAAACAAAATAGAACCAACCCGTTACGGAGCGGACGGAATGGATTGGTTCTGTTTGAGACCTAAGTTACGCAGAGTCAAAGGTCACGAAAAGCAGTTTTCTCAAATATCTCGTAATATATGGGTTTTACGTAAATTTTGGCTAAGTAAAATTTGTTCGTGGGACAAATCTGCATAACAATGTCCTACACAAAATTTAAGTAAAACAGCAATAGCTGCGGAGCCTGGAGCAACCCAAACGCAACTATTGTATACGAATGCATATGTTTGTAGCGTACGCTTGTGGCAGCGTTATGAGATCTCAGACGTTATTAGATTACAAGCCCATGTAGATTTCAACAGTTTAAGCCTTCTTCGGTGCATATAAAAGGTTGGCCATCTGTTAGTTTCCTTTTGAAATTGTTATTAAAGCTACATCGTTCAATACTTTTCAATGAATGTTACTTTATTGACGAAATACATCTTCCAATTATTTATGTAAAACAATTTCACTCAAATAGCTGCGGCGGCTGGCTCGGTAGTGAGCCATTCTGTTCACCAAATTTTGTTTGTGGCATTATTTCACGAATAGCACGACGGATGTTTTCCTCAACTGCGTCAATTATTACTAGATCGTTGGAGTAAGGCGCCCATTACAGGTTCATGCAAGCGTCAATCAATTGCATCAGTCATCATGATTGATGGAAATCACAATATACAGATAATTACATCAGTCATCACCTTAGACAGTAGGTTTTCCGTCAGTCAAAGGCAAAACTGTTGCAAAACTGACTGCAAAACCTATCGTCTAATGGATGCCTAACAATGGTACTTAACATTTATCCCAAAAAAATATTCCATCGAATAAATGTTATTTGAAAAAAACTGATTCTCGTGACTTTTGGCCCTCCATAACTTAAGTTCAAAGATGATGACGCCGACCACATAGGGCATTTTTATGCAGATTTATCTCACGAACAAACTTTACTTAGGCAACGTCGTAACTTGAGTGGCCGGCCAGTTGGCTTTAAAAGCTTTTGGGAATCCCGCTGGAAAATTTCCAGTTTGTGATTGTAAAATGAATATTCGAGCATTTCCAAATCGTTCTTGCTTAGTGCTCACTTTTTTTTATTTATGTTTTTAGGCCTAAAGTTACAATGTTAAACGTTAAAAAATTATTTATTATTGAATTTCGTATTATTTAACAACTTTAACCTTTAATTAAAATAAATAAAGTACTTCCGTAATGCTCGAAAGTTCTTCTTTCCGATACCAAATTGCATTCCGAAGACTGAATCAATAGTTTTCGGATTTTTTCTAAGGAAATCCCATTTCATAGTAGGCCCCCAGCAAAATTAATTCCGAATATAAATGTCATTGGACTTTCGGATGAGGTGCGTTTGGAAAATCAGAATACATAGTACGAAATTTCCGAATTCATATTAATCTACTTTCAGATCCGAATACATAGTAGGCCCCCTGAGCTTTATAAACAGAGGAATTCCCCGTACTATGGATCACACTACATAGCCAAAAAGAATACACAAGTCCCATCCCGATTGGACAGGGACAACAGTCAGGTAGTGATTGATAATGTGATAAAGCTGGGAAAGTGTGCCAGAAAGAGCATGACATCAATTCTATGGGATTAAATAGAAATTTTGGCTTCCGTGAGGAAGGCCGATAGCATTGATATGGACCTAGTATCAAAGAGAATCAGCAGATCGAGAATTCGAGAGGAACTTTGTATCTGAGGGAATTTTGCCCTGGCGTCATTGAATTTAGAGCATTTTAGTATCATATGCTCGGCGTCATTGGTAAGGTTGCATATAGGGCATTTATCATCTCGGACTAATTTCCACGATGCCAATCTCGCCTGATCATAGGTATGACCTGTGATGATTCTATTGATCATTCTGAAATTCCTAGTGTTAAGTTTCATTTTGGAGAACCAAGGTGCCATGGGAAGGGAAGGAAAAATGGAGCCAAAGAATCTACCTTTCGTACATGAAGCAGTTTGATATCTTCTATTCCACTCACATTTTAATTTATGTTGGACATTAAGAACCAGATCTCTGAACCCCAGCTTATGTAGGAATATATCGCCATAAGAGATAGCACTCCCTGCCAGGAAGACTGCCTGTTCGTTCTCGGCTATGCCCCTGTCAGAGGGAACCCAAATTAATTTGACGGAATCGAAATTTTTTGCAGTGATAATGATGTCCGAGACTAGATGATTCTCGACACTATTGGATTTCAGCGTCTGGCAGCTAGTGAGGCTATCCGTGAGTATGATTACATTTTTTATATTCAAGACTAATGCATGGGAGAGAGCTAGGCTAATTGCTGAGAGTTCAGCCGACAGTATAGACATAACCCAAAAGGACCTGTACATTTTGTCCCCTGCTACGTTGGGGAAATGAATTCCAATTCCAACTGTATTGTTAAGAATTGACGCATCAGTAGCGATCACAACAGCGTCTGGGGCAAAAGACCTGCGCTTTTCAAGCATGAGACTTGAATTGCTGAAGAGATTTCCAATTTTTTGGCCAATTCCCCTGAAGAAGGAGAGGTCAAAAAACGTATTGTTATTAACAACTCTCTCAACTTTCTTCGAGTAAAAGAGATCGAAGATTTCCTTATACTTAGCAAGGATCTTTTCTAGGGGAGCAGAGGGGGCAGTATGGTTAAGGCGATTGGGGAAATTATTGTCAAGAAGAATGATTCTAGCTAAATCCTTAGTGGTGATGAGTTCAGCTCTCAGATCCGACGGAGTCTCGTGGGCAAGGGCATAAACTACATGGTTCGGTGTTGAGTGCGTGAGCCCAAGTGTCATTCTCAGGTATTTATTGGTGGTCGTAGCCATCTTTTTTTCCAGGGTTGCAGTCTCATCGAAGGAGAGGGCTCGAGCATACTCGAGCTTGGATCTAATAAGAGATCTATAAAGTAGCAGGGAACTCTTTGAAGAAGCGCCATACTTTTTCCTACTTAGAATCTTAATGATTCTATGATTACTCTGAATAGCCTCGATTGCGTTGTTGAGCTGTAATCTGCTCTTAAGGTTGCGGGTAAAATGCCAGCCGACGAATTTTAGGTCATTCGTGGACTTGATGAGGAGTCCGTTTGTAAACAGCGATAACGGTTTTCGACTCCTGAAAAATATCGCATTGGATTTATTCGAATTGATGCTTAATTTCCTGGCATCGGCGATTCCTTGAAAGCTATTTAGGGCTGATTGAAGGTTATCCTCAACTAAAATGGATGAGTTACCGGATGCCATGAGAGCAAAGTCGTCGGCGAACTGAAAGAGTTCGACATTTGTTATGATATGTTAGCCCGTAAGCTTGAGATGACCTAAAATAGAAATGCGTTAGAAAGCCATATCAAGAAAATTATATGTGACGTACCTTGTCTCTGTCCCCTATGTGTTTTGAAACTGTGAGGCTGCTGATCCTATTTCTTTCCAGGTGACGACAAACCCAGGGGCTCGAGAAGCCATCACCCCGGGGAATCTTAGGTTTCAGCAGATCCGTCAGCAGGAATGCAGCGTGGAGGAATCCGAGGCAACAATCCGCGATCCACCAGCAGAATCCCCCACACTGGCTGTAGGACCCCTAAAAGCGTTCCCAGTGGATAACTTTAATAACAGCGTTTAGATAGTTAAGACGTACTTAAATTGTTTAAAAATTTTTTAGATAGTGCGGTTGTAAGCGCGACGTAGGGCTTTTCCAACGATCCTAACCTCTCTACCGTTGGCTAAGGATTCCTCCCAGGAATCCGTATTCAGGGCGGAATGGTGGCACTAAAAGGGTTGACTAGCAGGCAGGGCGAGCTCCAACGCGTAAAATTATGAGAATAATCGCTCAAAGTAAGCTCCCCTGAACAGCGCTCCAAATTTTTCCCACTGGGATAGTACACTCGGAACTCACTTTTCTACATCATTTTCGTGTAACGATTGTAATGCCTATGAAGTAGTGTGAGGTGCAAGCACAGCGAAGCAGCTTTGCCGAGAACGAAAACATGCTTGTGTTAGTGTAATAAACGGTGAAACCAGAAAATGTTTGGGTGAACAGATGATGGAAAATTATGGAAGAAAAACTGTCTTCCCTGCGACCCCTTGCCAATAAAACCGGTTTTTGTTTTGATGTTATGGACAAGTGTGCGGAAGGCCATATAAACTCATGGCACCAAAAAGTATAGAAAAGTATAGTCCTCTCGTTCATCTAGAAGCCCCCTTTGTCACTGAACTCAAATTTTGTTAAATTTCGTGTTAAGAGTTCAGTGCATTCACTGGCAGAAATGAAATCAGATAGTGGCAAATTGGAAAAAATAAAAATTGACAATAAAAAACTGCACACTTTTCCATTTTTTTAAATAATTTTACTCTTGACCTTCAATAAACCACAAAATACAATAACTTTTTTATCTTTGCAGTAAAATAGGAACGGTAAATAAAATTCTGGAATGATTTTAAGCGAAATTTAAAATAAAACCGCCACAACGGTTGCACGATATTAAAGTTGCCATACCTGATTTCATTTTTTCCTTTGAACTAATGTCAGAATATTTACAAAAAATAGATGGGTTAGTGATTTTTTTATTTCTGTTTCGTTTCGCCATAAGACCCGGAATCACTGACATTTAGATGAAACAGGAGTAGAGAACTCGCATGGTTTAACATAAATAATATTTGTAATTAATGAAAAAATGCATTATAAAAGGGAAATAACATCAAAATTGCATTTATTATTTTTTTAGGAACAATTTTATATTGTTTCCATCATCCAAAAACGAATATAAACAATTTTAATTTACAAAAGTAACTGACGTGTTTACATGTTAGTGGAAAAAGGTTTGCCAGCAATGGAACGAATTGGTGCCATGAAAATTTCCTGATGAGCAGTCCATGCTATATGTCAGTGTCATGGACATATTTTTTTAAATATTTTTATTCTCGATCTTCAATAACCCGGCGGTTACACGAGTGAGTTCTGCTGACTGCCAGTACTGACTCTACTTGTCAAATCCACTGACTCTGTGTTGATTACGTTCGGTCAACTGACAAGTCAGTTCATTTCTAAAATGTTGTTGACCAGTGTACATGCTTCCTTGACTGCGTTATTATTAACACAAATTTTTGAAGACATGGAAAGGAAGAGAAAATGAAGCCTAGGAAAAGAAAGTATTGTGTCAATCCTTTGTTAAGTATTGTGTCAATCCCATAAACAAGGATTTGCCTCGTACTTTTCAATTAGGTTGATGATTTCCAGACGACAATTTTTTTTCTGCCATTTTTTTCAAAAAAACGAATTTTGAGATTTTTTAGTTACTTATTCTAAAGACTTACGTATCGTTTCCGTACTCCGCCATTTAAAAATATGAATTTGACATTTCACTGACTAGTCAGCACTGACTCGAAAACTGTCTTGTCAGCGCTGACTTGTCAGTAAAAAAGGCGCGTCAGTGAGTGTTTGCACGAGTAGTGAGAGTGATGCTTATCGAGTAGACGTGTGTCGCGAAGCTCCTTAATTATTATAAAAATTCTCCGTAGTTTTCCAAATTTTCTTTATATTTTCAAACTTAATTCCCGCCGTGGTATCTTACCTTTTGCGGTGCACTGCAGTTTTTTTCGTACAACTATTTTTAAAGTTTATAAAACCATTTTTTAAAATGCCTAAACCGCAAGTGAGATCCACTACCAGAAAAGTTGCTGACTCAGACACCCCAGTTCCCGCCAAAATTAACACTCCGGATCATTCATCCAGCAAACGCAATGACAGCAGCAGCAGCAGGACACCACGATCTACGTCTATTGCAGCTCCGGACAACAGCCTTGAACTTCTGGAGAAAAGGCTTTTGTCCAACTTGTATCGCATGCTGGACGAACGACTTGCAGCTTTTGAGGCCCGCATATCTGCACAAATTGAAGAAGTTTGCAATTCCTTCAACAAGCAAGTAAGTGAATTGAAAGATGATGTAGACTCCGTACAACATGATGTGGCAGTATTATCGAATGAGCTAGAGGACCTACGGCGGCAATCGAGGCTCAAAGATGTGGTCGTTCGAGGTGTTCCTACCACCGACAACGACAAGCCGAGGCAGATTTTAGATCAGCTCGCCTCCGCCATTGGACATGAACTGACGCCTTATGTTAATGTTTTTCGACCACTACATCGCCGACGGCTTGAATCCCAGGTTGGCAATGTAAGAAAGGCAAGCTCATTGCTGATTATTAAATTCCCGTCAGTCAACGAGCAGTTAGAGTTCCTACGAAAAAGTCGCCAGCACGGACCTCTTACTCTGAAAAAACTAAACATGGGCTTTGTCTCTGACAGCGTGATTCATATAAATGAAAGCTTGACGGCTAAAAACAACGACATCCTCCAGACTGCGCGTCAGCTCCAACGAAGGAATCTTGTTTCTACTGCTTTCACTCGTCGGGGCCAAGTATATGTGCAGTTGCGGAAAAATGAGCCGCCTAAATTATTTACGTCAGCACTTGACCTGAACGACGCCGTCAGCCCAGCCTCTACTTCAGGAGCATCATAGGAAATTTGGAGCAACCAGCCGGCGCCGAGGAGTTTTGCATACGTCTGAATATTAATTTTTATTAATTGTTTTTTTTTTCTTTTATTTTTTCTGTCTTTTATATTCCGATTTTATTTTTGTTTTACTTTTTTCTTTTTATTTTCTGAAAATAATTTTCTTTTTTTTCTCGCTCACTTTTGTTTTCTGTAATGTTGGGATATTACTGTAAGGTGTTATGTATAAAATTTTTAATTATGTCGCATTCTGAGCTCATTTTACTATCTCGTGTTGATGACTTCGGGTAGTTGGTTTTAATATGAACAAAATCAGAACTTTGCTTAACATTTTTCAAAGTAGAGCTCAAGGGCTAAATGTTTGTCACACTAATGCGCGCAGTTTATGTAATAAAATGGACGAACTTCGTGAAATTTTTCGTGAATCAAATATTCACGTTATACTGGTATCCGAAGCCTCACTACGCCATCACGTGCCTTCGAAACTTGTTTCTATAAATGGTTATAACCTATTCCGAAATGATAGAAAAAATCGCTCTGGTGGTGGAGTAGCTATTTATGTTAGGGACAGTTTTCGATCCCTGAAAGTTAAAGAATCCGTGTCAAATGCTCCTGAGTTCCTTAGCATTGAAATTAATATTGGCCACAGTAAATGTCTTGTCTCTGTGGTTTACTGTCCACCTCGAATTTTCACGATTTCTGAAGCTAGCGAGTTGGAAGCGTGGCTCTCCGATGTTACCCATAACTACGACAATATTGTAATTGGGGGAGATTTCAATGTTAATATTTTATCTAATAATGCCCGTTCTAAAAACTTCCTTAATTTTTTCAATACGTTCGACCTGAAACCCGTTAATAGACTTCCGACATATTGCGATACTATTAATCCATCATTGCTGGATATATTTTTTGTGCCGAATGTGGACAATGTATTATTTCATAATCAGATCAGCGCACCCAGTTATCTCGATCATGACATCCTCTATCTTTGCTTAAATTTCAAGGTTGAAAACGCGCAGCAAAAAATGTTCACATATCGGGATTACAAATCCATCGATATCCCAGCCCTATTACAAGGATGTGTCTCTCTTCCATGGAATGGTACATATAGTATCATTGACATTGACGAAAAAGTAGAATATTTCAATTCACTCTGTAACCATGTGCATGAATCTTTTGCTCCGGTCAAAACTAAACGCGTGCTTTCTTCTGTCTTCCCCTGGTTTTCCTCCCAAATTAACCGGTTGATTACTGAAAGGGAATTTTTATTCAGAAGATACAAGAAAAATAAAACTGTTGCGAATTTAGAAAGGTATAAAAATGTTCGGAACTTAGTTACATCTGCCATCCGTAGAGAAAAACTACGATTCTTTTCCTCAAAGCTTAGTCCTAATTTGCTTGCAAAGAAATTTTGGGCCAACATAAAGCAACTTGGAATTCATGGAAATGACTCTTTAACCCAAGTCAATCTTAGCGCGAATGAGTTAAATACACATTTTACCGCTGCCACGAGCAGAGTAGGTGATACTAATTGCTCCACGTCTACTGGTAATAGTAATACTGGTATATTTAGTTTTCGCAACGTGGACTACGAAGAAGTCCGTAAAGCCTTCTATGCTATTAAATCCGACGCCACTAGACAGGATAGCCTCCCACCCATTTTTCTCAAGCTAATTTTTCCTGTTATTCTCCCCTACATCTCACATATTTTTAATAGCTGCCTCATGCAATCACATTTTCCGCTTCAGTGGAAAAAAGCGAAAGTAATTGCCCTACCTAAATGTAAATCCCCAAGTAGTCTTGCCGACTATCGTCCTATAAGTATTTTATGTTTTTTAGGTAAGGTACTAGAAAAACTAATGGCATGGCAAATTGAAAGTCACTGTGAGACGAGGTCCCTATTGAGTCAGGCACAGTCTGGCTTTCGCAAAAGCAATAGCTGCGAAACTGCACTTCTGAAGGTTACTACTGACCTCCGAATGGCTCTTGACTCTGGTAATGTCGCTTTCCTCGTTCTTCTTGATTTCAGTAAGGCATTTGATAGTGTTGACCACATCCGCCTATTTACCAAATTGGCAACCCACATGAGGTTTACATCTTCTGCTACCTCCTTAATCCGCAGTTACCTGCAGAATCGTTCCCAAAAAGTATGGTTGCATAACTCGATTTCGGATCCCTTACCGATAACGTGCGGCGTTCCGCAGGGCTCCATACTAGGCCCATTACTCTTCTCTATGTACATAAATGATCTTAGCAGTGTCGTGACAAGCTGCAAACTCCACATGTATGCAGATGATGTTCAGATTTACTTAAACAGCCGCCTTGGACTGGTTGTGAACTGTATTGCGGACATAAATGCAGATCTCAAGCGCATTTATCAATGGTCTGTATCCAACCGTCTGCAACTGAATGCCTCTAAATCCTGTTGCATTCCAATGTATAGGAGTAAACTGGATACCGACCGCTTTCCACCTATCGTTCTTATGAACACATGCCTACCTTATCAAACGAGAGTCATAAACCTAGGTGTTCATCTGAATTCACAACTTACCTGCTGCGATCATATTTCTCACACGTTATCTAAAATATATGGTAGTTTTCGGCGTCTCTGGCTATACGCCTCCATCCTACCCTTACGGTCTCGCTCAAAGATAATTAAATCTCTAGTGTTACCATACTTTAATTACGCTAGCTTAGTGTTTCCTTCACTTGATGCTGCATGCCGTGGTAAGCTTAATGTGGCCTTCAACGACTGCGTAAGGTTTGTCTACGGTCTTCGCCGATTCGATCACATCAGTCCATATCGTTTTTCCCTTCTGGGATGCACAATTGATGATTACCTTCTCCTCAAGGCATTGACATTTGTTTATAAGCTTCTACATTCCGACCGTCCATCTTATCTACATGAATATCTTCAAATTGGACGTACATCTAGAAGAACGTTATTTATACTGCCAAGGGTCTCTTTCTTAGTTGGGCAAAGATCTTTTTTTGTTCATTCGCTTCAAGTTTGGAATAGTCTGCCTTCTTACGTACACAATGCGGGGTCGTTAAATGTTTTCAGGAATCGCGTCTTCAATTTTTTGAATAACCAGTAATATTCCTTCAACTACATTCTTTTTAATTTTTACTTGTTTTGCTTTTGTTCCTTCTCATTATCTACTTTTTCTGTTTTTATTAATTTACTCACTCGTTCCGCTTTTTTATTAATTAATGTATTGAAATTATAATGTACATGCGTTTTTTAGCGTTAAAAGATTATGTAGTCTTGATGTACAATTCATTAAATAAACGAAATAGAAATAGAAATAGAAATAGAAATAGAGTCAGTTACCAAGTTTATAGCAGCAAAATTAAATCGATTTAACTTAAAGTTACGCCAAACTTTCGAATTAACGTATAAACGGGTATTTAATACGCAATCGATTTCAACTTACATTCTTATAACTTTGGCTTAAGCCGAAAAATTTCGGTTTAAGCCATAATTCGAATTATCCCGTTTATGCGATAAAAAATTTTGGATGATCCATAATTCGAATTATTTTTGGAGTAGCTATAAACTAGGTAAGTGTCAGTAGAACTGACCCGTGTAATGGCCGGGTAAACCACAAAATACGATAACTTTTTTATCTTTGCAGTAAAATAAGAACGGTAAATAAAATTCTGGAATGAACGGTTGCACGATATTAAAGTTGCCATACCTGACTTCATTTTTTCCTTTGTTACCCCGTTTATGATTAGGTTGAAAAGTTGAGTCGAGGTTGAGTTGAAATTTCGACCACCGTATATGATTCCGAGTTGAGTTCACTTTGGGTTGAAATCGGGTTGAACTGCCATCAAAACATAACCTCTTTTTGTTAATTCTTTTTCTATATTTTTGACTTCCTATAAGTTTTCCATCAAAATGGTGAAGGGAATTTTGTTCCCGCATTATTTCTAACATAGTTTTTGTTTCCTGATGCTCCCAAACATTTCTTTTAGCCATTGTCAAAATTAAATTTCCTCTGTTTTTACATATATAGTTAGTATAAAATAATTAACGCGCTACAAAAACACCGAACACAAAACTAACGCCGAAGGCAGACTTCACGGATGGTAAACATACAAAACAAATGTCACTTCAATCCAATTTCAACTCAACACCCGTTTATGAGGTGAAATATCAACTCGACGCAGGTAGGAGAGCTGAGTTGGGTTGAGTGGACCCGTTTCAACTCGATCCCCGTTTATGACTGGGTTCAACCTGGGTTGAACCTAGGTTGAACCTAGTCATAAACGGGGTATGTACTAATTTCACAATATTTACAAAAAATAGATGCCATTAATGCTTATGACACACATGTGGTATCGATACCAAGATATCGATACCAGGATATGGCGAATACCGGGGTATTGAGGAACCCCTGACACACATGAACGAGGGTATAATTTGACGTTTGTCGACAACTAAAAAAATTTTCAAATCTAGTAAGCGAATTTTGTTAAATTTAAAGTTTTAAGTGTTAAGTGGCATACTGAATTTGATATGGAAATGGAAGGTTTAATTGCTTTATTCCTTGCCAAACAAGAGGAAATAAATCTGGGTCTGAGGCAAATTAAAAATCTGGAACGAGAAAGAAAAAATAGATGAGATTTCTTGTTATAAAAGTATACATTTAGACGTTTTTGCTCGATTTTCGCACACAGGTGGCGCTGTGCGCAGTGAAAAGATCGTATACCTACTCTATGCCCACAAAATTTTCGTGGTATCAATACCCAGTTCATAACCACTTGTTTTCCTGGGTATAAACTGGGTATAAGGTGACAGACATGTGGTATAAGTTGGGTATACGCAATACCGCGGTATCGATACACCATGTCTGTCATAAGCATAAGGCAAAGAGATGAGGCGAGGCCAATGAGCAGGCAATAGCCAACAAAGTATATAAATGTTTTTAGTAGACTTGTAAGAAAAATAAAAGATAGGGCCAAGGTCCAGATAATTTTAACCGATGGTTTAGCATAGTTATAATAAATCGGCAAAATAGAATAAGGAATTATTTGTACCACAAATGAACTCACTTTTGTATGGTTAGCTCAGAAAAATTCTTTATAAAAAAAAATACAAAAAATAGATGAGTATAGTGATTTTTTTATTTCTGTCTCTTTTCGCCATAAGACACGGAATCACTGACATTTAGATGAAACAGGGTGTAGAGAACTCGCATGGTTTACCATAAATTTTTGTAATTAATGAAAATAACATCAAAATTGCATTTGTTATTTTTTTAACAAATGCAATTATATTTCCATTGTCCAAAAACGAATATAAAAAATTTTAATTTACAAAAGTAACTGAAATGTTTACATGTCAGTGAAAAAAGGTTTGTCACCTATAGAACGAATTGGTGCCATGAGAATTTCCTGATGAGCAGTCCATTCTATATGTCAATTTTCAATTCAATTCATTTATTCGACTTCATATACATTCCTAATTGGAAAGCCATTCTATATGTCATTGGGCGCGTTTAGGCCAAATTATTTTAACTCTGTTAAATTAGCGCTGTTAACTTAGCACCGTTTCTAGAATGCTATTTGACAATTCTCATTTTACAGCTAATAACAGGCAAAAATAATAACATTTCCCATTTTACAAATAATAAAAAGCTAAAAAATGAATAAATAATAATAAAATCTTCATTCTGTATTGAAATATTTCTAAATTATTTGCTTACAACAAAAAAATACAAGCAAACGTCAATTCATTTTGGCTGTGCTAAATTTTAGAAAAGCGAAAAAGCAGAAATAAGTTTGCGTTAAAAAAAATTGCTGTTTATGCCGTTGTTAACTTGCCTAGCACAGATAAATTAACTTCGGCCTAAACGCGCCCATTGGTTGTTACACAAGAAATTGAGTGAAACGATTTACAAGGTCTATCAATAAATTGACAGTTTTGACGTAGGTATTAGGCCGCCATCCACGGTCACACAAGTATGAAACATACGGCGAACATCGAAATTATTTCATTGTGTGCGCGTGTAAAAATGCACATTTTCGAAGTTGGCCGGCGTATGAAGAAAATATTCGTCTGGTTTAATATTTCCTTCATACATGCTTCAATGGATGTGGAAATTTTTGTGAATGTCTTATAAAACATGTAAAACACGGTTAGTTTTGATTTTTTGACTTCCGATAAATATTTGTTTCATAAAAAATCATTTCATTTTCCCCGTTGATGGCTCAGAAATGTCAAAACTTCTATTGTGTGTAAATGATTGTTCTTTTTCGAAAGAAGTTCGTCATACATGTGTGACTGTGGATGGGGGCCTATTGGCTCAAAGCATTAGGTCTGTTCCCGTACTTTCTGCATTCTGTCACTTACTGCAAGTTGCTTATGAAGAGGTGGGGATGAAGTACAGAAAGTACAGGAACATGTTTCTGTAGGTTTCTGCAGTTTTAACACGGGAATGACAGTTTTCACATTTCCATATTTCAAATAACTAAGCTGCAGCAGGTTACAGCAGCTCGTAGCTACTGCAAGTTTCTGCTTCTTACTGCAGGGTGGGGAAATGAGCATGGCGGCTGCAGTAAAAGTACGGGAACAGAATTCTGTTAAGTATTTCGAAGCAACTGACAGATTCTGTACTTTCTGCAGATACGGGACCAGACCTATTAGGCCCCCATCCACGGTCAAACAAACCATCAAATTTGTGGCCAACATCGAAAAAATTCTAAGTGTGCGTGTATAAAATACAAGTTTTCGAAGTTGGCCGCTGTTTGAAGAAAATATTCGTCTGGTTTAATATTTCCTTCAAACAGCTTAAATGTGTGTGTGGATTTTTTATGTGTGCCATGTAAAGCATATGAAAGTTCGTTTTGTTTACAGGAATTGTCGCTCGGGATGTTTGAAGAAAGTTTCCCTCGTTGATGGCCAACAAAAGTCAAAGCATAAATGTGTGCGTTGTTTGTCGAAAATTGGTTTGATGATTTGTTTGACCGTGGATGGGGGCCTATTGACTTATGTATCCCTTAGAATATAGAACTACAGGAAGGGCCCTCGCCGAATTTTAGCTTAGTGAAATTGTTTTTGTGTGAGTGCTCACGTTTTAGAAGCGTTTGGCCACGTGTATTTTATATGGGTAACGGAATTCCGTTCGAACTCCATACTAGGCTTTAAGCCTAGTATGGAGTTCGAACGGAATTCCGTTCCCCATATAAAATACACGTAAAAAGATGCACGGAATTCCGTTCACCGAATTTTTCCGTGCTCTTTTTGATTTATGAGTACGCAGTTCGAACGGAAAACTATTGGTAGTATTTAGCTTGTGCAATTCTCTAACAGGTGGCTTGTAGGGAATTGGAGACTCTTTTCCGTTCATGTTAGAACGGAATAAATGTTAGACAATTATTCCGTGTTGTATGTTAGGTAATTTTGACAGGACGAATGAAAAACAGCTATTGCCGTCTCGTGGTTTTATACATGGAGGCTATACAAGGAGACAAAACTCCGTGTTGTCAATTTTCGTTTGATTATTGGTGGCGCTGCAGTCAAATGTACCCCAAAAAACATGGCCGATTGTATTTATCCGGTTCATGGTAAAGTTCGTTTATTACTAATATATTTTACGTTTAGCAGCTTACAGCTGTTTACCAGCTTCTAAATTCGATTTTATATCGATGCGATTATTCGTAATTAATCAATTTTTGATGTTTCCAATGAATTTTTATCAAATTCATGTGGGGTACATCAGACAAAGGTGACATCGGTGGCCAAAAATGAACTAGAAGTTTAGTTTCTTCTACCCATCCATTTCCTGTCATTTTCCCCATAAGAGTTTTGTCTCCTTGTATATTCTCCATGGTTTTATATGTGATTTTTAACAGTCAGCTGTTCGCTTTTTCTCAACTGTTAGCTTTTCTCCACGGTATTCTAAGCGCAATTTTTCCGTGTAGAAATATTTACCAAAATTCGCTGAACGGTATTCCGTGCGAACTCCATCCCAGTAGGAAATGGAGCGAGATCTCCTCGAGGGAGGTATATGGGAGATCAGAATTTTACAAGCAAATCTCTCTGACGAGCTAAAAAAGATGTTTTAGGGAGTTCTCAGTACGAAACCGCGGCAAGATCTCCTTAAGGGAGGTATAAGGGAGATTAAAAATTTAAACATGCATTTCAAGTAAAGTCGCCATTTTAGTTTTGTGCGTTGAAGTGGAAAGCTGAAGTTATAAGTGCGTTATTTCTTTATAAAATTCTAATCTCCTTAATATATATTAAAATCACAAATTAAAATAATGATTGTTTTTTAGTTTATTTTTAAAGAAATTTTTTATTTTGTTTTCATGAATATAATTTATGTTGAATTACTATTTATTTCTTTTAATTGTTATCCTTATAAAATTCTAATCTCCAATATATCTCCCTTAAGGAGATATCGCATGAGTAAAAATTATCTGCCTCTTTTGAAAACCCAAACGAAGAGTAATAATCCAAGAGTATGTAGATAAACTCCCCTTTAACTCTCCAGGAGAGTACAAATGGAGTACTCCCTTTTCCGGACATGCTTATGGGAAAAGGAGCAATAAAAGGAACGTAGAGGGAGGTCTCCCTAACTCCCAAGGGAGGCCTCCTTTATTCATTTGGGATGCTCCCTTTTCCTACTGGGATACTAGGCTTTACCTGAAAAAGGATTTTCCTCCCGGAATTAGCGAAATATTCGTACATCCACAAACTGCACACTTCATTGTTCTTATTTCACTTAAAATTCACTCGTAACAACTTTAATTGCACTGAAAACCAATTCTTTGAACTTTCTTTCTTCTTTTAATTTAGTTTTGAAAAAAACTGTAAATAAATTTGATAAAAAACACTCGTTTCAAAAGAAAATGCACTACCGACCGCGGGAAAACAATTTATAATTTGACAGTCAACTAACAAGCAAATAGCACAGTTTGACAGTTAACTGATACCGGATTTCACTACGCTCCGGTACAGGGATTTTACACGCGAGGGCCTTTCCTGTAGTTCTATATTCTAAGGTGTATCCTGGGGCTTAGAAAATCAGTTAGTGCCTGTTCACACAGGTCGCTTTGAGGCGCGACAAAGCGAACGAAAAAGCGAGTATTTGTTTACACGTTTCGCTTTGTGTCCAGTCGTTTTTATGACAGGTGGAACATACGGTACGGGAACAAAGTTTGTGATTTTCATAGAAGTGACATAAATTTTTATAAACTGTGATTACCTGAATATAATTAATTTTAGTAAAAAATCTGTGCAACAAAACTGAAGCCTGAAAATTGTCCTATCGCACGTTTGCTCCCAATACGGGTGAAACGAAAATAAAATGGAACAGTAAGGTGATACAAAATGAAATTGAAACAGTCAGCTGGTCAGAAAAGCGAACGTGAGTCGCTTTCAAATCGAGACGCACTTCCTTCCCACCCGAACGCTCCCCGCACCTGTAAATTTGGTGTTGAAAGGTCGCGGTGACCACCCGTGTGAACAGGCACTTACAATCGTGTCGCACCCACGGTATACAGAAACAGGGGTCTCACCCAACACTAGTGTGTTTCCCCATTAGCTGTCAAACTGACGTAGCTTCAACTAAAGTGAATTTAGCCTCAATTTACTCACAAAGTACGGTTTGTGCTTGTTGGATTAATCTTTGAACAAAAGTAACACAAAAAATCAATGATTTTGATTAGTGCGAGGTTGATTGATAAGGGAGGGTGTAGATAGGGACATCATTGGCCAGATTTAAATTTGTTTTCAGAAACAAAAATGATTTTTCGTTGTATAATTTAGAGAATTTAGGCGATTAGAGTAGAGCAATGGAATCCGCGTCTCAAGTTAACGTTCCATTAAGATCCGGCGGAAAAAAAATGAGGAAGCGTCGTGAACTGGATGCTTTAGTCGCGCATTCTTTGGCAAAGAGGTAAATTTTGTGTACATTTTCCAAATAACATAACTGGGAAAATTGAATTTTTAAGGGCAAGCACGAAAAATACCATTAGGAACGGTGTCAATTCTCAAGACCAGCTTTTATCACCATCTACAGATGAACAAGATGAATTTGGCTGGGTGGGCATATTTAATATGTAAAAGAATTCCTTAGTAATTTTCAAGTTATTCTAGCCAAGAGTAGTACGTGCACCAAATAGAAACCGAAGTACCGATCTTTCCATTATACGATTATGCGCCCCGCTTCTGTTTATCACATGCATTTTTTTATCTTTTGGCTTTATGTATTGGCTATATTTCGATTTACGACAACAATTATACCAAAATCGCTTAAAAATTGAAGAAGGTCAGTTGAAAAGCAAGGCGAGTGGTGTTTAATAAAAATGTATCTAAGTTTCAGCAACAGGGCAAAATTTGCCTGAAGCGTTACAAGAGTGGCATAAAACGTCGAAAAATTTAGAGCAAAACCAAACGGTAATTTATACGAAAATTTTAGAACTACAACGTAGCTTGAAAAATTTAAGCGAGGATTTTACATCATATAAAAACAAAATAACAGATCACAATGATTTTTCCCGTGATCAAAAGTTCGTTGCTGACTTGGGAGCTAAAGTAGGAGCAGTAACTGTTGATGTAGAAGGCATGAAAGGAAGATTTAACGATTTACAGAAAATCTTAGTTGACTTTCAAGGCAGCTTTAATCAATTAAAAGTACATTAATAAGTATTTTTCTTTTAAATTTATTATTTTTGGATTATTTAGGCAAACTTTAGTAACATAAATGAAATGACTGTATCAAACAGCAGCGCAGCGGAAAAGTATGAGGAAAATTCTTCTATTCTAAAAAATTTTACTACTACACAAATTACGACTCTAAAATCGTACGTAAATGGACTTAATGAAACTTTTAACCAAAAATTAAAAAATATTTATGAAGATATAGGAACACACACGGTTAGTTAAATATTTTTTAGATAAAAAGGTTTTAAATTAACTTCTATTGTAGAAAAAATTGGAAGAGCTTCATGAAATGTATTTAAACACGACTTCTCATGTTAATTCGATTGAAGATGACTGGGTAAAATGCCGCGAAAAAGCGGAAAGTGGAGTTTCAAAAATATGAGGAAAACGTAGAAAAGAGCATTGGATGAATTACTCTTTTTATTTGTAATTTAAGCCCGAAGAAAATCTCTATGAAGTTTTTTTATAATAAATAGAAAATGTTTTTCTTAGCCTGAGCAGATTCATTATTGTAGAATAACAAAATAGATTTACTGTGTTTAATTATTGATAATGAATATTTAAGGAATTGTAAATAAATTTTATTTTAATCGAGGCCTTGTAGGTGTATAAGGTTGATGTACATTCAAAACAAGATTTTTTTGTGATAGTAGAAATAACAAAAGTTCCTTGATTAAACTGCGCAGAAGAATAGAACCTTCAAAAAAGCGAACCTTGCTAAATACGCTCTAAAGGCCCCCATATACGGTCAAATTCGATGTACATCCATGTTGTACAACAATTTTAATCAAACAGATGCGCGCACAGTTTTGATCGGGCAACCGACTTACAATCGATAGTTTTGGTTATACATCCAATTTGACCGTGTATGGAGGCCTTAAGACCTGTAACTCGCAATAGAGAAGTTCTCTACCAAAAATTCTCTATTTGGCGTCATTTTACACCACTGTGCCCACATTTCACCGCACCATTCTTAACAGGGAGGGCGGGACGTCATGGGATAGATTTCTCTCCACTGAAGTTACAAAAACGAGGTACATGTAAAATTTTCAGAGGTAATGTAAAAATTTCATATAATCTAAAACCAAGCAATAAATGCTTAGAACCCTTTCGTGCTTGTGCAATTATGCGTAGCAAATCTATTTTTCTGACTACACAACTTTTTAAGCACACTACACACTATCGTCGTTTTACTCCGCGCTCGTCGAACAGCGTTGCCCGAACGACGTACGCCTCTATTCTATACACATTACTCGTCGTTTAGTTCGCATAGTACCATGGACGAATATACTTTCTTTGCAGTAGCGGCGGTTCTTGCTGGAAAAAATTTTAGCATAAAAAACGTGTATGGTGCAAACCCTTTTTTGTGCACAACAGATATACATACTTCACTGCTTAACGACGAACGACGACACACAGTTTTCATCCACACTATCGTCGTATAGCGAACGGAGAAAAACCAAAATAGCGAAAAACGCGGCGGCGTTGTCATCCACACTGCAATTTTCTATCGTCGTTCGGACAACGATGTTCGCGGAGTAAAACGACGATAGTGTACGTTTACGATAATTTCTCAGAAACTGGTTATACATACTACAGCGCAAAATGAAAGGAATTAAATTTTATAATTTTGACTAAACATACTACAATTAGTAAATACACAATCATTACTAAGAACAAAATAGAAATATTTCCCAATGACGATTTGTAAATTTACTTGCCCTAACCCTAGCGCATTAATGTACCTAGGATTTGAAATAACCAGAAACAAAAAATTATTTTCAAACTCACCCGCGCGCATATTGAATTGAGTTAGGGGTCATCCATAAATGACGTGAGGCGTTTTTGGCGATTTTTCGACCCCCGCTCCCCTTGGTGAGATTTGGCTCTACCCGCAATCTCATGTGAGATTTTTCAAATTTTAAAAATTTCTAGTATTTACACTATTTTGCCTATTTGTAGGGTAAATACGTTAATCTGTGCTTGATTGGGTTAGATTTTGTTTAAAAAACATAATTTGTGTTGAAGAACAGTACCACAAAGTCATCCCAGCACCAACTCGGCATGCACCCAGTATAAACTACAATACCTGTGGATTACTATTTTGCAGGTGATTCTGTCTATACTTTAGAAATCAATCTAATGATGCCTTACAGGGATAATGGTTTCTTAACAAGAGAACAGAAAAATTTCAATTCTAGTTGGAGTTCAACTCGTGTATTTGTAGAGCAAGCATATGGACTTTAAAAAAAATTAGAATTTTATATTATTTTTTTTATGTGGAATACTAGAGCTCAGGGAAATCCCTTTGTACTGTCGACAATCATAACGAAGGTTGACTTTGGCAAAACACATAATTATATAAAATTGGCGTTTGAGCCGCCTGTACACCAAGATATAGATTCAAGAAGTGCGGATCAGTTAAACTTCCATTCTTCACAGCTCTCGATATTCACATCAAAAGGTTTTCAAAATCTATCTTGGCCTCTAGTATGTCAGAGCAGATGGTCGTCGATTCAAAATTCGAATCCTGTAGGATGCTTAGATATGACAAATTATGTCGCCTGGTGTAAATGTCTGCTTTTTGTATAGTGACAATGCACCGCAGATAACATGTGTTCTGATCTTACTGATGTGAAAAGAGCCGATTCCTAAAATAATCTCTATGATTGCAGTAGGATTAGGTACATTATGCACTTGAAATACTTAGGAGGGCATTAGGTTCCAGGTTTTTCAATTGGGCTTCTAGGCGTTTTCTTTGTTCCAGCTTGGGCCACCACGTTACATTCCCAGTTTTTCCCAGGCCGTTGTATAAAATGATAAAAAATTTTAACACGCCATACATTCTTCATTCCCAGATAATTAAAATATTTTCATTAATTTTTTTGGATGTTCCAGTTGGAGGTTATTTGAAACAGTGAACAAATATAGTGTAAACGGCAGTGGCTAAATTTTTACACCCAATTGCTATTGAGTCGAAATATAGTAATAGTATCACGTGTATTTTTTATGTAATTGTTGCAGTTTAAAATTTGAAATGACGTTCCAAAACGACTTTTCAAAATTTTGGGTTGTCTGAAGTTTGTTTTGTTTTTTGTTTTATTTTATTTATGTCAGTCAGAAAAAATAAGTTGTTAATAATTTTGTAAGAAAACTGTGTGAATCGAAAAAAAACTGGAATAAAAGACAAAAGGACATTTGATTTTGTGGAATTTAATTGAATCGGTCAGTCATCAGCGGAATAGGGGGAATAACTTGTAGCATAACATGCACGTGCCGTAACTATTCCGGACTGATGGAAGTGCGATCATAACCTCCTAGCGGTGGCCACTGGTAACTATCCTATGAGAGAGGATAGGCTAACATGATCGAGCTAGTCCCTTCCAAGTAAGGTTGGCGTGAGGCTAATAACCTCACCCGGAAAAAAACATTATTACGGAACGAGAAACATGCCTCGGATACTGGAAAAAACGACGACGACCACGGCAACGAAAAAGGCAAAATGATTTAAGAATTTTCTCATGGAACGTACGAACTTTGTACAGAACTCGAGCTGCACAACATCTGGCCGATACCCTGTCAACATATAAAGCTGACATTACCGCCATTCAGGAGATGCGATGGACAGGGAATGGTGTTTTGCAAAAACCTGATTATGACGTATATTACAGCTGTCATACCAAACACCATGTGCTCGGGGTAGGTTTTATGGTCAGCAAAAGGATGAAGCCTACCATTATCGGCTTTAAAGCAATAAACGAAAGGCTATGTACCCTTCGTGTGCGAGGCAAATTTAAGAACATCAGCCTCATAAACGTTCACGCACCTACAGAAGAGTCCCCGGACGATGAAAAAGAAGAATTCTTCGAAGTAGTTGAACGGGAACTTAATGCCTGCCCCAGATATGATGTAAAAATCATATTGGGAGACCTGAACGCCAAAGTAGGCCGGGAGCCCGTATACAGGCAATATGTCGGCATCCAGAGCTTGCATGAGAACACTAATGACAATGGGCAGCGAGTTATAGAGATGGCAGCAAGTAAGAACTTGGTTGTTGCAAGTACCAGATTTGCGCGTAAAGATATCCATAAAGCCACCTGGATATCTCC
This sequence comes from Thereva nobilitata, assembly GCA_963855945.1. Taxonomy (NCBI): domain Eukaryota; kingdom Metazoa; phylum Arthropoda; class Insecta; order Diptera; family Therevidae; genus Thereva; species Thereva nobilitata. The sequence continues at coordinate 120,919,380 of OY979694.1, forward strand.
TGATGGGGCAACTCGCAATCAAATAGACCATGTGTTGATAGACCGCCGCCACCTTTCGGGTCTGATGACGGTACGAACGTACCGAGGTGCCAACTTCGACTCAGATCACTATCTTGTTGGTATGGTGCTCCGAGACCGCATTACAACGCTGAAAAGCTTTGTATCCGCTGATCAGGCTCGAATCAACACAGCTGCACTCCGCAACGAAATGGCCAGAAACAGCTACGGTCAGGCGTTAGAACTCGCGCTCAGAAGAGCAAGTCCTGGGGATGAGATGCCGGGCGTCGACGAGAGCTGGACCCGCCTTAAAAATACGGATCGGAACGACTGGTTCGATAATGAATGTAAGCTGGCAACTGAACGTAAGAATGCTGCGTATCGAGCAATGCAGCAGTCTCAGAGAACACGAGCACGCGAAGAGAAATATAAAGAGGTCAGAAAAGAAGAAAAGAGAATTCACAAACGAAAAAAGGAAGCCTGGGAGAAAAATCTCGTTTGTGAACTAGAACGCTACAGAGAGCGACGGCCGCACCAGGCGCGGGAGTTATACCGAAGAGTACGCGGTATGACGCAATTCACACCTCGTTGCACATACTGCAAGGACAAAGAAGGGAATCTGATCACCGATCCTCAAGGCATCTTGGAGCGATGGGAAGAGCACTTTCATGAATTGCTAAATGGCGAACTAACTGAGGATTTGGAGGCTTCACCAATATCTGACGATAATGCTATGCTGTCACCACCAAGCTTAGCAGAAGTTAGCAGTGCCATCACCCAGCTCAAAAACAAGGCCTCGGGTGCAGACGGCATCCCTGCGGAGCTGGTTAAATATGGAGGGCCTACATTACACCAAGCGATTCATGAATTAATTGTGCAAGTATGGGAGCAGGAAGCGATGCCAGAAGACTGGAGAAAAGGCATCCTCTGCCCGGTACATAAAAAAGGAGATATCACAACGTGCAGCAATTATCGTGGTATAACGTTGTTGAGTACCGCGTATAAGATATTCTCCGCCATCCTACAAAACAGGATGGCCCCATACGCTAGAAACATCGTAGGCCAATACCAGTGTGGCTTCAGCCCAGGCAAATCAACAACCGATCAGATATTCACTTTGAGGCAGGCTATGGAAAAATGTCTAGAGTTTCAAAACTCAATCCGACACCTCTTCATAGACTTTAAAGCCGCCTATGATAGCATAGCCAGAGTAGAACTCTACAAAGCCATGAGAGAATTCGGCATTCCCAATAAGCTGACAAGACTATGTAGGTTGACCATGACCAATGTGACAAGCCAAGTAAAGGTATCCGGAATACTGTCCAGACCAATCAACATCTATAAGGGACTCCGACAAGGGGACGGTCTGGCCTGCCTCCTTTTCAACCTGGCGTTGGAGAAAGTGATCCGAGATTCGGGCGTGACATCAAGGGGCACAATCCTGCACAAGTCCACCCAATTACTGGCTTACGCAGACGACATTGACATCATTAGAAGAACATCAACAGCTGTACACGAATCTTTCATCCAGATTGAGCGGGCGGTAGGAAATCTAGGACTGCACATCAACGAAAGCAAAACAAAGTACACGGTGGCCTCGTCTGCAGGAACACCTAACATTGGTCCCACAATAAAGGTAGAGGAACACGAGCTTGATGTGGTAAAATCATTTACCTACCTTGGGTCAATAGTAGCAGCCGACAATAGCATGGAACCTGAAATACGCGCACGATTGCTAAAAGCCAACAAAGCCTACTATAGCCTGTCAAGGCTCTTCAAATCCAAGCATCTAACCATAACGTCTAAACTTTTACTATATAAGACGATGGTCTTGCCGGTCCTCACATATGCATCCGAAACGTGAGTGCTTAGCAAAAAGCACTCTAACCTCTTGGCGGTGTTCGAGAGGAAAATACTTCGGAGGATTGTTGGCCCCGTATGTGAGGAAGGACGATTCCGGAGACTCTGCGGTAAGACTTATGGGATGCGACAGCGAGGGAGACCCAACCTCCGCTGGAAGGATGGCGTAGACCAGGACGCTCAGAGCATAGGGATGCCAAACTGGATGACATCGGCTCAGAATCGGGACCGGTGGAGAGAACAGTTGCGAGGCCAGGACCGGATCCCGGTTGTGGAACCGTTACAAAAAAAAATTGAATCGGCTAATCAAAAGAGAGAGAATTTGAAATCGAGCAAGAAAGATTGACTGAGGTAAGATTATGTCAACCCGAATCGTCCAAATCAGTTCTAACTGACGGAGATCAGTCCAATAAAGTTTTGGACTCTCGTTTAAACACGAGATTTCTAAACCCAAGTTGCTTGGGAGACTGGCTGATATTTCAGTACCAGTGATCGCTCGAGACGCGAATTGACCTTGACCTTGGTTTCCAGGCTCAGCGCTGCTGCTGCAGCGACATTCTCCGCGACGATCTCCGTCAGTTAGAACTGATTTGGACGATTCGGTTTGACATAATCTTACCTCAGTCAATCTTTCTTGCTCGATTTCAAATTCTCTCTCTTTTGGTTAGCCGATTCAATTAAATTTCACAAAATCAAATGTCCTTTTGTCTTTTATTCCAGTTTTTTTTCGATTCACACAGTTTTCTGACAAAATTAGCAACAACTTATTTTTTCTGACCGACATAAATAAAATAAAACAAAAAGCAAAACAAACTTCAGACAACCCAAAATTTTGAAAAGTCGTTTCGGAACGTCATTTCAAATTTTAAACTGCAACATTCTCTCCCCCCCTACGCGAAGCAGCGTACCCGACTGATTTTAACACTATGCTTCGTTCTTCTTTACCAAAACTGCTAATTTTTAAACCGGCCTCACAAGAACATTTCCTCTTTCAAGCTGCACCTTAGCCATCCTCACTCTTCCATCTCGACCAGGCATGACCTCTACTATACGTCCTTTTGGCCAAACATTTCTTGCGAGAGAATTGTCTACATTTGGTTGATCTTCACTTCACTTTCGTCTTGGAACCAGCTCTGGTAGATATTCCCTCAGCCAACGATTCCAAAACTGATCCGCCATCCGCTGACTTTTCCTCCATTCCTTCTTCAGACACAAATCTTCCTCTGGAAATTTTCCAGGTGCGCTTCCACCGGCACTTCCTATAAGAAAGTGGTTTGGCGTTAAACTGACGTCGTCTCGAGGATCGTAACTAAGATCGGTTAGGGGTCGACTGTTAACTATGTTTTGCACATCTGCAAGCAAAGTTTTCAGAGTTTCTTCCAAAGGTTCTTTCTCCTTCAAAATTGTCGCTAAGGCAACCTTTATACTTCTAATCAGACGTTCCCAACATCCGCCCATGTGAGGCGCTCCTGGTGGGATGAATCGCCATTCTATTCCTTCGTTCGCTACCATCGTCTCTATATTTCCTTGATTAATCTCCGAAGCTGCTCTTGTTAACTCCGTGTCCGCGCCTCTTAGATTAGTCCCATTATCCGACCAGATTACAGATGAGCAGCCTCTTGTACTTGCCATTATCCTGATTGCCATAATTGCCGAATCTGTAGTCAATGAATGAGCCAGCTCTAGATGGACAACTCTGGAAGATAAACAGGTAAATATTACTCCCCATCGCTTCTCTCTTCGTCGTCCTATTTTCACTATCATTGGTCCAAAATAATCAATCCCGCAGTTAGTAAATGGCCTGACATGATGAGACAACCTGGAGGGTGGAAGTTCGCTCATTCTTGGAACCGTTGGACTCGATTTTCGAACACGGCACATTTGACACTTTGAAATCACACTCCCGACAGCTCGTCGCAGGGATAAAATCGCGTATTGCTCTCGTAAGCAGTTTACTACAGTTTCATGTTTTCGTGCCCGTTATTCTGATGAAAATGATAAATAAGAAGGTGAGTATACCCATTTCTTCCGTCGAGAATTATTGGTTTCTTCATACTTTCAGGTATCCCTTCAGCCCGATTTATTCGTGCGTCGGCCTTCAAAACACCCTTAGCGTCCATAAAGGGCGCCAGTTGCAAAATTCTACTTCTCTTTGACAATGGCACACCCTGTTTTAGACACGCTACTTCAACACTGAAACTTGACCTCTGACTGCGCTAGAATCAGTTCCGTCGCTCGTGCCATTAGATCGACCTCACTCATACCTTGATTCGCCTCATGGCCGTGCCTTGAGTAAACGGAAAAACTGCAAAACTCTTGCGGAGGTCCTTACTAAACGCAGCCAACTGGAGAATCAGTCCGCCCCGGGTAATACATCACTGCTTTTGTCCTTCTCAACTAACAAAGTGGTTAAAACCTCACAGTGTTTCTCTTTTATTGAAGTATTATCTTGAAGCACAGGCCATTTATCTTCGTTGTCAAAGAGCAATTTTGGACCTTTCAACAATCTTGATTCATTGTTTACTTCAAATTTCCACCTAGTAGCATCATCTGCCACGTTTATTTTGCTAGGGACCCAACGCCACTCTGAACTGTCAGTTAACTCATCTATTTCTCCAAGCCTGTTGGCTACAAAGACATTAGCTGCGTTCCTTTTCTGCTAATTTCTACTATTTTTTAATCGTGATCACTCGCAGCTACACTTGCTCTAACATACGAGTAGATAACACTTTTGGTTACGCAGTTATAATCCGCTAGAGGAAAGCTCCCATTTGGAGTCTATTGTGAATTATTTTATTTACCCTATTTACCCTATCTAGTCCAGTCAAATTAGGGTTTCACCTCGGAATGAGAGGTAATAAGCTGAAAATTTGTATGAACCTTTGTTTTGGCATTCTAAATTATGTGTCAAAAGTCTCATAAAATCTCGTGTCCGCGTCTTGAGATATTAGAGGTCAAAGGTCACCAAAATCGTTTTTCGGAAATATCTCTTAAATTATCGGCTTTACGTAAATTTTGGTTAAGTAAAGTTTGTTCATTAGATAAATCTGCATAAAAGTGTCCTGTACCGAATTTAGGTAGAACCAATAGTTTTCGAGATAAAGGGCTGAGAAATCTTGGCATTGTGCTGCATTCGTTTCCGCACCACCTCTGAGATAGAATACAAGGGGCGTTTTTTACATGGTGTTCCCGTAGGCAAAATCCATGGGTTACAAGTTATGATAAAATTTTTTGATTATCTCTCTATCTCTTCTATTTTTACTTCTTCCATAGTCATCTTCATCTACAATAATCTCAGAAGAAAATAATGAAATGTGGTCGGCGTCATCATCGTTGAACTTATATTCAACGGTTGTATCCTCGGACATACTATGGAAACACGACGGGCCCCGACAAGAGCCATACGCTACGGAACAAGGCAATCTTCCTTTTTTGCATTCACTTGATACATGTACCTCTGACAACTGCCAACTGGAGATTTTCGACCGGGATTCTCTTTATTTTGGAGTCACAAATAATTTCTCAAAAGTCCATAAAGCCAACTGACCGGCTACTCAAGTTTCGGAGGTTCAAAGGTACATGCATCAAGTGAATGCAGAAAAGTAGGATTGCCATGTTTCGTAGCGTATGGCTCTTGTCGAGGCCGGTCGTGTCTCAATTCGATGTCCTAGGATACAACCATTGAACCTGAGTTGAATGATTATAACGCCGACCACATTTCGTTATTTTCCTCTGAGATGAGTGCTGAAGAAGGTGACAATATGCAAGAAGTGGAAATAGAAGAGATAGAGAGATAATCAAGAAATGTTATCATAACTTGTAACCCATGGATTATGCCTACGGGAACACCATGTAAAAAACGCCCCTTGCATTCTACCTCAGAGGTGGTGCGGAAACGAATGCAGCACGATGCCAAGATTTCTCAGCCCTTTATCTCGAAAACTATTGGTTCTACCTAAATTCGGTACAGGACACTTTTATGCAGATTTATCTAATGAACAAACTTTACTTAACCAAAATTTACGTAAAGCCGATAATTTACGAGATATTTCCGAAAAACGATTTTGGTGACCTTTGACCTCTAATATCTCAAGACGCGGACACGAGATTTTATGAGACTTTTGACACATAATTTAGAATGCCAAAACAAAGGTTCATACAAATTTTCAGCTTATTACCTCTCATTCCGAGGTTGACCCCTTTTTTTGCCTTATTTGACTGGACTAATCGGTTTTTGATTGTTTTGAGCTTTTTTCATATAAAAACGTCTATAAATAAAAATAAAAATAATAAATTTATAAATAAAATAAATAAAAATATAAATAATAAAATCGCATTATTTTAAATTATGTTGTTAATTATTATTCTGACCTTTTATTTGTATACAAATTTTTGTCTTTTGTTCTGACTGCACCACCAAATACCGCTGAAAAGCTTTTGGACCCCACGTTCTGGCCTCTCGGTGCCTTTTCAAAGTGTTTTGTTCCCCGCACACGAGGGCATCGTATTTCTAACACTGTACAGGCTTCAAAAAACTCAAGACGCTTTCCCTCTATTACCAAAACGTGAGGGGAATCAGATCTAAAACCCACGATGTATTTCTGTCAACTTCGGCCAGCGATTTCGATATAATCGCTTTTACAGAAACATGGTTACACAGTGGGATCCTTAATGCCGAACTTTTTGATTCCTCCTTCCAAGTTTTTCGGAGGGATAGATATACTGACTCGGAGGCTCGCGGAGGTGGTGTACTTCTTGCCTGTAGTAACCTTCTCAACTGTTGCTTAATAACGCTTCCTAGTTTTTCCAATTCTTTGGACATTGAGCTCCTCGCTCTTAAAGTCTCCCTCGTCCATAAGAACCTATTTTTAATTTGCTGTTACATTCCACCAGGTATGTTCAGCACTCTTGACGATAGAGGTCAAAACCTCTATGATATTCTAATCTCTTGCACTAATCATATCCAGGATATGATGGACTCCAAAGACGAACTCCTACTTTTAGGAGATTTTAACTTACGCAATGTTCTATGGGTATCTTCCGATGAGGACGACAACTACCTACCTGAAAACAACCTTAATGATAGGGAATCCGACTTTCTGAATTCCTTATTCTCATGCGGTTTGAACCAAATGAGCGGCGTGAATAATACTTTAGGAAGGTGGTTAGATCTTATATTCTTTTCCGACTCAGACAACATGTATGTTGAGCCTAGCTCAATTGTCTTGTCGCCTGTTGATAATTATCACCCTCCTCTCCTACTCAGCTATTGTTTTGCCTTTAACAATAAGCTAATCCCGGAGGAGTCAACCTTTACTTTTAACTTTAAAAAGGCCAACCTTGAAGTACTGTCATCCAAGCTCACTTCGATTGATTTCAATACCTTGCTTTCCTCTAATGAGTTGGATGACGACGTAACAAGATTTTACTCCGTCCTGTATGAAACCTTCGCATCCTGTGTACCTATTGAGCCTCTAAAGTTGACCAGATCATCCCCACCCTGGTACAATAATGAGTTGAGACACACCAAAAACCGGAAGAATAAACTCTGGAAAACCTACCTGAAGAGAAAAGACACTGCGAGTTTCTATGCATTTCTCAATTGCTACGACCAATTCCATGCTCTGTCCGAGGCTCTCTATAAGGAGTACCTCAGCAACATGGAAGGTAAACTGTATGGCGATCCCAGAGCATTCTTTCAATTTATCAACTCTAAGAAAAAAGTCGATAATTACCCTAACACCATGCAATACGAGAACTCTGTTAGTTCTAATTCATCCGAGATTTGCGACAAGTTCGCATCGTTCTTCCTCAAATCTTTCTCGTCTCCTGTTTTCCAACCTCACGAAGACAATTTTCGACATATCAACGCAATACAAACGGCTCAAAATTTATCTCTGTCTATAACCAGGGAAGACATCTCGAAACATATAAATGATCTTCCACAAGATTTTTAGTCCGGCCCTGATGGTGTCCCTCCTGCTGTTCTAAAATCCTGTGCAGGGGCCCTACTGTCTCCTATCCTATGTTTATTTCAGAAATCCCTCAATACAGGGCGCTTCCCAACCTTATGGAAGAACTCTTTTATAATCCCTGTTCATAAAAAGGGTTGTAAGAACGAAATATCTAATTATAGACCGATTGCGAAGTTATCATGTATACCAAAACTTTTCGAATCCATTATTTATTCTGATATTGCCCCTATCTGCAAGAGACTTATCTCAACTAACCAACATGGCTTTCTTGCAGCTCGTTCCACTACTACTAATTTACTAGAGTTATCTTCTTACACTGTTCGAGGCTTTGTCACTGGCTGTCAAACTGACTGTGTTTATACAGACTTCAGTAAAGCTTTCGACATGCTCTCTCACTCTATTATAGTTCTAAAACTAAAAAAATTAGGCTTTCCGCATGCCCTGGTTATGTGGTTCCAGTCGTATTTAGCCGGCAGAACCTACCAGGTTCTATTCCGCGGAGCCAAATCTAAAAACATTGAAGCGTCCTCTGGTGTCCCGCAAGGAAGTCATCTTGGTCCTCTTCTTTTTATTTTATCAATCGATGATATTGTTACCCTGCTGAGGCACTGTAAAATCCTTATTTATGCCGATGACATCAAACTGTACCGCCACATAAGGAGTATCGAGGATTGCAAACTTCTGCAAGCAGACCTAAACACCTTCTATTGTTGGTGTTCCAACAACAACCTGGTCCTTAACATTAGTAAATGTGAGGTCATGACTTTTTGTAGAAAACGTGGCGTTATAACTTACGACTATACTTTTCTCGATAACAAGATCTCCCGCACTAACTCTGTTATCGATCTTGGGGTTAGGTTAGAAAGTAAGTTGGATTTCTCCACCCACATCAACTATATCTCTTCCAAGGGCAATTCAGTCCTGGGATTTATAAAAAGATGGTCCAAGGAATTCAACAACCCCCTCATCACCAAACACTTATACATATCTTTAGTTAGGCCTCTGCTTGAATACGCCTCCCAGGTATGGTCTCCTTACTACTCCTCCCATGTCGATAAAATCGAATCGGTTCAAAGGAAGTTCGTCCGTTTTGCACTCAGTCACCTCCCGTGGGATGACCCACTTATTCTTCCGCCTTATGTGAACAGACTTAAATTGCTCAACCTGAGCTCTCTCCACAAGCTTCGCGAGGTCGCTGACGTTATATTCGTTCATCGTTTGTTGAATGACAAAGTTGACTCAGGCTTCCTACGAACCCGTACGTCATTTAGAGTGAACAACTACAACCTGAGAGGTCCACCTCTCTTGTACATTAATTCCTCTAATACCAATTATGGGATGTACGAACCAGTTAACCGCATGCTTATAAATGTTAACAAAAATGCGAGTGTTTTTAGCATGCAAACTAGCGAAGATGTCCTTAAAAGGGCTCTTTTTAATGTGGCGTGACTCCTTGTGTGTCCCACGTTTTCATTGTCTTTGCACGCTTCTCTGTTTGATGTTTTGTGCTCTTAAATGTTGCATTGTTTTTTGTTTTGTGTTTGCATGTCTTAGCCGAGCCACTGTGCAGTGGTAAATGTGACCGCGTTTGTGTGCAGGGACCGGACCGGCTCGGTACAGGAGTGCCGGGGAGGGTTGAGAAGGAACCCGCATTTTCGGTCGCATGCTCGTTTTGCGGTGTTTTTTCTTCTTATACCTTTTTTGGTGCTTTCGGCCGGATTCGGTCCCTGCACATAAGCGTGGCCCGTTTCTCAGCCCAGCTGAGAAGTGTACTTCTGAGCTAGAAGATTAACTCGATTATAAATGAAAAACATCAAAAATGTTAGGTTAGGTTTTACTCAAATCAACAAATTTTGCGTTCCTTTTCTGCTCTGCTCGCAAGTACTAAAAAGTAGAAAAGGAACACAGCTATTGTAACGACGAGGATCACTTTTCAACCAACAAATAATAGTTTTCGAATCCGTCCAGAATACTCGTTTCGAAACTTCAACTCCCAGTTCTTCCTTCAGAGATTTTGATAGACGGCTGGCTATTAAAGCAGCTTGAAGCTCAAGTCGCGGAATCGAAAGTGGCTTCACCGGGGCTACTCTGGCTCTTCCTGCTACGAAAGCAACGCCAATCGAGGAGTCTTCGTACACCACCCTCAGATAACTTACAGCTGCGGAAGCCTCTTCACTGGCGTCAGCAAATGTGTGCAATTCCACTTGTCGAGGTCCGACCTTATGAAAATAACACCTTGGCACTTCATATCCATTTGCAAAGGGCAGTAGCTTCTTCCACTGGTCCCACAACTTCATCTCCTGTTCTTTTTGATTTTCATCCCAACCAATTTCACTGCGCCAAACCCTCTGGAGTAAAATTCTTCCTTTGATTGTCAGAGGTGCCAACATTCCTAATGATGCAAGTTACACTTTCCATCATTTCGTTTATTACCCCCATACACAAACCGATTTTTTAGGCAAGGGGTCGCAGGGAAGTATGTGTCATGCATGTAATTTGCAGCCATCGCTGCGACCCCTTGCCTAAAAAATCGGTTTGCGTATGGGGGTAATAAACGAAATGATGGAAAGTGTAACTTGCATCAATAGGTCCAAAATAGACATAACTGCTTTCAACATTCTTCGCAACTGTACAACCTTTGTTTTCGCACGTTTGTAAGATTTCCTCGACCTTCAAATCGAATTTCAACGCATCAGTCTCCGGATCCCATTTAACTCCTAACACTCGTTCTAGACTCTTCTCTTCACTCTTCTCACTCAGCTCCGACTTATTTGAAATCCATTTCCTAATCCGAAAGCTTCCTGCTTCATGTATTTTCGTCACTTCTTGGACTAACTTGATGCCTTCTTTCACTGAGTCTACACTATCCAAATAATCATCCATATAGTGCTTTTTCACGATAGCATCTACAGCCGCCGGACATGATTCCCTGAAGTCTTCTGCATTCAAATCTTGACACAGAGAATGTTGCAGTTTAAAATTTGAAATGACGTTCCGAAACGTCTTTTCAAAATTTTGAGTTGTCTGAAGTTTGTTTTGTTTTTTGTTTTTTTTTATATTCATTATTCCTTCTCTATGAAAAATATCTATTGATAAAACCTTTCACCATGATCATCTCATACTACACCAAGATTTTCATGAATGATATCTAAGTGCGGATCCAAAAAGACGATTTTAAAGATTTTCTCATTTACAGATATTGTACTTAAAATTGAAGAAAACAAAAAGATATTAAGAAATATTGCAAAAAAATTGCAGAAAAATCTAAAATACCCATGTTGAGCGCTAAAACCCCTAAGTGGGCTTCCGGGGTAGAAAATCGGTAGACATCATAACCCCTTATTAAGAACCCTAAAAAGAAGCTCTCTGCCAACTTTCAGCCTGTACCTAATTATTTCCGCTATGTCGATTTTTTCGGCTTAATTTACCTGTACTATTAATTTAACCCAGTTTTTTTTCGAAATTTTACACTGTTTCTTGCGGAAAAAAATTACATGATATTTGCCGAAACCCCCTCCCTCCCCAACGTGAGATTCGGCTCGACCCCCTCCCACCTCTCCCAAAAACGCCTCACGTAATTTATGGATGACCCCTTAAGGTCGATTCGCACTATACGGAACGTCAACGTCACGTCAAGGAACGGCAACGGCACGTCAATGGGTGGTGTGAATAAAAACTGAGTGCAAGTGTTCACTCCATTTTTTGGAGTGAACACTTATTTTGGCGTGAATAAAAATATCCTTCGTTATTTTTCGTTAAGTACTTCACTCTGTCATTTCTCCATATAGAGTGAACACTTCATTTTGATGTGAATAAAACAAAGTTTTAACGTTTGCCTGTGAGTGAACACTTGTAAAATTTGAGGGTGGTTGCGAGGACCTTTTTCATTCATTTTAATAAAATAAATTAAAAAAACTTTTAAAATAATTAACTTTTATAAATGAAATGCACTAAAAAGTAAAAAATTATTTTTTCTTTGGCAGTGATAGATATACACACGAAAAGTTTCATTGCAAAATAAGAAGTTTAATGTGTATTAACAATTTTAAAATTATATTCTCGTTGGGCTTTAAATGTTTGAACTCTTATCAATGAATTGTGTAAATTTACAGCATTTCAAGTGAATTAATAAAAGTTTGGGCATGAGTTGCAGTTAGACAATTGTGATTATAGTTATGGATGTCCAAACTTTTATTAATGCATCTAGCATTTCTTATTTTGCAATGAAACTTTTCTTTTGTATACCTATCACTGCCAAAGAAAAAATAATTTTTTACTTTTTAGTCACAATATAAATAACTAAAGAAATTTTTAAATTGATCCATTTTAAAAAGCAGCAGGTAAGTTTCTCATGTGCTCTATTTCCTCAAGAGCATCAGTATTGCATGTTTTTTTTGCCTGTTAATTTTCAATCCGTTTAGAGATCTTAATCTACTCAGCATTACCTAAATGCTTGACCTCGCAACAAAACCACCTTTTGGCCAAACTAAAACCCCCAAAAGGCAAATTTTTCCCACAGAACCACCTTTGCCCTAACTAAACCCCCAAAAGCGGATTCGGCAGCAAAACCACCATTTGCCCAAACTAAATCCCGCAAAGGTAAATTTTGGACACAGAATCTCATTTAGCCTTAAATAATTTTTCCAAAGTAAAACTCCGTATAAATCCATCCACGTTTACTAGCCTACTAATTTCACAAAAATGACATTTCCCTTTAATCCCAAAATTTCCGATGAGTGAACTAAAATTTCCCATGAGTGAATAGTATTTGAATGAGAGAATTTTTATTCACACCAAATCGAGTGTTCACTTTTAACGAATCACTCCACTCAGGGGGGTTCCCTTTAAGTGTACACTTAGTTTTTATTCACTCCACCCAAATTTGCCCTTTGGGGGTTTTAGTTTGGCCAAAAGGTGGTTTTGTTGCGAGGTCAAGCATTTATGTATTGCTGAGTAAATTAAGATGTTTAAACGGATTGAAAGTTGAAAATATAAAACCAGTACAATTAACAGGCAAAAACCCATGCAATACTGATGGTCTTGAGGAAATAGAGCGCATGGGAAACTTACCTGCTGCTTTTTAAAATGGATCAATTTAAAAATTTCTTAGTTATTTATATTGTGACTAAAAAGTAAAAAATTATTTTTTCTTTGGCAGTGATAGGTATACAAAAGAAAAGTTTCATTGCAAAATAAGAAATGCTAGATGCATTAATAAAAGTTTGGACATCCATAACTATAATCACAATTGTCTAACTGCAACTCATGCCCAAACTTTTATTAATGCTCTTGAAATGCTGTAAATTTACACAATTCATTGATAAGAGTTCAAACATTTAAAGCCAAACGAGAATATAATTTTAAAATTGTTAATACACATTAAACTTCTTATTTTGCAATGAAACTTTTCGTGTGTATACCTATCACTGCCAAAGAAAAAATAATTTTTTACTTTTTAGTGCATTTCATTTATAAAAGTTATTTATTTTAAAAGTTTTTTTTAATTTATTTTATTAAAATGAATGAAAAAGGTCCTCGCAACCACCCTCAATTTTACAAGTGTTCACTCATAGGCAAAACGATAAAACTTTGTTTTATTCACATCAAAATGAAGTGTTCACTCTATATGGAGAAATGACAGAGTGAAATACTTAACGAAACCTAACGAAGGATATTTTTATTCACGCCAAAATAAGTGTTCACTCCAAAAAATGGAGTGAACACTTGCACTCAGTTTTTATTCACACCACCCAATGTTGCTGTCGATTCGCACTTAACCGTCAACGTTACGTGAATTTTGCCGTTCAGTCTAAAAAAAATTAGATAGAGTATTGCCGTATTCCGTATCGTTATTTGGAATGCTAAAATTTAATAATAAAAAGTTAGCAATGATTGCATTAATTTTGGATGAGGAAGAAGAAAATTTAAATTTAACAACAAAAAAGAAAAAAATGGGACAAAAGATAATTACAAAAAGAAAACATGTAGGAGAATACCACACGCTGGGTAAGGAATTGGATGACAATGAAATAAATTTTTATAAATATTTGAGAATGTCCAAATATCAGTTTCATATCCTTTTAAAAAAACGATATTTATTAATTTTAAAATAGTAAAGGGAACAAAAAATTGAATCGGGGGGGGGGGGGTGGGGGTGGAGACGGTTTAGCCCTTAGGGACGTTTTGAAATTTTTTTTATTAGAGTTTTACATATCAGCCTATGTTTTTGTAACGCTATAAGAATAAGATATCAATGTAAGCAGAATACTTCCACCTATCTAAAGTGACGGTTCCATCCTACCTACTTCCAGAGTTATGAGTCATCAAAGTCAAAATTTTGGTTTTTTTTAACCAAAATTTCACAAAATTTCAAAAAAGTAGTTAATCTATACTTTCTTCCAAAATTAGAAAGCTTCGGGAGACATTATTCATAGAAAATATATAATTTTTTGTGCGTCTATCCAAAACCTGTCAACATTTTTTAACCCTTTACTATTTAAAAGTTAATAAATATCGTAAAAAAAATAAATTTATGTATAAACTGTGCTTATATTGTTTAAACAATATAAATATTTAATTGTGCACATTGAAATGTTTCTGATTTCATATAATATATAAAAACAAATATTTAAAAAAAATCATCAAAATTGGAGTTGTCCCTGAGGACTAAGAAGTAAAAACCTTCATTGACTAGACTAAAATAAATTTGAACAAAAACAGATAAATACTTGAAAAATTGGAAATGCGCCGTAACTACGTTCACATTCAACAGAATAGATCAGTCACGTCAAGGCAAGTCATGTCAAAATATAGTTTCAAACTAATCTTGACGTGCCGTTACGTTGACGGTCCGTGACGTTGCCTATATATGTGAACGCGTAGTGTAAAACTCATTGAAGAATATTTTGACGTGCCGTTGCCGTTCCTTGACGTGATGTTGACGTTCCGTATAGTGCGAATCGACCTTTATACAAAAAACAAATAGAACAAGCTTGATGTAGGTATTTGTCTCCTTACAGAATCAATAAATTAATTTCGGACTTCGAATCTTTCTACGTAAAGATTTAGTGAACATTTCAGCAATTTAGTGGAAATGTTTTTTACCTTGTTGGCCGAAAAAAAATTATTAAAACCGGTAAAAATACTTTCTTATAAATTCGTTAAGAATGAATGCCATTGGTGCAAATTACACTATCCATCACTCGATACTCACATCAAAACGGTTTGTGTATGATGCGGATATGGATATTACACTAGCAATCATTTTTCTGCCTCTTTTTCGTGTAACGATTAGGCCCCCATCCACGGTCAAAAGGCCCCCATCCACCGTCAAACAAATCATCAAATTTGTGGCCAACATCGAAAAAATTCTAAGTGTGCGTGTATAAAATACAAGTTTTCGAAGTTGGCCGCTGTTTGAAGAAAATATTCGTCTGGTCAGCAGCGAGCAATAATAACAAGAGTGATTAGGTGAACCTCAAGTACAAGTAAAAGAGTTAAAGATATGAAAGAAGAAATTAGAAATAACATTAAGCAAACAGTCAAAAAAAAAATTAACAAATGCGCGATGGGTATATATTTTATGCAAAAAACACAAGAGTATGAAAGAAACAGAAGATGTTCCTTGATTCCGCTATTGGAATGTTTACATTCAAATTGAAGAAACACTGCAACAGAGCACGTGTAAATGGCTCGCCGACGCACGGTGGTTCTCCGTCCATACTAAGGTGCGACAAAAATAATAACATCTAAAATTTTTGGTTTTGAGCAATAAAACTAACTTGAATATGTTAAATGAATATTTATTGATAAAAAAAACTCTATTTTAAGGGTGTGTATATTTATAAAATAAATAAACTTATCTAAATTAAATACAAAAATATAACTAATTATCCTAAAACAGTTTTACACAAGGCAGGTATATTTTTTACATTATTTCCTTAAATATATTATTTAAAAATAAAACCAAGATACTAAATAAACATCTCCAAATATATATACAAAAACAAAAATGGGAAAAAATATTTATTTTTCTAAATACTTAAACCTAACTTAAACTAACAACATAATTCTAAAACAGCTTTAGATAAAAGTGTCTTCTTCTTCCTAGGCAGCTTTCTGAGCCCTGATATTAAGGGATCAGAGCTAAGAAGCAGCCTGTTAAGAAGGTCCCTATTAGTAACAACCCTAGACATCTTCCGGGTATGCCTGAGGCGAAACGCCTTGATGTCCTTATTCCTAGCTTCTGCGGCTTCTTCCGACAACTCTCCAATAGATAATGGCCCCTAGTGCGGTTCTCGTCAAACAGTCGAACGAATGTTCGATCGAAAAAGTGGTAGTCGCATTCTCGACTGCAATCGACTCGGTTCACTACAATCGAGAATGCGACTACCACTTTTTCGATCGAACATTCGTTCGACTGTTTCACGAGAACCGCACTAGGGGCCAATAAAGCATGTTCTATGACGTTAGACCCATGAATTAATATCTTATGGACAGAAGCTGGCATATAGTACCACGGATAAATTTCGACAATTTGCCTGGCAGTAGTCATAGCAAATTCTCGAAATTTATCCGCGTTAATTTTGTAGCCAGAACCTAAGGCCTGAAGAATGGTGGCACAACGACTAATCAAATTTTCATCAATTCCTGTAATTTCAGCTGAAAGTACAGGATTTTCAAAAAATTTCCTGGCCGTGTTGCCATCATTCGACGTCCCACTTCCCCCTGGCTTAGGTTTGTCGACTATCAAACCCATCTTCTCTCTAAATAAAGATTGGATGAGTTTTTTTCTTTCTGCCACATTTTCTTTTTGTTTCTCGCCACGGACTTGCCAACTTTGGACATCCAGGCGATAGGAAACGTGCAGGAAGAACTCAAAAAATCTAATCCAGGCGTGAAGTGGTGACAGTCCAAAGGCAAGACGCTCTTGAGATACCGCCTTCTGCAAACATAGGTCGATATTATTCATCTGTTTTGGAGTGGCCTCGTAAATGTAACACTTTGTTGAAGAGGTTGCAGTTAATGCATTGCAAACCTTTCCATCGACCATGGTTAATTGAAGATTGTGGCATACATTCCAATCTCTATTACCCATGGTGATTTTTGTGGTTTGCAATGCATTGATTTTCTCTGAAAAATACCGTTCCTCTTCAACCGAAACTTCAGTTGTTTCTTTTACAAATCTGAATCTAAATGGTCGAGTATATCGAGTTGAAGAGGGACGAGGATTTTTCCAAATGACTACATCTCGTTGCAGAAGCTGTAAGGGAACATATGAAGTTACGAACAAATTACTGTCATCAATCGTTTCAGAGTCACTAAAAGATTGCTTGTACTCACTGTGACCTGAACTTCCATCAAACCCCCATTTGCCTATTAAAACAAGAGAGTTATCGGAGTCAGCAACAGAATGAGACTCAAGCACTTGTTTTTGTGACTCCAATAGTCTTGAAGCCGTATGATCAAGTAGAGCTTGTAACTCGACTTCAGCGCTTGATTCGGTGACAGTAATTTGATCCGCAATTGGATAACAATTTTGCTTTTCCTGCAATACAGACTTATAACTAGGCAAAAAATTTAATAGTAACTTATCGTTAACAAAACTTCTTATTAACAAATACTGGTGTTTCGTCAATTTTGCTTCCACAATAAGGGAAACGACGTCGCTGACTGAGGGTTCAGTAAATCGAGCCGAAACTCCAACTTTATCACTAAAAGCTGAACATAGCGACTCGTCAAGCTGGCACATCTCACTTCTCTTCCGCTGTCGTGTACGCTTACTACAATCAGCATAGTCTTTCTTCGGTTGCCCACGCTTCTTCGAAGATGTCTCTGGCAAGTTCATTGGCTGAGAATCTCCCAAGCCTACAGATTCGGCTGTTACAAGCCAATCGATTTGTTTAGCTTGAAACAAATCCTTGTCGTAGTTATGTTTCTTCCACAAGATTTGTATTCTCTTACAGATATAAGTATGTAACACGCTTGTGCAATGTTTCGAAAGAATAATTCTCTTTGTCTTCGATTGACACAGAACTATGTACTTCATTAAATACAAGCTCAGCTCGCTCAGTACATGACAACTTTTGTTTGTTGAACTTGTACCAAACGTCAAATATATACTGCCTTTTAAAGACACAGAGCCGTTCGGCACTTAAAGCAAAAGAAAAACAAAAATTAAATCGTGAAATTAAACATTTTGATGAAATAAAATATTTTAAATGGCGTAGCAAATTGCTACGAAACACAGTACATCGGCGTAGAGGCCAAATATCTCTAAAAATGGGATAAAATGGGATAGAAAATTAGTAAGACCCCAAAGTAGAAGGTCTCCTCGTATTTTTGACACCAAGCATAGCATTAACTAAGATTAGCTTAACAGTTAAAAGTTTAGATGTTTCCAAAGATATATTTAAAAGTTACAAAAAAATAGCTATGGCGTAGCATGCTCGTAACATAAATACCAAAGTTATAAACAACAAACAAATTAATACAATAAAATATACATACCCTTGCCTTGAAAATCTATCACAAACACAATCACAACAATGCAACGTTTCCGAGAAACACTAATGATTCGGCGCAGCAAACAATAGATGGGTCACTGATACGGGAAGAGCGCGTGAGAAGCTTACACTTTGAAGTACGATTTGATAATGAAACTACTTGTTTGTGTCCTTCAATTTATATTTTTTAGGTAGTTCGGACATAATATATAATAAAACGAGTAGTCATTTTACGGAACTAAAGAACTTTTTTTTTTATTGTTGTCGTATGGGAGGAACCACCGTGCGACGTTAGCATGTATGCATGAAAATTCGTGTTGGTACACATTGCGGCCCTATGAATTCACTTGTATTGTTCGTAAAAAAGGCGCGAATCTTGTAAGGCGACGAAGTCACTGCCCCTTCACTTTTTATCTTTCTTTCACGAACGTTGCATGTTAGAATAGAGAAGAGAAGGAAGCGCAATTAATTAAAATCGGGGAAGCACTTCGGCAACACGTATTCACAGCACTCCCATAGTAGTTGTGCAGTTCCCGGACAGTGGCGGTATCACATTTAGTCAAAAACCGGGAGGGGATTGCGTTTCTCAGCAACCATCCAAATGAGAACACATCACTTGGCTGAAAATGTTTGGAGCAAACGCGAACGAATTTCGGTACGCCTCTGTCCGGGAACTGCATGAAACCTATGAACATACGGTTGTTTCTTTTCTTTTAGAGCGAGGTTCTTTAATTTAAGTGCTTCCCTCCAATCCGTATACATGTACGCTATTTTCGGTCCCTTATCTTCTCTATTTTAAGCGTTGCATGTAGTGTGAAAGTAATTCTGCCTCCTTTTATCATAGATATTACTTCTTTGATATTTTGACTTTTTCGCTCCCATTGAAATTTTTATCAGCTAATCTCAAGGGCATTGAAACATTTTAAAACAATTGTTCTAGCTCATCACTCTTATTATTATTGCTCGCTGGGCTTGCTCTGGTTTAATATTTCCTTCAAACAGCTTAAATGAGTGGGTGCATTTTTTATGTGTGCCATGTAAAGCATATGAAAGTTCGTTTTGTTTACAGTAGATTATGTGAAATGTCGCTCGGGATGTTTGAAGAAAATTTCCCTCGTTGATAGCCAACAAATGTCAAAGCATAAATGTGTTTTAGGCTAGTGCTAAAGCGGATTTAAATGAGGAAAAAAAAATAAATTAATAGCAGGGACGGACCAGCAATGAAATGTCGTTAAGGTCATATCTAAAAGAAAAAAAAAATTTTAAACTCGAAAAAAGGGAAATGGTAAAATGGGGATGCTATTTAGGGGTTGAAAACGATTTTTTGCGATTTGAGGTGCAACATGACCTCCTAGAGGAAAATGTTTAATACAAAAGTTGTAGATAATAAAAAGATCTAAAACTTTTGTGTTTAACATATTTTGATAAAACCTCAAATTTTCGAAGAAAATGGTGGAAAATCGATTTTTCAGTTTTCAATTTTTTTCTCCCGTAAAAATAATTCAATTTTCATGAAAATTTGTAAGAGTATACCTTGTGTGCGCTAAATAAGAATGATTTTTTTTCTGTACGCCCCGTCTGAGTTGCTAGGAGTTTAATAAAACCGGTTTTACTCACCACAATTATGGCAGCGTGTGAATATGCTTATTTCTTGGTCCCGCGGGATCCCGCATTGGAACAGAGACCTATAGAAATGGACTGCTGATTGACAATTTTCAATGGCACCATTTTTCTCCAGAAGTAGAAAACCTTTTTTATGTAAACAAAACATTTTTCTTCAAATTTAAAAGAAAATATCTAATAAGATGTCTGTTATAATTGATAGAAATAAATTTCCATCATTATTTTTTATTTAGTAGCAGTTTTTTTGTTATATAAATGTATTTTTTTTGTATGTGAGGGCTCTTTCCCTCTGTTTAACGAACTTTTAAAAATAACGCAAGAGAGAGAAAGAAGAAAAAACTCTATACCTGTCTAGTTTTTTCTAATTATGTTTAAATCGCTGACATGCACTGAACTGTTTTTTTATTATAAAATCGATTAAAGTTCATAGGAATTTAACGGGGGAGTGAGACAACAATATTTTTGGTGCCATTTTTTTGTATGCGATTTTGCTTATTTAGCAGTCCATTACTATATGTCAGTGGTTTTCGCAGACCCCATTTGTGTTAGTGTAATGGATTCGTGGACTGGTGGAAGTGCGATCATAACCTCCTAGCGGTGGCCACTGGTAACTATCCTATGAGAGAGGATAGGCTAACATGATCGCGCTAGTCCCTTCCAAGTAAGGTTGGCGTGAGGCTAATAACCTCACCCGTAAAAAACAAACATTACGGAACGAGCAACATGCCTCGGATACTGGAAAAAACGACGACGACCACGGCAACGAAAAAGGCAAAATGATTTAAGAATTTTCTCATGGAACGTACGAACTCTGTACAGAACTCGAGCTACACAACACCTGGCCGATACCCTGTCAACATATAAAGCTGACATTACCGCCATTCAGGAGATGCGATGGACAGGGAATGGTGTTTTGCAAAAACCTGATTATGACGTATATTACAGCTGTCATTCGAAACACCATGTGCTCGGGGTAGGTTTTATGGTCAGCAAAAGGATGAAGCCTACCATTATCGGCTTTAAAGCAATAAACGAAAGGCTATGTACCCTTCGTGTGCGAGGCAAATTTAAGAACATCAGCCTCATAAACGTTCACGCACCTACAGAAGAGTCCCCGGACGATGAAAAAGAAGAATTCTTCGAAGTAGTTGAACGGGAACTTAATGCCTGCCCCAGATATGATGTAAAAATCATATTGGGAGACCTGAACGCCAAAGTAGGCCGGGAGCCCGTATACAGGCAATATGTCGGCATCCACAGCTTGCATGAGAACACTAATGACAATGGGCAGCGAGTTATAGAGATGGCAGCAAGTAAGAACTTGGTCGTTGCAAGTACCAGATTTGCGCGTAAAGATAACCATAAAGCCACCTGGATATCTCCTGATGGAGCAACTCGCAATCAAATAGACCATGTGTTGATAGACCGCCGCCACCTTTCGGGTCTGATGACGGTACGAACATACCGAGGTGCCAACTTCGACTCAGATCACTATCTTGTTGGTATGGTGCTCCGAGAGCGCATTACAACGCTGAAAAGCTTTGTATCCGCTGATCAGGCTCGAATCAACACAGCTGCACTCCGCAACGAAATGGCCAGAAACAGCTACGGTCAGGCGTTAGAACTCGCACTCAGAAGAGCAAGTCCTGGGAATGAGATGCCGGGCGTCGACGAGGGCTGGACCCGCCTTAAAAATACTGTCATTAGTAGTGCTGATTCCATCTTAGGCAGAAGTCGTAGAGATCGGAACGACTGGTTCGATAATGAATGCAAGCTGGCAACTGAACGTAAGAATGCTGCGTATCGAGCAATGCAGCAGTCTCAGAGAACACGAGCACGCGAAGAGAAATATAAAGGGCTCAGAAAAGAAGAAAAGAGAATTCACAAACGAAAAAAGGAAGCCTGGGAGAAAAATCTCGTTTGTGAACTAGAACGCTACAGAGAGCGACGGCCGCACCAGGCGCGGGAGTTCTACCGAAGAGTACGCGGTATGACGCAATTCACACTTCGTTGCACATACTGCAAGGACATAGAAGGGAATCTGATCACCGATCCTCAAGGCATCTTGGAGCGATGGGAAGAGCACTTTCATGAATTGCTAAATGGCGAGCTAACGGAGGATTTGGAGGCTCCACCAATATCTGACGATAATGCTATGCTGTCACCACCAAGCTTAGCAGAAGTTAGCAGTGCCATCACCACGCTCAAAAACAACAAGGCCTCGGGTGCAGACGGCATCTCTGCGGAGCTGGTTAAATATGGAGGGCCTACATTACACCAAGCGATTCATGAATTAATTGTGCAAGTATGGGAGCAGGAAGCGATGCCAGAAGACTGGAGAAAAGGCATCCTCTGCCCGGTACAGAAAAAAGGAGATATCACAACGTGCAGCAATTATCGTGGTATAACGTTGTTGAGTACCGCGTATAAGATATTCTCCGCCATCCTACAAAACAGGATGGCCCCATACGCTAGAAACATCATAGGCCAATACCAGTGTGGCTTCAGCCCAGGCAAATCAACA
The DNA here is from genome assembly GCA_963855945.1 of Thereva nobilitata. NCBI lineage: Eukaryota > Metazoa > Arthropoda > Insecta > Diptera > Therevidae > Thereva > Thereva nobilitata. The sequence goes on from OY979694.1 coordinate 120,941,864, forward strand.
ACAGATCAGATTTTCACTTTGAGGCAGGCTATGGAAAAATGTCTAGAGTTTCAAAACTCAATCCAACACCTCTTCATAGACTTTAAAGCCGCCTATGATAGCCAGAGTAGAACTCTACAAAGCCATGAGAGAATTCGGCATTCCCAATAAGCTGACAAGACTATGTAGGTTGACCATGACCAATGTGACAAGCCAAGTAAAGGTATCCGGAATACTGTCCAGACCAATCAACATCTATAATGGACTCCGACAAGGGGACGGTCTGGCCTGCCTCCTTTTCAACCTGGCGTTGGAGAAAGTGATCCGAGATTCGGGCGTGACATCAAGGGGCACAATCCTCCACAAGTCCACCCAATTACTGGCTTACGCAGACGACATTGACATCATTGGAAGAACATCAACAGCTGTACAAGAAGCTTTCATCCAGATTGAGCGGGCGGCAGGAAATCTAGGACTGCACATCAACGAAAGCAAAACAAAGTACATGGTGGCCTCGTCTGCAAGAACACCTAACATTGGTCCCACAATCAAGGTAGAGGAACACGAGTTTGATGTGGTAAAATCATTTACCTACCTTGGGTCAATAGTAGCAGCCGACAATAGCATGGAACCTGAAATACGCGCACGACTGCTAAAAGCCAACAAAGCCTACTATAGCCTGTCAAGGCTCTTCAAATCCAAGCATCTAACCATAACGTCTAAACTTTTACTATATAAGACGATGGTCTTGCCGGTCCTCACATATGCATCCGAAACGTGGGTGCTTAGCAAAAAGCACTCTAACCTCTTGGCGGTGTTCGAGAGGAAAATACTTCGGAGAATTGTTGGCCCCGTATGTGAGGAAGGACGATTCCGGAGACTCTACAATGACGAGATCTACGAGCGCTATCGCGACATAGATGTTGTGAGGAAAATAAAGCTCGGTAGACTCCGGTGGGCAGGACATCTAGCTCGTATGAGTGAAGATGAGCCTGCTCGGAAAGTTCTCTGCGGTAAGACTTATGGGGTGCGACAGCGAGGGAGACCCAACCTCCGCTGGAAGGATGGCGTAGACCAGGACGCTCAGAGCATAGGGATGCCAAATTGGATGACATCGGCTCAGAATCGGGACCGGTGGAGAGAACAGTTGCGAGAGGCCAGGACCGGATCCCGGTTGTAGAGCCGTTAAAGAAGAAGAAGAATGGATTCGTGAGTCTGGCAAATTTTCTGGCTCAAAAGTGAGAGACATATGACGTATGACATATACTTCCCTGCGATCCTTGCCTAAAAAACCGGTTTGGATATGGGGGTAATAAACGAAATGATGAACAGTGTAACTTGTACCATTGAGCCTAATTACACGGCCTAACTTTTCCTCTCAACAAACCGGTTTGTGTATGTTATAAGAATTACACGATAAACTGACTGTTCTGCATTACTTTCGTGTAACGATTCTGGGTGCCTTCCATTTAGACACAGTGTTACACGGTGTCCGACACAGAAGTGTTCCATCAACGACACAGCTAGACACAGCCGGGCACAACTAAGACAATGCTACCAACCCTCGCCAATTGAAATGTGATCGTTAATTTATAATTACAACAATATTGTTTCATTTTTAAGATTCCCAGCATTTATAAGATGTCGGGTAATTAATTTAAAGAAATTATCAACATAAAATTTACGATTTACTTGCCAAACAAAAATAAAAACGAGGAAAGTGCGCCGTGGCGGATTTTTCATGAACTTATGTGTTCCATTTGGGCTTACACAGAACGACACAGAGCGACACGCTGTGTAGGACACAATTGTCTTTCTGTGTCTAAATGGAAGGCACCCTCTATTGTCTCTGCAGCTGTGCACAAAACAACAAAAATTCTCATGAATTTCGCAGCTCCCGAGAGCGAAGTAATGCTTGGGTTAGTGCGCTGCTCGGTGCAGTCGACAGTTTTTTGGGATGTACAAGTGAGAGGCTCCCTGCGACCCCTTGCCTATAAAACCGGTTTATTGGAAGTGTTGATGGAAGATGTGAAGGGCCGTGCAATTTGGCTCATTACGTTCAAAATCACATTTCCAGCTTTAGCTAAAATTGCAAGAATCGTTTTTCTAATAAATTCAAGTTGATCAAACGCAGACTTTGAGCCGGTTTAGACGGTGCGCTCCAGCGCATGTGCCTCACGAACTTGAGGATAAGGGCAGAATTGCAGCTCCTTAGGAGTTAAGGCTCTATCAGATCCAAAGCAGAGAAGCAGAACCGTCGGCAGAGAATTGTTTCTATTGGCTTACGCTGGTCAAGTAACAAGAAAAGCAGAAGAGAATTCTGCCGCTGCTTTTTCATCTCAAATCCTAATTTTGCTGCTTTACAAAGCCGACTTTTTGACATTTCAAATATCTTTCACTTTGCAAGTTGTTTTTAAATGACTAATGGACGCGAAAAATGGATAATTTATTGCTGTGTGATATTTTACGAAGAATTTATTATTATTAAAGAATTATTTACAAAGAATTTAGTGTGAAATAAAAATTCTGCCGTTGCTGCTGCTTTACTTGTATCTGATTCAGCAGGCAGAATTCTGCTTCTGCCTCTGCTTCTGCCGCTACTCAAAAAGTTGGATCTGATACAGCCTTTAATGAAAAAGAAGTTAACTCGACCGGAAAATTAAACACTGTGACCGGGTTTATGTGCAGGACCGAACCGGTCAAAAGTACCACAAAAAACCCGCATAAACGAGGGCGGACCAAACCATTTTCAGTATTTTTGGTCTTCATTTTGGGGTGGACCGTAGCAGACCGAACCATTTCGTTACAGGCACTAACTAACACTTTCTTTTTAACATTTTCATTATATTTCGTTATGGAAATCGCATATCCTGAATCTGTGGGATAATATAGGTTTGGTAATTTAAAGTATTTTTTTAAATGCGTGGCGCTGTTTCATGTTTTTTAATTGTTTCCGATAAATGTTTTAAATTCCGGAACCGGCTGTCCAAGCCAGTTCTCCGCTAAATAAAACGCAATAAAAACAAAACAAAGCATTTTTTCATATACTAACCGTAAGCCATTTATAAAACCAATCCAACGAAAATTTTCTACTTTGGGATTTCTCAATAAAAATTAATTTAAAATAAAATGGTTGATGCCGCCCTAAACGTTTAATTTCTATTTTTTTTCTAATGACAACAAAGAAAATTTTTTTCCTAAATTATCAATGGAATTCATTTTAAGCAATAAAAAAAATTAAATAAACATAAATATAATTTAAGCAAACAGCAATATGTATATTAATATTTATTGACGAATTCCGAAAAATTAAATATATTTACCGTAATTCTGCAATCAAAACTCACCTTTAACCGTCAATTAAAATTCAATCTCCAATTATAGTCTAAGATCCGGCTGCAAATTTCTGCACTCATCTGTTTTTTAATCAAAATGCAATTTTTATTGCTAGTTTTAAGTAGAGAAGTATTTTTAAGCTCTGTTAAATACATACGTTCATGACGTATCCTCTTGAGTTATATATCAAATTAAAGCTAATTTTTTTCTTTACACCATGGAGGCTATACAAGGAGACAAAACTCCGTGTTGTCAATTTTCGTTTGATTATTGGTGGCGCTGCAGTCAAATGTACCCCGAAAAACATGGCCGATTATATTTATCCGGTTCATGGTAAAGTTCGTTTATTACTAATATATTTTACGTTTAGCAGCTTACAGCTGTTGACCAGCTTCTAAATTCGATTTTATATCAATGCGATTATTCGTAATTAATCAATTTTTCATGTTTCCAATGAATTTTTATTAAATTCATGTGGGGTACATCGGACAAAGGTGACATCTGTGGCCAAAAATAAACTTCTAGTTTAGTTTCTTCTACCCATCCATTTCCTGTCATTTTCCCCATAAGAGTTTTGTCTCCTTGTATATTCTCCATGCTTTACACGATGGAATACGGTTGCCTCTGTCAAAGTGGCCGCAAATAGGGGTTGCCAGAGAGTATTTGGAAATATATTTTACTTTTTTTTCTACATCACCATGGCTGTGTTCCGTAATATGCTGGGAGCACTGCGCCAGTACTACCAGTGATAGTTTTGTCGTTCCGTTTTCAATGAACAGTGCCCTGTCGCAGTGCTCTAGGAACATTCATGACGTCATCAACCGACGTCATTTTACTACTGTGATTACTGCTCTGAAAGAGGTAATGTGCTCACAGTAGTTTGAAGACGTGACAGATGTTTAATTTTTGAAAATCTAGACGTTTGACGCTGTACAAATAATGGGAAATAATAATGCAAAAATTCAATTAGCTTTAAGTGACACTGACTCTCTGTTATTATAAGAAATTAAATGCACAAGAAAACTCAAAAAATTACAACAAACTTCTACTTTCCAAATGTAAACAATAATGGCGGAGCCAGTATACTGTGCGCTCGTTCCGATATACAAAAATGTATTGCTTGTCCAGTATAACTTTTTTAAACGGAACGTGTTTCCCAGTACACTGGCATGACGTCAAAAATCGCAGTGCTCCCAGTATATTACGGAACACACCCTATGTCATCTGCGAAGGCTAGTATCTGAATTACCCCGTTTATGATTAGGTTGAAAAGTTGAGTCGAGGTTGAGTTGAAATTTCGACCACCGTATATGATTCCGAGTTGAGTTCACTTTGGGTTGAAATCGGGTTGAACTGCCATCAAAACATAACCTCTTTTTGTTAATTCTTTTTCTATATTTCTGACTTTCTATACAATTTTCCATCAAAATGGTGAAGGGAATTTTGTTCCCGCATTATTTCTAAGATAGTTTTTGTTTCCTGATGCTCCCAAACATTTCTTTTAGCCATTGTCAAAATTAAATTTCCTCTGTTTTTACATATTTTACATATATAGTTAACTAGCTGGGACCCGGCGCGCTTATGCTGCACCCATAAGCCAATGGGATTAATCAGTTGATAAGAATTTTAATAAACAGTAGAAGAGTTTGCAAAAAAGGCAATTTTTTGGTATTTTTGATTCCAAATAACAAAATGTGAAACTATTAGGCAAATTCGTCGGCCATATTGGCGCGGCCATTTTGAATTTATAAGTTCTGATCATAAATTCGTTATTTGCTAGCTTAAAAAACCCCAGATATCGATTTTCATTGGAATCGGAACACAATTGGCAAATTCGTCGGCCATATTGGCGCGGCCATTTTGAATTTTTAAGTTCTGATCATAAATTCGTTATTTGATAGCTTAAAAAACCCCAGATATCGATTTTCATTGGAGTCGGAACACAATTGGCAAATTCGTCGGCCATATTGGCGCGGCCATTTTGAATTTATAAGTTCTGATCACAAATTCGTTATTTGCAACTTTAAGAATGGTTTGTTTTGCGAGGGCGCGTTTCGCTTCTTTTTTTTTCTTTTGTACCAAAAATTTTCTCTGCAATTGCCTTTTTTCTATTTTCCTTGGGCGCCATCTACCAGAGCGTATTTGCGCCATGCGGTTTACCGAGATTTAGTCAAAACGCACATTCTGTGAAAGTTTCAGCTCAATCGGCCGTCTAGTTTTTGAGTTTTAGTGTCGCATTACAAACCAACAGACATTCATTTTTATATATATAGATATAAAATAATTAACGCGCTACAAAAACACCGAACACAAAACTAACGCCGAAGGCAGACTTCACGGATGGTAAACAAACAAAACAAATGTCACTTCAACCCAATTTCAACTCAACACCCGTTTATGAGGCGAAATATCAACTCGACCCAGGTAGGAGAGCTGAGTTGGGTTGAGTGGACCCAGTTTCAACTCGATCCCCGTTTATGACTGGGTTCAACCCAGAGCCGTCCTAAGATATTTCGCGCCCGTGGGCTACTAAAAATAATGCGCACCTCTTCGTAAGAAAATACACGGGATGTTTGGAAGGAGCTTAGAACTAGAAAAAATCAATTTATTACCTACAGACAGCTCTCTTAATGGGCATTAAGCATTGAGAATTATACTACGTATACATGATGAGTTGAATAGTTGAGTTGAGGTCGAGTTGAATTTCCGACAATCGACAAAAATCACAAACAAAACACAGAGATGCTGCTGTCAACTAAATTCAACCACTCAACTACTGAACTTTCGTCTATATACATAATTTCAACTCCACCCAGGTAGCAGAGCTGAGTCGAGTTCAGTCGACCCTATCTCAACTCGACTCGCGTCTACATGCATTTGAACTTGGGTTCAACCTGGGTTCAACTCATCATGTATATGTAGTATTAATCGCCCAAGAAATGTTTTGACTCAAAATATAATTCAAAAGTTTTCATAGAAGTTATAATTCAATATTAAGAAAATTTTTATTGGAGGATTTTTTATTTTTTGCAGTGCTGAAAAAGATCTTTCGCCGGTGCAATTTGTAGTGGCAAAATGTACTTAAAAAAAAGCGCAGTGTTGTAGCCACGTTAGGATATGTAGACTCAATTTTCGAGTCAATTTTAATTTTAAGCTAATTTGCTCAGTAGTTATATTTTCTTAATTTTCCAATAAATATATATGTACGTGTTTAAAAAGAAGGCGCTCTTCAAGAAAATCTTTTTCTAAATCGTACTTTTCGCACAAAGCAGCATTCTTACTAATTGTGTCTTCATTTAAATTTTTAAATTGACCAGAAACCCAAATTTTGAGCACACTTTCACTTTTGTAGATTATAAATAATCATAATATGTATTTATGCGGAATCCGTTATTGGCATCAAATTTAACTTCTTTCAACGTATTTTCGTACTACTGTCTTTTTGCTTTGCGTATTCGCTTGTACTCATCACATCCGGACAATACCTTGTAAAGGTTAAATAGGCCTTTTCACACTAGTATTCTTGCTGCAGTGTTCAAACCGAGTTTTTAGGAAAGGGGTAAGAGAATCAAGGAGAATTCATCTCTTTTTGTAAAGAATTCTCTTCGATTCTCTTACCCCTTTCCTAAAACCCCGGTTTGAATACTGCAGCAAGAATACTAGTGTGGAAAGGCCAAATGATTCTGTATTTCCTTTCGACTGTACAGATTTTTTTAACAAAGCATTCTTAAAATTTTCATAACCAATCAATCATTAGAAAATGTTATATGGTTGTTTTTCCATGAAAAGGTATAAATTTTAAATAAAAATAACTAATAACTAAAAAAATTACAAAAAAATATAAAACCAACAAAAATTGCCGGCCCGAAAAGGCTTGCGCCCCGGGGCTATAGCCCATTTAGCCCTGTGGTTAGGGTGGCGCTGGTTCAACCTGGGTTGAACCTAGGTTGAACCTAGTCATAAACGGGTTAAATGTTCCTTGTGAAGATGCTATTTGCTCCATCAAGCTGTGTTTCCCTCATTATTGGCCTCGATCCCCGAAACCGGCGGCGTGGACACTCCCGTCGCGATTGGGACTCCCTTCACAGTTCTTGAGTGATTCTTATATCCGCCGAGAGAATTGCCCTATTAAACTGCGAATTTAAAAACTCCGAAAATAATCAGCTGATTCTTTGACAAATGGGAAATGTCAAAGTCGGTATTTGAAGTTTTCTAAGAATAAAAAAGTGAAGTGTAATTATAGAAGAAGTGTAATTAAATGTAATTTCCTGCGGTGTAGTTAGCAATTGTTAGCGTGTATCGATTAAATAAGTTTCGCCAACATGATGCTTCGGTGGCTGCTCTTCTTTTACCCGGTGGATTCGATGGCAGTGTAATTGAAAGGGATTTAATTGGGATTCATCCAGAAACAAAACCAGAGAAGCTCTTAAGGACAAAATTGGTGCTCGAGTGTTAAAGTTGTGTTTATCGTCTGTGGGCTTTAATCAGAAAGTAAAGAACTAGATTTATATTTTGTTTTTTTAAATGTTCAATACCGAAATTCTTTTTAGGTGTAACATAGAATTAAATAATTTGTAACCGTGCGGTTGCAAATCAAGGATCTACAATCAAGAATTGTCTAATTGGGCCTAATTATGTTGTTGAAGAGGGTTCTAAAAAGCAGATGGTACATATATTTAACTATTGTCGATGGCTTTATGGAAATAGAATAAAACATTTTCTGCTGTATTTGCTATACTATTATTCAGTAAAAGTTAGGTGGGGGCTGCCTCTAGTGCGACCGGACGTCCAATTAGGATTTTCACAAGTGTGATTCGCAACAATTTTCCAGCGAATTTGAAACGTCAAATTTGCCCAAGCAAATCCGACATCGCGAATTGCAAAATCGCGTGAGTATTCACTCCGAATTTTTTCAGGAATCAAATTCGCATTCAATTCGCGATGGCGAATTCGGTAGTCGCAGTTTCAAATTCGCACTCACTTTCGCGCCGCAGGTTTCGGGAATCGAGGCCATTGCTTCCAGAGCAATGTTAAAAAGTATTGGTGAGGTCGCATATTCTTTTCGCAGACCCGATTCTTGAGGGAAGTTCATCGAGTTACATCCTCGTATCCTCACTTGTGTTTTATAATCTTTGGTCGTCATTCTGCATGGTTCTATTAATTTTTTCGGGAAACCCATTTCACTCATCTTGCTCCACAACTCTCTTCTATTTACCAGGTCGTAAGCATTTCTATAGTCTACATCAGTGTTCCCCAAACTTTCGATATCTGTGTACCCCTACTATAATTTTCGTAACGCTGAGTGGGGCTACGTAGACTAGTCATGATTACTATGTAGTAAAACCGATTTTTAAGAAGAGAGAGGTGAAGGGGCGGCATACTCACCCCGCCCCTTCACCCCTCTCTTCTTAAAAGTCGGCTTTACTACATAGTAATCATGACTAGTCTACGTCGCCCCAGTACCCCTCGATAAAAAAAATCCATATACTTTAATAACAATAGTAGGGGAGCCCATGATGCTAAATGGGGATTTACTCGAGCGTCGTGGGGACCTATTGGATTTTGAAGATTAGATGGAAGAAAGAAAAAAAGTTTATATGATGTATACCATTTCATCGGTGGGGAGAGCGTCTGCAGGCTTTTAAAAATGTAAAAAAAACAGTCACATGGAAATACTCGAGCGCGTCAGATATTAATAGGGTATATGCTCTACGTGTCTCTGATGACGGAGGTATATTAATCTGCCGGTTTGAATGGTGGGGGCGGCCGGATGGAAGGGTTAAAAATGGGGAAAAAACAAATTTGCTCGAGCGCGTCAGATATTCAGAGGGGATTTTAAGTGAACCCGAACGAAGCTCCCATTCAAAAGACTGACGATTCGGATGTGACGCAAGCACGTGGCGGCTTCTTGAAAATGCAAAAAAAAATCGCCATTTTGAAATACTCGAGCGCGTCAGATTTTTATACAGGCGGTTCCAGTTGATGTCCTGATCGTGCTGATCCATAATCTGACGATTATTTGGAGGGGTTCTCTTAATCTGACGGTTTGAAACAAAAATTTCATGATTTTTTTTTTAATTTTAATTTTACCCAAAATATATTATTGATTTATTATTTATAACTGCTTTATATATAACTACACTGAATTCAGACAAAATTAGTAAAAAAAATGGGTTTCCGAAGAATCTCAAAGCGAAAGGAAGCGAAACGCAAGTGTTAAAAGTGGCAGTGATATAATTATTTAAACCGTCATATGCATCAGATGACATTATAATCCTCTATACGATTGATTCGGGAATATTTAAAGTTATAGTCAAATCAAACAGCTCAACACCTATTAGCAGAATTGAAATCGGTGAAGATGAAAGACTTGTTATTTCTAGACTTTGGGTGGGATTAGGACTCACTAACAGTGATGGCGTAATGGCTGACGGAAAGTAGTGTGTGGAAGGTGCGAGAGAGTGAGAGATAGATAAAAAGTGAAAAAGAGAGAGGCGTGTAGTGGGGAATACATGTTTCACTGCGGCTGCACTCGCTAAACTTTATTGACGATTTGTGTTACTTCGGCTTGCGGAAATCGGCAGATTATATTTTTTCCGTTATCCTTGAATTATTTCCTTCGAAATAAAATAAAATTCGACCGCGCTCGAGAATGCCGAAGTCACGATTTTTTTTTGCAAGTTTGTGACCCTCCCACTCCCTTTCGTCACGTTGAAATCGTCAGATTAGTGGAATGTCCACTTTTCAGCATGTACTTATCCCACCACATCTTAATCTGACGCGCTCGAGTATTTCCACCTATCGATTTTTTACTATTCTGATCGGCTGCCCTATGCGCGCGGCGCTATATAGGAGGCTTAAATATGGTAGAGGTACTCAACAGGGTGCAAGGTATCCCCCATATGCTAATCTGCCGCGCTCGAGTAAATCCCAAAATCCCCGCTTGGGCTCCCCTACTACAATCAAAATATATTTATTTTTTCTTCTAGAAATTTTTGATTGTCACCTCTTGTCAAACCCCGCATTACTTTTCGAGACTGGTTTAAATCCTTAAGATTGTTTAAAAAAAAAAATGTGTACTGAATGTGGTTCGTCTCAAAATGGTGCTTTAAATTGAAAGGTTTCATGCTTTCATTTGTCAGATTTTCAAAACAAATTACGCAAAGTGAAATAGGCTAATTTGCATCTCTAAATTGAAGATATTTCTTGCAGTAATTGCGAGTTTTCCTTGCTTCTTTCCTAACAGGTTGTTCAAAATTGAAAGTGTTTCGCTATCGTTAATTTCATTTTATGCTTGTTAATTGCTACTATAATCGCTCTTTTTTCGGTTTACAAGTTCCAAATTTCAACCAGTGATCTATAATCTTGAACGTTAGGGATAAGAATTGTATTTTGTAAAAATAATCATTCAGTCTTTCCATTGAAGCAAACCAAAGCGACAAAAAAAGTCTCTTTCCGCATGATACAAAATGATTCCTGTTGCCAGAACACATCGACAGGATTCAAGGTGTCGAAGTGTGTCGTCGATATCCAACAGTCGAATTGGGGCTTGTATCGTGCGACAAGGATTGGAATAATGAAAAAACCACATCATTTATTGAAGATTTCCATAATTCATTCGAATTATGGAATAACAAAATTAATGCTTTAAAATACATTAGAAATAAAAATGATAGTGGTTGGCGATCAAATACTGCCGGGAGCGAAAAAAGGTACAATCCAAAAAGAGTGCCTCATCTCCCAACAAAAGAAGAAAATGGTGTGCATTTGGGCTTTTAAGTTTCTTAGTGGACGTCGATGTACCCATTGTCGGCACACGTCCTTCAACTGATTTAAAATATCTCATTAATTCATTTCTCATTTCTTCAGTTTCAAAAGTTAACTTTCGCGCTCCATGTGGTAAATCTACCTCTGGAAAAATTCGAGAAATGCTTGGCTTGGATAGCTATCACTCGTAGCCGATGAGGTATTGCTTGGTAGAGTCCGTACCATAAAAGAAGGAAACGGTCGCGCATGTTGAGAATATGAATGTGCCGGTAATTTGCGCGTTGCTCGCTTTCAGTTTCAGTTTTTAAAAGCATTTATTTATTTCCTTACCTTATATAAATTTAACTAATGCTTAAAGTTAATTATTCTAGCCTATTCTAATCTATCTAACTTACTGGCCCTCAGCAGGCACTCTAAATTAATCTATATCTTAAATTAATCTATGCCTTTCGGCTAAAACTTATCTATTTTTCATTTTATTTTAATATAAAAAAAATCATTATAATGTTAACGCCCCTTTGACACTTCTTTTTTTTCCGTATTTTTAATGCATTAAATCTAGTCATGTGAGAAAAAGATAACTAAATTTTTATGAGAATGAGACAGAAATAAATTAGTCAAATCTGACTTCTTCATGGACATTAAAGCGCATAATTTTTTTAAAAAATGGTCATGTTGCCTTTGATTCTATAAATATTTTGAATATTTACTTGTCAAATTGCTCACAAGAAACGGAGAATGTACTCGTAAACACAAAAAATGAAATTTCTCAAAATATATCAGCTGTTTAATGCAGAACTGTTAAAAAACAAGTGACTAGAATATTAAAAAAATGTAAAATTTTTACATTTTTTTTGACAGGTTTGCATTTTTAATGAACTTTTTATATTTTTGATACATACTGTTTACTCACTTACTCTAATAGCGTTTTTACATTGGAAAATATTCACACCTTTCTAAACTCATTTTTAATGCTTTAAAAATACGAAAAAAAAGAAGTGTCATAGGGGCTTAACTCTAAGAAAAATTTAAAAAAAATTAGAAACTATTACCTTGTTTATGCGTAAGACGGTTTTAAGCTTAAAATCGGTTTAAGACGAATTTCCCGTATAAACAGATTCGGATTCTCCCTCAGATAATTGAAAATTTACGTCCTATATTATGGATTAATATAACATTAATCACTAACAGGAATAGAGTGAGATTATTCTTTTAATGTAAGACCAAAATCAGTCATTTTGAGAACTGCTCACACATACACACAATAATTCGTCTTAAGCTGAAATAAATGAAGCTTGAGACGAATTTCGACTTAAGACTGTTTATACGGGGCCGGATTCTGTCTTAAGCCGAAATTCGACTTACGCATAAACAAGGTATATGTTCATTCTCCGGATGGGCAGGGACCCCAGAGGAAAAAAAGGAGGGAGCCGCAGGAACCCTCATACCGGGATAAGTTGGCCGGGATCACCATGGCGGTGGTACTGGGCAACTATCCCGAGGGCAAATTGACGGAGGAGGAATCCTCCTCTATTTGCGATGCAATCTTGACAGAGGTGGACAAAAGTCCTAAAGGCGACTGCCCAACTCAGTTCTTGGGTGTAAGGGCGGCAGGGGGTCTCATCAAGATCACCTGCGCCAACGAAGCCACCAGCCGATGGCTGACGAATGCTGTCGCCAGGCTGCAGGCTTGGGAAGGGCGCAACCTCAAGGCAATTGAGAAGGACCTTCCCAAATTTAAGCGGATCGCATTCTGGGTTCCTAACGATGTTAGGGAACCGGAACAGGTGCTCCGCAGAATGGAGATTCAAAATCAGCCAATTGAGGTGACCTCTTGGCAAGTGATGGGTAGGAAGGTTGACCAGAACGGTCAAACCCTTGCCCTCAGCATTGACGAGAGGTCGCTCATGCAGCTGAAAGAGAAGGGCATGTCCCTATTTTACGGCTTCGACCGTATTAAAGTCAAGGGGATTGGCTCAAAAAAGGAGGCTCCTGCTGACTCACAACAGCAGGTGCAACCACAAGATGCGGGTGGTACAGTGCAACCTGCAACATAGTAGGTCTGCCTCGGCAGTCCTTTGCAGGGTGCTGGCCATGGGTGAATAACGGTGCTATACAGGGCTTGCGGGCAGCTGGCTACAACATTGCATGAAGTGATGTGGACGGTGACCCTCGGACCTGTATAGTCTACAACAAAAACACTAACTGCTTTCCTCTCACAGACAAGTCGTCGAGAGACCTGGCAGTGGTGAAGATACCTATTAGAAGGGGGGGGGGGGCAGCAAAAGCATAATCATATTATGCTTAGCATACCTCCCCTACGACTCCAGGGACCCACCACCATCCAAAGAACTCAAGGATATTGTGGGTCACTCTAACAGGAGCGGTCTGCAGATCATCATAGGATGTGACGCGAACGCCCATCATGATGCCTGGGGCAGTAGCGGAGTGAACAAAAGGGGCGAATACCTTTTTGATTACCTCTTAACAACTAACCTGGACATATTAAATCGCGGCACGGATCCTACCTTCGACAACGGCAGGAGACGTGAGGTTATAGACATTACGCTGGCTACTCAACACGTTGCCAATTACGTGAGTGACTGGCGGGTCTCAGATGAGCCATCGTGCTCAGACCACAGACACATTCACTTTATGGTGGGTGAGTCTTTGGAAAGAGTGAGTGTATATAGAATCCCAGATATACAAACTGGGCAGGCTTTCGGGGCGAACTCAGTAGCGTACTGAAGGGTTCCATGCACTCAATCAAATCTACGATGGATGTGGAACTATCCGCGGACTTCCTTACGGAGGCGGTTACTGCTGCTTACAACAATAACTGCCCCCTTCTGATGAGGACGCGCAACAGGAAAACTCCATGGTGGAATAATGAGCTCTCTAAGTTGAGATCCGCCACTAGGAAGCTATTCAACGCAGCCAAGAAGAGCGGCAACTGGGACAGTTATAAAAGCTCGCTAACCACCTATAACAGGGCGATCAGACGAGCAAAAAGAAACAGCTGGAGGAATTTCTGCGAGAGTATCGAAGACATTCGAGACTCAGCAAAGATCCACAAGGCTTTATTAAAGGGCACATCGGGAGATCTCGGATCTATTAGGAGAACCGATGGCTCTTTCACACAGTCTAGGGAAGAAACCTTGATAATATTGCTCCAGGCACACTTCCCAGGCACAATCATTTATTCAAATGGGAATACAGCTACTGCTGGGCAACTAACAGGCTCACTTTCTAAAGCGACCAAAGCTGCCTGGACAGAAGCAAACGCCGTGTTTAATCACGAAGCAATTAGGGAGGCGATAGGATCGTTCAAACCATACAAGTCCCCTGGAGCAGACCGGATCTATCCCATTATGTTACGGGAGGGCTGCGACCTGGTCACTCCCTTATTATGCAAAATATTCAGGGCTTCCTTCGTACATGGTTATATTACATCTGTCTGGAGGAATGTCAATATAACATTTATACCCAAGCCAGGGCGTTCGGACTACACCTCGGCTAAAGCTTTCAGGCCGATAAGTCTCTCGTCTTTTGCCTTGAAGACAATGGAGAAAATTGTCGACAAGGTGATAAGGGAAACTTATCTTCAACGCCAACCACTAAGCTCCTATCAGCATGCGTACCAGGCGGGCAAGTCCACTGAGACAGCACTGCACAATCTGGTGCTCAAGCTGGAAGGCGCAGCACTAAACAAAGGAGTTGCGCTGGCGGCCTTCCTCGATATCGAAGGAGCCTTTGACAACACATCCTTTGATACTATAGCTAAGGCTCTAAGCAGACGAAGTCTAAGTAGCACTTTCTGCGACTGGATCGACTCTATGCTGAGAACTCGCAAACTAATGGTTTCTCATGTTGAGGGGTCTCTGGAGGGCACTATAGCAAAAGGTTGTCCGCAGGGCAACGGCCGCAACTTTTTCGCCCAAGGCTACGCAGACGATGTCGTCATCGTAGTAACGGACGAAACTGAAGGAGCCATGTCAAGACGTCTGCAGCAGGCACTAGATCTAGTATCTAGTTGGTGCGACAGCGTAGGACTAAAAGTCAATCCCGACAAGACGATCCTCGTTCCCTTTACCAGGAAACGATCACTACCGGGGCTTTTGGAGCCGAGACTCGCAGGTAGAACTATAGGCTTTTCACAACAAGCCAAATATTTAGGAGTGGCGCTAGATGCCAAGCTCAACTGGAACCAGCACATGGATACTCTGATGAGCAGAACGCGCAGATCCCTGTGGGCTTGCCGCAGAGCTTGTGGCTCCATATGGGGTTTGCAGCCGAAAACCATGTACTGGATATACACCACCATCGTCAGGCCCATAGTAACTTATGGAGCTTTAGTTTGGTGGCACAGAACGGCGCTTAAGGGTTTCATAACCAATTTGTGCAAAATTCAAAGAATGGCCTGCCTTTCCATCACTGGAGCCACCCGCACTTCCCGGACGGCAGCATTGGAGACTCTACTCAATCTGGTACCACTCCACCTTGAGGTAGAGAAATCTGCGATAAACGCTGCGGCTGAAAGCGAATGGCTATCTGGGCGCTGGTCTCGAGCGAGGACATTCTACAATTATCAACATTATAGAAGGGATTTCGGAAGCGGGGATGCTCTCCGATTGCATGCCTTTCAAAATCTCAAAATTTAAGCAAACCTCTGTGCACATACAAGATAGGCTAACCTGGACCTTTCCTAAGGTATCGCCGGGTGGACTAGTATGGTACACGGATGGCTCCAAAACAGAGATAGGTGTGGGCGCCGGAATCTGGAGCGAAAGCCCCAGATTCAGTAGAGCGATGAGCATAGGCACCCTAGCAACTGTCTTCCAAGCAGAGGTATACGCTATACTGGCATGCACTCATGAGAACTTAAGAAGGGCCTACCAAAATAAACGGATCTTTATCTTCTCTGACAGCCAAGCGGCAATTAGGGCGATAAGGTCCCGTAGGACCAAGTCTAAATTAGTTTGGGACTGCCAACGTGCTCTTGGTGAGCTGGGCGTTCTCAATCAAGTTACCCTTGTCTGGGTCCCGGGACATCGGGGCTTCAAAGGCAATGAAAAAGCGGATGCCCTAGCTAAGGAGGGCTCTGATATTGCATTCATCGGTCCAGAGCCGGCTATCGGAGCACCTACCAGCTTGCTGCGAAGGGCCCTAGCCGATCGGACTTTAATGAAACATACTGAACGCTGGAGGTCCGCGCCTGGATTGGCTAACTTTAAGCGGTTCCTGCCTGGGCTGTCTCCTAACACGGCCAAGAAATTGTTAGGGCGCAGTAGAAACGATGTCAGGATACTTGTTGGCTTGATTACCGGACACTGCGCCCTAAATTACCACTTATGGAGGATAGGAAAAGCGGAAGACCCCACCTGCAGGCTTTGCCTGGAGGAGGATGAGTCTGCTCTCCACGTCCTCTATGAATGCCCCGCAATAGCTAGGAGCAGGGTTTCTTTATTCGAAGAGTCCCTGCTCGATTATTCAAGTCTAAGCGACAAGCCACTAGGCAGACTGCTGAACTTGTTCAAGCGGTCTGGCTTAAAAATATGAGGTATAGGGGTGTAGTACAATAGGCCAAATGAATGGCCGCAGTACCTATGGACCCAGTACCTCACACAAGAAAAAAAAATGTTCATTTTATATAAAAAAATCTTAAGACTATCTTAATCTACTTAATCTCCTAACTTACCCCTAAAAAACTATCTGGGCGGTGGGCTCGCTTTCTTGGGGATTGAGATTCTCATTGTTCATGGAACCAGCGATTTTAAAATTCCCTTCTTTTATGTTGCGGACCAAATCATTTTTTTTTTACAGTAAGCGATACTCTCTAAAGCAAGTACTCAAAATATAAAATATTCTTTACTCATACGTGTAAAATTTCGAAATAAAGCTTCAGCGTCACCAACCAACGCGTTGTATAAATTGTAATAGGTATCTTGACCATCATTATAGTTTCTTCTTCACCACACCACTTGGTGTTCTTTTTTTGCGTTTCAAAGCTATTACCAAAATAAGCAGCTGCCGCGACTGTTTGTAAAGACAAGATGCACTAAACTGAAAATGGAATCGCTTTAGGCGCATGCTGCAAGCATAGACGAAAAGCCGCATGTCATGTTGAGAGAAAAATTCCGCTTGCGACATTTCTGAAATTTGTAACACATAGTCGCACAGCTAGAATCAGGGTATCATGCCTCATCTCGCTCAGTGTTGCTTCAATGGAATTGCGCTTTAACAAGTTACGAAGTTTTTTATTATTTTTCTATGTTTATAATCGAAAAAAGTAAACTGTTTGTTGCACCAGGTACGCGTACCCCCACTAAACTCTTCCCGTGCCCCTGGGGGAACGCGTACCACACTTTGGGAAACACTGGTCTACATAAAGAAGATGTATATCAATGCTTTTTTCCCAGCATTTTTCAAGTATTTGTCTCATTATGAAAATCTGGTCTGTTCTCCTATTCGTTCTAAATCCTGCTTGGTAATCACCTACTTTATCTTCCAAATGTGGGTTCAGTCTATTAAATAAAATATGTGAAAGGACTTTGTAGACCGTGTTCAACAAAGATATTGGTCTGTAGCTTTTGTAGCTCATCAATTCACCTTTTTTATGGACTGGGACTATTGTGCCTAAAAGCCATTCTTCTGGCAAGTTGCTGCTTCTCCATAGTTTTATGATGAGACTATGTAAGACATGGCATAACTTCCCCCACCATTTTTTAAGATTTCCGGGGGTATTCTATCTAGACCTGGAGCCTTATGATTTTTCAGTTTCGCTATAGCATTTGCAACTTCTTCTCTTGTAGGATCTGGCGTATCGTTTTCTGGGTCATCTGTACTACGGTTGTCTGCTTTTCCCTGTGTTAAGTTAATGTTCTCTTTGAAGAAGTTTCTAAAGTATTTCTCCCACACCTCGAGTATGTCATCGATACTACTAGCTATAGTACCATCTTCTCTTCTTACCATGGTGCAGGTGGGCTTGTGTCCTTTCTTAATCATGTTGACTTCTTTGTTGAGACTCCTAGCGTCTTTATTGCTGTAGCTTTGCTTAATCGCACTTATTCTTTTCTGAAGAAGTCACGTTTTTTCTTCCTTAATAACTTTTTCGTGTCTCTTCGTCCTGCTACATACTTTTAGTGATTTCCTCTGGCCAATCTTGCTAGGTACACCTGCCTTGCTTGGTTTTTTATTTCAATGCTTCTCTTGCATTGATCATCAAACCAGTGCCTCCTTCTTTCGTGGTTTTGTGTGCCTAATACACTGTTGTTTTTCTCTGTAATTTTTTCTTTTATCGAGTTCCACATCAGGTTCAGATCATTTTCCGTCTCCTCTTGCTTTCCTGTTAACATTCTTTCATACTGTTGTTTTGTTTCTTCAATTCTTAATTTTTCTATGTTCCACTTTATTTGTCTATCATTGTTTCTTCTATGTCTTGTAGCTAGTCTTTTCGCCCTCATTTTCCCAACAACTAGGTAGTTATCGGTGTCTACATTCGCTCCTCGGAAACTGTAGCGAAACTCTAATGTAAATTGGAATTAATTCATAAATATTGATAGTTTGAAATTGCACTTGTATCAAGTCCCTCGGTAGGCTCGTCACTATACTTCCTGCATCGGTCGTTGTCCTCACTTTTCTAAAGGATATGTATAGATCCGATAGACCTTCCACTATATCTATTGCATATTACTAGCTGGTTAATATTTTAATAATTGCGACAGTTGTTGGGCAAAAAAGTTCTTCTAAAGGGTGGTGTTAAGCACACATATATTTTTTTATTTTCTCTAGGTATGACATCTCCACAATTAATTTTTTTTATTTATTACGTCTTTTGGATTTCCTCGACGATTTTTACACTGAGTACCCACTAAATGGATGTGCATGGTGATGAATTCTTCTACTTGTTCAACACAAGGGCCACGGTAACTGAGAAATGATTTTTTTCCTTTTTTTTACAAAATTACCCAAAATTTTATCTTTTTTAGAGATACACTACAACACAACTGCAGATGATTTGTATCCTGATACCTTATTTGTATTTTCTTCTTTTCCGGTGTACTCGTATATGTATTTGAAAAGAATAGATGTATCCTGCTCCACCTCATATAAGTACCTCGTTTATGACTAGGTTCAACCCACGTCAGTTACTTTTGTAAATTAAAATTGTTTATATTCACTTTTGGACGATGGAACAAAATAAATTTTTGTTAAAAAAAATTGCAAATGCAATTTTGATGTTATTTCCCTTTTAAAATGCCTTTTTTCATTAATTACAAATATTTATGTTAAACCATGCGAGTTCTCTACCCCCTGTTTTACCCCGTTTATGACTAGGTTCAACCTAGGTTCAACCCAGGTTGAACCCAGTCATAAACGGGGTTCGAGTTGAAACTGGGTCCACTCAACCCAACTCAGCTCTCCTACCTGGGTCGAGTTGATATTTCGCCTCATAAACGGGTGTTGAGTTGAAATTGGGTTGAAGTGACATTTTTTTTGTTTGTTTACCATCCGTGAAGTCTGCCTTCGGCGTTAGTTTTGTGTTCGGTGTTTTTGTAGCGCGTTAATTATTTTATTTATATTAACTATATATGTAAAAACAGTGGAAATTTAATTTTGACAATGGCTAAAAAAATGTTTGGGAGCATCAGGAAACAAAAACTATGATAGAAATAATGCACGAACAAAATTCCCTTCATCATTTTGATGGGAAACTGTATAGGAAGTCAGAAATATAGAAAAAGAATTAACAAAAAGAGGTTGTTTTGATGTCAGTTCAACTCGATTTCAATCCAAAGTGAACTCAACTCGGAATCATATACGGTGGTCGAAATTTCAACTCAACCTCGACTCAACTTTTCAACCTAATCATAAACGGGGTATTTCATCTACATGTCAGTGATTCCGGGTCTTATGGCGAAACGAGACAGAAATAAAAAAATCACTCTATCACATCACAATCTATTTTTTGTAAATATTCTGACATTAGTTCAAAGGAAAAAATGAAATCAGGTATGGCAACTGCAATATCGTGCAACCGTTGTGGCGGTTTTATTTTAAATTTCGCTTAAAATCATTCCAGAATTTTATTTAACGTTCTTATTTTACTGCAAAGATAAAAAAGTTATCGTATTTTGTGGTTTATTGAAAGTCAAGAGTAAAAATATTTAATAAAAAGGAAAAGTGTGCAGTTTTTTAATGTCAAAGTTTATTTTTTCAAGTTTGGCACCATCTGATTTTATTTCTGCCAGTGAATGCACTGAACTCTTAATATGAAATTGAACAAAATTTGAGTTCAGTGAGAAAGGGGGCTTATGGATGAGCGAGAGGACTATACTTTTCTATACTTTTACTACGTATACATGATGAGTTGCATAGTTGAGTTGAACTTTCGACAATCGACAAAATTCGACAAAAATCACAAACAAAACACAGAGATGCTGCTGTCAACTAAATTCAACTACTGAACTTGCGACTATATTCATCATTTCAACTCAACCCAGGTAGCAGATACCCCGTTTAACAGAAGCACACATAAACATTTATCTGTCCCGAACTGTCATATGATATTTCAAAAGTGGGTGTCACAATGAGAAAAATCCTAATATTAATAATAAAAATAAGCCACTGGGTCTGACTTTTTTAATTATAAGAAGCGATTTAGTATTCTTTTATTACCGTTGTACACATAGGGGCGGCATTTTTAATATAGTTTGTGTGGCAAGAAATTAGCAAATAATGAAATGAATATTCCGTAGTATGCAGTATTACCAAATTCCAGCTTAAATGTTCCCTACTTTATTATGTTCAGTCTCATTTAGCTTTATTGTGTTCAGTCTCATTTACTTCTGTAGGTTCTAATTAAGTTTTTTGCCTGACAAAAGTTTGTTGCTCTCATTGTAATTGGGCCTTAATGTATACTTTTCAGTCAGTATACCAAGATTTCTGTGTATGATTGAACCTTCGGCTTCGGCTGCTAATTGACAACTTTCAATAGCACCATTTTTCTCCAGAAGAAGAAGACCTTTTCTATATAAACAATAATTTTTTTTTCGAATTTAGAGGAAAATAAGTAATAAGATGTATGTTATAATTGATAGAAATAATTTTTCATCATTATTTTTTATTTAGTAGCAGTTTTTTCGTTAAATAAATGTATTTTTTTTAAATATGTGAGGGTTCTTTCCCTCTGTTTAACGAACTTTTAAAAATAACGTGAGAGAAAGAAGAAAAAACTCTATACCTGTCTAGTTTTTTCTAATTATGTTTATATCGCTGACATGCACTGAACTGTTTTTTTATTTTAAAACCGATTAAAGTTCATAGGATTTTAAGGCGGGAACGAGACAACAATAGTTTTTGGTGCCACTTTTTTGTATGGGATTTTGCTTATTTAGCAATCCATATCTATATGTCAGTGATTTGACTGCAGCGCCGCCATTAATCAAACGAAAATTGACAACACCGAGTTTAAGCTCCTTGTATAGTCTCCATGTTCGAGACGGTCATATCGCTTTTTAAATATGTCATCTGATAAGTAAGAAGACAATATTCTTGTGATCTAATTAAAATTTAACAAATACATTTTTTTTAATCGCCTTTATAATTGAATAACTTCTCAACAATAGATGTTACATAAAATTGATAAAAAGCAATGAATATTTTTTAGAAATTGATTAAAAGAACGGCGAGAAGGAAGGTGGATAGCACATTGTTCTCTTGTGAACAGCTGATCGGAAAATAAATGATGTATTGTCGATGGGAGTTGGTGACTGTTATCTAGTGGACATCCGAAAGTAAATGGACCGCGGTTATTTAAAAGTACAGCTGTGCTAACGCATGAACAATTTGGCTGTGCTGAAAACAGTCAAAAAGGAGTGAAATGATTAATAAACAAAAACAGATCTACCAGAAACTTAATATTTAATGAACTACAATTATTTGTTTCATTTTTACAATTAATGACAAATGTCAAACGTCTCGGTAAAGCCAAATCAAGTTGGCAGCGTTATACGCCAAAGTAGCTTGGTCATAAAAACGCGGTCAATGAGTGGTCGCGGTCGGTGCGAGTTGACGACTGTTGTCTCGTGGACGTCTGATCGGAAAATGAGACGATGCAACGTGCGAGTTAATGATGTCTTGCTCCTCTTATCCAGTAAGAGAAGTAGGGAGTAGAGTGCAAATTGGTAGTTATCTCCTAAAAATCCATGAACGAGATGATATCAGGTCCCCAACATCTTCGGCATGTACAGGATTGTGTGGCATGCAGAGTTTGGGGATCTCTTCCATCATGTAAGAGTAGGTTGAATGTGCAAAGACGATCTCCAACACTAAAAATCTAACGCCACTGATGGTAACTGTACATTTTGCGTATAACAAAATAATTTAAAAATGATTTGCAGTTAATTTCTAGACTCTTAATGAATAAGTAAAAAGATAAGCTAAAAGAGTATAAAAGAAATGAGAGCTTTCTATATACAATACTTAACGTTACTGAAAAATCAATCTTGTTATATTCTATAAATCATAAAATATTCATACATTTTTTAATCACATTAAAATATTTTTCATAATACAAAATTGTTACCTAATCAGAAATAGTTTCTTATGACTTAAAAGCAACAGCTTTTCTTCATTGAATAAAAAATAAGAAAAGTTTTTAGGTTTGTATACGGTAAAAAAATATGCAATAAAAGAAAATCGTGGGTCTATGTTGTTATCATGCATAAAATTATAATAAATAGAAAATAATTAATATGAAATTATGTTTTTTAGTTTAAAATTACATTTTTTATTTTTAAACAGTTCGGAATATTTATTATATGAAAATGCAACGATAAACTGCCGCATATATTACTTCAGTTGTATTATTTATGCAACAAAATCACCGATTCCGTGACACGTTGATGTTATAGGTAGAGATGGTAGATCTGTAGCTTTGTATTTTTTGCTGGGCTGATTACACTAAAAAAAAGCAGAAAATTAATTCAAAATAACGTTTTTGTATTAAGTTTTTTGCTTTGTTTATTTTTATTAAATAAGTTATTAAAGTCAAACAAAATAATGCATATTAAATGTTTATTTAAGGACCAAACCAAATGTGGAGCATATTAACTGATAGCGGTAGTAAAAAATTCACTTAACTTGGAAGTTTAAAATTTTAATTGTGAAAAAGCTGCAGCTAAATAATTAAACTAGCAAGCAGCTCATAAATTCACTTTACACCAGGAAAGCTGCGCCCTTTACCCAGGCGCGGATCTATAATTTTGTTTTGGGAGGGGGGGGGAGGGGCACGGAATTAAAAGTGGCGGAAAATAATTTTTACTCCTAAAAAAACAAATTAACAAAACGAACAAAACTAACTGAATTGTCTGGTGGATTAAAAATAAACGTACCCTACGAAACCGTGCCCTTATGTGTTCATAACTTCAGAGTTTGGAAATCAAAACATATAGAAAAAGTATAGATCAATCTGTTGTTGACCTTGAATGTTATTTTTTTAAGGTCGTTTTTTTAATTTGTAAAAAAATTGGGTCGGTTTTGGTCGTTTGGTTATTTTTTCTTTTTGTTTTTTTAGTTGGGTCAATCTTGTTTTTTATACAGCGAGCGTTTTTGGGGGGGTCATGACCCTCGTGAACCCCTCCCCCACCCACCCTTAAATCCGCGCCTGCCTTTACCAATGGTAAAATCCTATCGAACTGCTAACTAACTAAACTTATACAGAAAATACAAAGTGGATTATAAATATTGGGTTCCTTTGGCAGAAAAAAGTGATCGACAGTGCTCGTAAGCGACTACTGTATATTTAGTTCCTGAGTGCTAACAAGCGCTTTTTTCTGCCAAACGCATGCATTATGTAATAAATAGGCATGATCGAACTAGTGTCCCTAAAGGTGATAAGTGTAAGATCTTTCTTTTCTGGTGAACACCTTTTTAAAACACAAAATTATGTATTGACATATTAATGATCGGGTAATAACTCTTTGAATACCGGGGAGCGCGATCGCGCTCCTTCATGCATATGCGAAAAAATCCGGAACCGCTATCGCGCTCCTCTTCAATTTTTCTCAATAAACTGCGGAAATAAACATTTTTGCGCAGAAAGAATAATTGGGCTGTGTTCCTAAATTAAATAGTTTACATACTGTCTAGTGCTAATGAGGTATTAAATCACACGCGATTCTGTATTTTTCAATACTGTATTAATGTACTTGGAAATGATTTCAATTTTTGATTGTTGCTTATGAAGAATTATGTGTTATACAGACGTGTATTTACTTAAGTTACAAGTACACGGTTGTGGATAGGTTATGGATAGGCGACCAAAAAATCTTATGGGTGGGTGGTGGTGGGTGCAGGTGGGGGGGGGCATCGTAACGGTTTAGCCGCTAGAGCTTTTTTACAGTTTTTTGGTAGAGTTTTACATATCACCCTGCATTTTTGTACCTCTATAACCTATTTGCATATGCAGATAATTGTAAATTTATAGATTTGTCCATCTTTTCTTTTTTGTTATGTGAAAGTCCAAGCTTAGGAGTACCAGTCTATCATGTCGTACTCGTCATTATGCAATGTCTAGTAAAAGCTTGGTTAGAAGAAAGCAATGCAGAAGAGGATATGTTGATAAGAGTCTGGAGGGTACTGAAGGAGGAGGCGAAGGGCCTTGCGTTTGAACTCGAGGATGTTTATAGAAGTTCACACGGATGTAAAAAATATCAAAACAAAAAAAATTTACAACGGGGATCCGATTACGGAAAGTTGATATCCTCATTATCAACAGGCTGAACCAGAGAAGCAACCATCGGGGTTAGCAGGAGACACCCTCGTTATGCCACGTGAATCTCGCTAACCAGGGGCCATATTTGGTTTCTCGAGTCGATGGATCGACTCGATAAAAAAAGCTTCTCGATGTTCTCCAAGTTTCATATTTGGCATTACGACCAAATCGACAGATAACCACTGGCATACAAACCCATTAAATTGTGTGATATTACTCAAAGTGCAGCAAACCACGTATATTTAATTAAAATGGAAATTCTTAAAAGTTTATTGTATGCTTAAATTTAGCTTTTTAATAAACGTCAAACGTCTTTATCGACACGTAAAAAGACGATAACGTTGTCGATATCGTGTTGCCAAATGCCAATTTTTATCTATCGACAGTAATCGATATCGACTCGAGAAACCAAATACGGCCCAGATCCTTTTGTGATTTCCCCGGAAGAGGGCCCTATAATCCTCACTATTTCGGGAAATACTAGAAAACGATATTAAAATAGTGCCGGGGATGTGAACGCCAAAATAAGAGGAGTTCTTACGAGTCACACAGCGCTACCAATGACAATGGTAGTGGATTGGTGGTCGATCACGCTAGCTCGAACTCGATGGTAGTAAGTTCAAGAATGTTCTGGCACAAAAATATTCATAAGATGTAGTGGCGGTCACCAGACGGGGTAACAAATAATGAAATTGACCATGTCCTAATTGGGAGGAACGGCTGTTGCTCGGACCACTATCTAGTCAAAGTGAAATTTAGAACACGGGTAACGAGTAAAAGCAACAGAGGGTAACCACATTCAAGTACGAGAAGGAGTCCGCGAACATAAGGGCAGCAGAAGAGGCACTATTGACTGGTTCGAGCAGGACTGAAGGTCTGAAATTGAAGAAGGAAACCAGAGCCACCGCAAGGCCCCCCACAAGAGCTAGGATGGGAGTCTTCATGCTAAAAAGAAGAACCACAGACAAGCTGTACAGAAAGAAAAAGAGAGAATATCTAAACAAAGGATCTTACAGATGCAGGAAGACTTCAATGAACGGAGAATCATATATCAGCAATAAATTTCAATCATTAGCGGACATCTGCAGAGACATAAATGCGAACCTATGGGTAAATTCAAAAACTCTGCAACTCTGCATCACTGCAAAATTCAGTAATTGGAAGTTTGTAGCTGAATCCTGCAGTGATGTGGTAATGATGAGTTTTTGAATTTACCCTATTAGTAGACCCTTATAGGATAAAAGAAAGGTGGAGAGAATATTTTCAAAAGTTATTGAACCCAATCCCCATAATAAAAGAGCATACACAGATGGAGGTGTTTGTACCTCAAGATAATATTTCAATAGAGCCATCGACACTGACTTCGTGAAGTTGTAAAGAGGCAAAAATGCAACAAATCACCAGGCGTCGATGGAGTGGCAGCTGAGTTGATAAACGAAAGAGAACCGCAACTCTTAAGAATCTTAAACGAACTCATATGCAACATTTAGGAAGCTCCTAGCCTGCAACAAAATACCCGCAAAGCGTCAAATCGCCTGTGTGGCACCCAAACGGTCACACTTATTCTAGACCAACGAAAGAACGAACAAAACAGGTTATTTGGTTACCATAAAGGCTGCCATGAGCATGCTCAGAACATCGATTCTCGATTGCGAAGGTCAAGCGGCGTTGGACATGGTAGTACTTAGTTGCGGACTGCTTGGTAAAAAGACACTCGCGTTTGGAATGGTCTATTCCGATGCGGGTGCATTTATAGATGTGCATGCCTGTAGCAGGAGCATGCATAGCTTTAGCGTCGTGCATATATTTAGATTGTCATGCCTGTAGCGGGAGCGTGCATACCCGCTCCCTAGAACGTGCTTAAAAATATGGGTTAAAAAAAATTCAAGCCAAAAAAGTATCTTTTTATATAAAGGGTGTATACACTAAGTTTACAAAGCGGCCGGCTGTTTACAGGCTTTGGTGAGACGAACAACAAATCGTAAGTGGGGGGGCGTAAAGGTTTGGACGCTAGGGCATTTTTAAATTTTTTTGGTGGAGTTTTACATAGCACCCTGTATTTTTGTAACCCTGTAACCTTTATCCATGAATAAAGTAGCAGTGTACACAGAATACTCCTACCTATCCAAAATTGTAAAAGAGACATTTCTACCCTACCTACTCGCAGAATTATGAGTTATCAATTTTTCACCAAAGCTTATGTCAAAAAGTACCAAATAAAGCCAATTTTACCATCAAAATTGCTTATAACCTCAAAAGTAAAGGCCGTAGCATAAAAATTATAGAGATATTATTCATAGGAAATTTTCGAAGCTATCTAATTTTGGAAAAAAAATTATAAGTTTACTACGTCTGGTGAAAAGGTTGTTGAAGGTGAAATTTAGCTTAAAAAACAAAATTTTGATTTTCATGACTCATAACTCTGTAAATTAGTAGGGTGGAACCGTCCCTTTTACAATTGTAAATAGGTGGGAGTATTCTGCGTACACTGCTACCTTATTCATGTAAATAAGTTATACGGTTTCAAAACTACGATATGTAAAACTCGAACAAAAAAATTGAAAACGTCCTACCCACTAACAGTTGCGACTCCGCCCACCCACCCATACGATTTTTTGTTCGTTTAATCAGCCGTCCACTTTGACTTTCACATTAAAAAAAAAGGGATAATAAGCAGAAAATTAACCTTGAATAAATATGATAAATCATGGGTCTTCGTTAAATCTAAGTTGTTGAACTAGTCTAATACCATAGAAATATAAACTAAACACGGAATGCCTGTAAGCCAGATTAAGCGTAACACAATTCCTGATGTGCTTGACTTCACTCGGTAGTAGTGGTCAGGCAGTGCAGGCCAAAATATGCAGAAATAATAAGGGGGGCGTTTTAAAAGCGGGGCGAATAAAATTCCTGGCATAAAATCTATGACCCCGGATATTGACTTGGCACGGCACCATTCACTCAAGAAGCTACCCTTGACTGTTCGGCAATTTGTGTCCCACTTGTGCACACTATTGCTGTCCTTTTAAACAAGCTACCTTTAGTGTGGTCGCTCACGTACAGGGTTTTTACACGACACAGCCGTTCCATGTTAGTTTATATTTCTATGTCTAATACCATGTTTTCCATCGTACTTGACATCCTCCGATTTCAGCAAGAATGCCGATTTCGAACCAAATATCATGTGAATTCTCATGTTTTCGCATATAAAATGAAATCACCCTACGGAGAAAATTTCAATGAAATCTCGTTCGAAATCTAGCTAATGACTATTCAGCATGGAAAATGTCATAATTTTTTGGCAGTGCGTACTGACATATAGAATGGACTGCTCATCAGAAAATTTCCATGGCACCAATTCGTGCAATAGGTGGCAAACCTCAAGTATTAAGGCTTGGACACACAGAATGCGGTCTGTCGCTAGCAGTAGGAGTTGTTCTTCGTTCGAGCTCATACTCAAAATAAAAAA
Source organism: Thereva nobilitata (assembly GCA_963855945.1). Lineage (NCBI taxonomy): Eukaryota > Metazoa > Arthropoda > Insecta > Diptera > Therevidae > Thereva > Thereva nobilitata. The sequence goes on from OY979694.1 coordinate 120,970,192, forward strand.
ATAAAAAAACGCACTACAGCTTCTCAAAAAGAGTGCGAAAAGACTGGACCGCTCACACAAGATATCGCGTCCAGTAGTTATACAAGAGCGGTTCTGGGCCCCCCTCATATTTGCCTTTCTTGCTCCCCCCTCACCCTCACTTTGAGCTTTATATGTATGCGTGTACAACTCACACACAGCCATACCCACACATACATCCATACCCACACGTCCACCCATACCCACACGCACACCCTCACACACAACCAGGGGGAGGAGCCACACACACGCCTTCTATGGAAAACACCCCTTATATTTACCTCCCCGTCCGATCTATACATAACACACACCCCATCTTGTATGGTATACCCCTTCATATTTACCTTCCCCCGCAGGCATACCCCTTAATATTTACCTTCCCCCCCCCCCCCCCCGCTGAACGAGCGCAAAGCTTCCCGCCCAAAGCTTTCTACCCCTTATATTTACCTACCCGCGCGATCTATACATAACACACACACCACCTTGTATGGCATACCCTTCATATTTACACCCTCACACACAGGGCATACCCCATTCATATTTACTTTCGCCCCAGCCATACCCCTTTTTTGGTTTGTTTATACGGGTACCGTGGCGCCACACACACCCTCACACACCCATGGAATCGCTGTTGTGCGCAAAGCTTCCCGCCCAAAGCCTTCTATATTGGAGATTTGAAATCCTATTGTTTATACGGCGCTGAACGATCCCGCCTAGTGTTGTAAAAAAACGGTTTTTTTTCTGAGATGAAAAAAAACGTTTAAAAAAAACATGAAACAAAACAGTTTTTTTTCTGGAGAAGGTTTTTTTTCATGAGTAGGAAAATAAAAAGAGAAAAGGCGGTTATCGTACAATATGAGTTGATATTATTATTTTTTTTGTTCAATAAGAAAATACCATTTGTTTTTTGTTAAATAGTAGGTACATACATGTCTTGACATAATAAATTGGCAACACCACATGTAAACTACATTTATGGACGGGGATTTCCCTAATCCTCGTTTGATTTATGTTTTGGTTGATTTGCGTGCAGACTGCAGAAGCAGAAAGCTTGAGACAGTGAGAGTTCGTTTTTGTTGAGTGTTTTCTGTGTGTGTTAAGTAAATATTAAAATCGTATTGAGTAATTTTATTGTAGTATTTTTTTGATTATATTTGTAAATATGCCGAAACGAGTTGGTTCAGGTCGAAAGACATCAGTCGTGGCAAATCTTTTTAACAATGTTGTTTCCACTTCCAAAATACCTAAAGTAGAATGTACATTCTGCTCAAAACGTCTTACGAAAAACGGCACAAGAATGTCAAAGCATCTGGAAGTCTGTAAAAAATGCCCAGACTCTGTAAAAGAAAAATATATTATGAAGACAACCACACAAGTTCCACAGCGTAAGTACATTTTTTTTTTGGTATTTGCCTGTTTTCTCGCGTTTTTTTTTGTGATTAATTCGCACATGATGATAAACTCTTTTGATTGTACTGGAACTGGCTTTACTCGAACTACCAACTACGGAACTCCGTGTTAAAAGTCCGAGCTCTATTTTTCCGAGCTCTATTTGTTGAAACTTGAAGATTATATTATTAAAAAAAAAACTGCCGCTTCGTAGTCCATATATGTATTTATTATCAAATAACTATGTTGTAGTGATTTATAGTGTTCTTTACCTTCTTACCGCACTGTCTTTTCTTTTTAGAAGTATCCAGCATTGCCAGTACATCTATGCTTGCCACTACAGAAAAAAAGTTAAAGACGCCAGGTATTGCGGCTTTTATAGACAACATGAGTCCAGAAGATCAAGACAAGGCAGATGAGCTTCTCAGCAGGGCAATTTTTGCGAGCAGATCTCCTCTCAGTTTGGTGGAAAATTCTCATTGGAGGACATTGTTTTCGTTTCTTCGGCCAGCATATAAACTACCTTCTAGATACATGTTGTCAGGCCAGTTTTTGGAAAATGAGTACAAGAATGTGTCTGCGTTGGTAGCAGAGGCAATTGCCGCTGCTGATTCTGTGGCATTGGCTGTGGATGGCTGGAGCAACATTAGAAATGAACCTATAGTAAATTTTGTTGTCACAACGCCGAAAGCTTTTCTTTACAAGGTTTTACCGACAGGAAGATCATGTCACACTGCACAATTCATGGCTCAAGAAATGAGTTGTGTCATTGATGAAATAGGACCTCAAAAGTTTTTTGGCGTTGTAACTGACAATGCTGCTAATATGAAGGCAGCTTGGAGACTACTCCAAACGAAGTACGCACGGACAAACTTATTTACCTACGGGTGCCTAGCACACTCCCTCCAATTAATATTTACGGATATGAATACTTTGCCAACTTTAAAGATCCTCATAGCCGATGCAACAGCTTGTGTCAAGGCTATAAAGAACTCTCACAAGCTTAACACAGCTTTCATAGAAAAGCAGTTGACCACCGGGGTCAAATTAAGTCTTAAGCTTCCAGTTAAAACCCGCTGGGGATCTCTAGTCTCCTGCTTAGAGAGTTTAAAAGAAAACAAACAAACTATTAAAACCATGGCGATTGATGAGAGTCTTTCAGATGTTATAAATAAAGTGGAAACATTAAAAGTAAATATGTTGAGCGATGACTTTTGGGATAATGTTACTGGATTTTACAATTTATTGAAACCAATATTAGACACTATTACAATTGTAGAAAGTGACACTCCACAGATGTCTCATGTTTTAAGTTTATATAAAAAAATTGAAGTCAATGTGGAAGACATGTTGGACAAGAGCCCCCTGTTAAAATCCGAGGAAAAAAAAGTCAGAGAAATACTCAAAAATAGAAAGGCATTCGCTATATATGACGTTCATAAAATCGCGAACCTATTGGATCCTCATTTTAAAGGATGCTATCTGACTCCAGAAGAAGAAACGGCTGCTGTAGAACAAATATATAATGCTGCTATAAAGATACCAGATATCGAAGAGGATATAGTACTGGCAGAGCTTGCAAATTACATAGCAAAACAAGAGTTTTTTTCTAAGACTTTTTTGTGGTCATCGGTGAACAAATTGAATCCCATTACTTGGTGGGCAGGACTTTGCAAATCAACTGCTTTGTCTAAAGTAGCCGTCAAGTTTCTCTCTCTTCCTACTACATCAGCAGCGTGCGAAAGAACATTTAGTACGTACAGCGATATTCATACCAAGAAACGTAATAGACTGACAAATGACAGGGCTAGGAAAATAGTGTACATTGCGCACAATTTAAGATTGCAATCAGTACAATCGTCAACAATATTAACACAAGCAGAAGGTAATAGAGTCCCTGATAGTATAGTCATTGATTCAGAATCAGATGAAACAAATACAGACACAGAACATTATTCCGATGAATCCGATGCTGATAAAACAAGCGTAGCCATAGCTACTGATACTGATACAGATGATTGATTGTAACTCCTTAAGTATTTTTTAAGTTCATAATAATAGTTACCCATTGATTTAAACATAATTTGACTTGAATAAAAACAAAACAATCAAATTTACTGTTTTATTCCTCTTTAGCTATAGTGTTTCACTTTTTCTGAAAAAAAACCAAATGTAGAAAAAAACAATGGTGCCAAGATTTTTTTCATGTTTTTTTTTAAGAATGTGAAAAAAAACATTTTGTTTTTTTTCTATTTACATCTCTAATCCCGCCCGATCGATCTATGCATCACACATCACACCGGATGAGTAGAGATGTACACCCCCTTGGCATAAAGTTTATTTATGTTTTATTTTCATTTCCCACATGCGCGAAGAAACATCAACCAAATGAATACAGATATGCACAGGCACACCCTTCACATTTGCCTTCACCGATCCCCACATATACCAGCAGTATATTTCGCAACATCAGCTTTTACACAAGGTTATCGTGTATCTCTTCTTCTGAACTTCTCGTTGATCGTGTGCATATTTACTCTATGCTGTAAGCTATGCTGTAGAAAATTTGGCTCTCAAAATATAAAATCGAAATTGTTGTTGTTTTTATACATTAGGCCACTGGGTGAAGTCACATTTTCTACGATATTCGAAGCTATCAGTCTCTTATACATTACCTTCATTCTGTATACCGATCACACATATCACCTTGTATGGCACACCCCTTCATATTTGCATTCCCCGCCCGATCTGTGGATCACACATACCACTTTCTATGGCGCACCATTCATATTTTCCTATTTCGCAACATTATTATTATTTTCATTTCCCCTCATGCACGAAGAAACTTCAACCGGATGAGTCCAGATATGCACACCCCTTACATTTGCATACCCCGATCACCAAAGATACCTGCAGTATATTTCACAACATTATTATTTTCATTTCCCCACATGCGCGAAGAAACTTATTTCGCAACATCAGCTTTTATAAAGGGTTATCGAGGCCTTCTGGCTGTTGTTACTTAATTTGTTTATACAAGCGCCGAACGAGCGATCTAAGAATAGAATATTTATCTTTCTTTCTTTCGGGCAATATGTGTGTATGTGTATGTGTGAAGCAGTTATCGACTTGTGATATCGTTGATCGACTGAGTGGAAGCCATGCTGTAGAAAATTTGGCTCTAAAAATTTCCCCTCGAATATTTATCTTTCTTTCTTTCGTGTTGTAGATTTGAATTCCCATTCAGGGGAAATTGGCTCTCAATATTTTTCAATAAAATGGCTTGTGTAGATGAATATAATTTGATAAGAATTTCTTTGATATATTCATACATGAAAATTTTAACTTGGTGATGATGATCTGTGTGTGTTGGTTTAATCTTTATAAAATAAAAAGATCAAAATATTGTATTTATGAAAGTCTTTATTTTAATTAATAACAGTAATTGCAAAACAGTTTTTTAGAATGATTTTTCTCATGATAATGATCTTAAGACTGACTTATGATATTTATTTTTCTTAGATTCTAAAATTTTATTTTTTTGCTAATGAGTTGGTTCTCACCAGAGATTTTAAATTCTTTTCCCATAGGAAGTGAAGCTTCATATTTAGTGAGGGAATTTATTCACTGTTTTACAGTTTGAATTGTAAAACAAAAAATATTATGTGACCCTGAGCATAGTAGAATTTGTATGAGAATCATGTCTAAGACTGATCGGGCTAAAGAGGCGATAAGAATTAAGAATTTTTGGATGACTGACATTAGAATTGTCCTTTGCTAAGGCCCGGGTTGTTTGTAGGTAAAAGCTTTTGCTGTTGTTGTTGTAAAGATCGAAAACGAATGTTGAGGCAGACCTGGGGTTTTTTGTTAAGGCGAACGACGAGGTAAAATTTTTATTAGAACAAGCGCCTTGCTGCTGCTGCTGTTTTATGATCGCCAGTTGGAATATCATGAAAAATGTTAGAATTGATGATATTGATTCAAATAATCAATAATAATTTCATAAATGCTTATCCATCTACTTATATTCAAATTTCTATTCATGATATAATTCACATGTGAGAAGGTGAGCATCTAGTATAAAATCTGGGCTAATCACCATCTTAGGAATATTTTGCTCAAACCATATATGTTATGTATTAATATCAATGTTTCGGTATATGGGGGGGATCATTCATTGTGTTCATATATGTACTTGAATTCAAATACCTCAAACATTCAAGGCGATTCCTTATCTACTATATTAAACATAGTTGGCTTTATTTCGTCATTTGTATTTATTCTGATTTTTAGTTAACTGGTATTGCACAACTACTGAAATTGTTTACACAAATCTCGAAAGCACTGAAACGTCTTTCGACATATCGTTATTGAGTCGGCTAAAACCCCCCTTTCGGGACCATAAAGTAGTAATCTGCGGCACTGCTCCTTTTTTAAAGCGATTTTACAGCAATCGCCTCTAATTGTGTATATTGCTTCACATGCTACAAGTGTTTCGATATGCTCATGTATGTATGTGTTCATGTGACTTGTCTTAAGGGGCATAGTAGAAATTGTCCACATGGGGTTATAATTTTAGAATTTTGGTGTGGAAATACAGTTTTATATTTATATGGAACTTTTATTTATGGTTCGGTTGGTGCACCAACACCATCACCGGTGCACCAACACCAACACTGGTGCACCAATATTGGCGTCACACCAACATCGGTGCACCAACACCATCACCGGTGCACCAGGGTGATTGTAAAACTCCTGACAAAATGGCATGGGCGGTATGGTGCACAAGCTATGATATCAAAACCTAGCTTTCATAGCGCATCAACTTTCGACGATACGGACATAAGCGTCATCATCTTAAGATAAACACAATTTTGATACGTAAGCTATTCTTATCTTAATGAGAACTGTTGCCGAAGAAATCTGATGCGTCGTTTCCGGCGCTGCCGAAGAAATCTGATACATCGTTTCCGGCGTTGTGTTGAAGGTCTTTTATTATTATGATTCAAAGAAATATGCTGACCATGTTGGTGCACAACTGGATATCTGAAATCTGAAACACAAATTTGCTGGAATTGGTGGGGGTGGGGGAAATAAATTAGGGTTTTTTAAAAAAGAAAAATATTTAATTGGAGAAAAAATCCTTTTATTTAATTACTCATATAAAATTTAGTGTTTATGCTTTTAGTAAAAACTAAATCGAAGGTTTTAGCAATTGGCCCTCTATTTATTATTATGTAGCCTCCTTCATTGATGCTGACGAATCCCCTCTCAGACATATTGTTGAAGCGATTCGGCAAAAAAAAGCTGGTTATCCTCCAAATCAGGCACAATCTTTGGACCAAACTTCGTTGTAAGTCTCCTACATCCTACGATTTTATACAGATGATTTATTGCCATTTCCTTCAGGGGTAGTGTTGGTTTATAGGTGTGAGAATTTAAATCCTCCAATATATCAACATCAGTATTCAACTCGCTTGCTGATGAAAAATCCATTGCTTTTGATATATAAAAATCAACTTAAACTTTTTGCTAAAAGAAGCTCCTTTTTTCTTGAACTGCTAAAACAGGATTGATAACTTCGAAGTAAATCTAAGCAGGCAAGGCCTTATGTTAGGGTAAGACATAAGAAAATTCATCTTTTTCCCCTCCTATGTATACGTTATAAGTATATTTATAAAACTTAATTATCTAAAACGGAAACCGTGGGTGATTATGGGTTCAATTTCATACTCAGCATATTTCTTTGAATCATAATAATAAAAGACCTTCAACACAACGCCGGAAACGATGTATCAGATTTCTTCGGCAGCGCCGGAAACGACGCATCAGATTTCTTCGGCAACAGTTCTCATTAATATAAGAATAGCTTACGTATCAAAATTGTGTTTATCTTAAGATGATGACGCTTATGTCCGCATCGCCGAAAGTTGATGCGCTATGAAAGCTAGGTTTTGATATCATAGCTTGTGCACCATACCGCCCATGCCATTTTGTCAGGAGTTTTACAATCACCCTGGTGCACCGGTGATGGTGTTGGTGCACCAATGTTGGTGTGACGCCAATATTGGTGCACCAGTGTTGGTGTTGGTGCACCGGTGATGGTGTTGGTGCACCGGTGTTGGTGTGACACCAATGTTGGTGCACCGGTGTTGGTGTGACGCCAATATTGGTGCACCAGTGTTGGTGTTGGTGCACCGGTGATGGTGTTGGAGCACCGGTGTTGGTGTGACACCAATGTTGGTGCACCGGTGTTGGTGTGACGCCAATATTGGTGCACCAGTGTTGGTGTTGGTGCACTGGTGATGGTGTTGGTGCACCAACCGAACCATAAATAAAAGTTCCATATAAATATAAAACTGTATTTCCACACCAAAATTCTAAAATTATAACCCCATGTGGACAATTTCTACTATGCCCCTTAAGACAAGTCACATGAACACATACGAGTACATACATGACCATATCGAAACACTTGTAGCATGTGAAGCAATATACATAATTAGAGGCGATTGCTGTAAAATCGCTTTAAAAAAGGAGCAGTGCCGCAGATTACTACAAACAACCCGGGCCTTCGCAAGGGACAATTCTAATTTCAGTCATCCAAAAATTCTTAATTCTTATCGCCTCTTTAGCCCGATCAGTCTTAGACATGATTCTCATACAAATTCTACTATGCTCAGGGTCACATAATATTTTTTGTTTTACAATTCAAACTGTAAAACAGTGAATAAATTCCCTCACTAAATATGAAGCTTCACTTCCTATGGGAAAAGAATTTAAAATCTCTGGTGAGAACCAACTCATTAGCAAAAAAATAAAATTTTAGAATCTAAGAAAAATAAATATCATAAGTCAGTCTTAAGATCATTATCATGAGAAAAATCATTCTAAAAAACAATTACTGTTATTAATTAAAATAAAGATTTTCATAAATACAATATTTTGATCTTTTTATTTTATAAACATTAAACCAACACACACAGATCATCATCACCAAGTTAAAATTTTCATGTATGAATATACAAAGAAATTCTTATCAAATTATATTCATCTACACAAGCATAACCTTCTATAATACAAGCCATGAACAACAGTTGTGTATGTGTTAGTATGTGGTCCGGCTCTGCTATATAGAAGGTTATGGCTCTGGTATATAGAAACAAGGTAATGTAAATGGGTTAGCTGTCAGATTTGAGAAAAACAAAAATTGTTTCATCGGTTTTTTATTAAAAATTAATAGTTAAATTGTGAATTAAACAAGATAAATTGCCAATAAATTAACTCGGAAGTGTGTGGAAATTGTGTGGAAGTTTGATTTGTTAGAAGTGAAACTTTTTTTTTGTTTTCGGAAATGTCTGTTGTATCTAGAAAGGTAAACAGATTTAATGTGGAAAATAGACATTCAAGAATAAATAAATAGAACTAATAGGTAAATAAACAAACAAATAAGCTATGGTGCAAGAGTTCCAGCTCAGGAATCAATAAATTGAACTAATAGCTTGTACAAAATTTGGGCAACAATAACTAAATTTAGTGAAATTTGCTAGGAAATTGTTATCATCCTAAATTATTTACACATGAAGGATTTAGCATGGGCTTTGAAAGGTAAAACTATTAATTAAAAATACTACTTTCTACAGGAATTTACCAGTTTATAGAGTTTTCACGCTTTACAAGTATGTTTATATACATTACATCGAAATTTTCAACGCCTTGCACGTTATAGAGGAAATACTAACTTTTCGAGACTTCCAGGGGGTTTTCCCCAGTTTCCATAGGTGTTCGCCGCAGAACATTTTTTTTTCTTAAAGTACTCTTCAAAAAGTGCGCTAAATATCATTTCTATTGGTTTTAATGTCAGGTTAAAACCCCTGGTTCCTGACTACTCTATAAACTGGTAAATTCAAGTAGAAAGTAGTATTTTTAATTAATAGTTTTACCTTTCAAAGCCCATGCTAAATCCTTCATGTGTAAATAATTTAGGATGATAACAATTTCCCAGCAAATTTCACTAAATTTAGTTATTGTTGCCCAAATTTTGTACAAGCTATTAGTTCAATTTATTGATTCCTGAGCTGGAAATCTTGCACCATAGCTTATTTGTTTGTTTATTTACCTATTAGTTCTATTTATTTATTCTTGAATGTATATTTTCCACATTAAATCTGTTTACCTTTCTAGATACAACAGACATTTCCGAAAACAAAAAAAAAGTTTCACTTCTAACAAATCAAACTTCCACACAATTTCCACACACTTCCGAGTTAATTTATTGACAATTTATCTGGTTTAATTCACAATTTATCTATTAATTTTTAATAAAAAAACCGATAAAACAATTTTTGTTTTTCTCAAATCTGACAGCTAACCATTTACATTACGTTTCTGTATACCGTGACCCGGGACCACTTTTGCGTGTGCATGTATGCGTGTCGAGACGAATCGCATGGCTTGTATTATAGAAGGTTATGACACAAGCCATTTTATTGAAAAATATTGAGAGCCAATTTCCCCTGAATGGGAATTCAAATCTACAACACGAAAGAAAGAAAGATAAATATTCGAGGGGAAATTTTTAGAGCCAAATTTTCTACAGCATGGCTTCCACTCAGTCGATCAACGATATCACAAGTCGATATCTGCTTCACCAAGCCCCTCGTAAGTACAGGCCTGGAAGCAGCCAGGCCAACTAATACTAACATAGCTGAAAAGTGGCCAAAAATTTCTGACAGTTGTGGAATTAACATGGCCGAAGCCATAAGAAGCAATTTTTTAACATTGTTTTTGCACTAAAAAGTGGTAAAATATTGTATATTTTCACTTTTTGGTGCACATGGATTATCAGTGATTAGTGCTTTAGTGATTTAATAAAAAAAATTAAAATGAAGTGAGTGGTTAAGTGTATTTTAAGAGTGTTAATTGATTAGGTGACCATTTTTGTTTACATTCGCTGTGGTTTTTTCGTGTTAATTTAGGGAAAAAGTGTTGAATTTGTGTAGTAACATAATAAAAAGTGCTTTTTAAGTGATTAAAGATTATTATAGGATAGTTATTAAAAACATAAGTGCAAAAAAATGTGAAGGAAAAGTGAAAAAGTTATTGTTATTCATGTTGTGTGGTAGTGCTTGCACTTATGTTTTTAATAACTCTTCTAGAATAATTTTAACTACTTTAAATTCACTTTTAATCCCATTACTACACAAATTCAACACTTTTTCCCTAAATTAACAAAAAAAACCACCGCGATTGTAAACAAAAATGGTCACCTAATCAATTAACACTCTTAAAATACACTTAACCACTAATTTTTTTTTAATTTATGGACTCAGATCACTAAATAACTTATCACTGATAATCCGTGTGCACTAAAAAGTGATAAAATACAATATTTTACCACTTTTTATTCCAAAAGCAAAGTTAGAAAATTGCTTCGTACGGCTTCGGCCATGTTAATTCCACAACTGTCAGACGATTTTGGCCGCGCACAGACACAACCAAAAAGTCTGCTTCCAGGCCTGTACTTACGAGGGTCTTGGCTTCACACATACACATACACACATATTGTCCGAAAGAAAGAAAGATAAATATTCTATTCTTAGATCGCTCGTTCGGCGCTTGTATAAACAAATTAAGTAACAACAGCCAGAAGGCCTCGATAACCCTTTATAAAAGCTGATGTTGCGAAATAAGTTTCTTCGCGCATGTGGGGAAATGAAAATAATAATGTTGTGAAATATACTGCAGGTATCTTTGGTGATCGGGGTATGCAAATGTAAGGGGTGTGCATATCTGGACTCATCCGGTTGAAGTTTCTTCGTGCATGAGGGGAAATGAAAATAATAATAATGTTGCGAAATAGGAAAATATGAATGGTGCGCCATAGAAAGTGGTATGTGTGATCCACAGATCGGGCGGGGAATGCAAATATGAAGGGGTGTGCCATACAAGGTGATATGTGTGATCGGTATACAGAATGAAGGTAATGTATAAGAGACTGATAGCTTCGAATATCGTAGAAAATGTGACTTCACCCAGTGGCCTAATGTATAAAAACAACAACAATTTCGATTTTATATTTTGAGAGCCAAATTTTCTACAGCATAGCTTACAGCATAGAGTAAATATGCACACGATCAACGAGAAGTTGAGAAGAAGAGATACACGATAACCTTGTGTAAAAGCTGATGTTGCGAAATATACTGCTGGTATATGTGGGGATCGGTGAAGGCAAATGTGAAGGGTGTGCCTGTGCATATCTGTATTCATTTGGTTGATGTTTCTTCGCGCATGTGGGGAAATGAAAATAAAACATAAATAAACTTTATGCCAAGGGGGGTGTACATCTCTACTCATCCGGTGTGATGTGTGATGCATAGATCGATCGGGCGGGATCGTTCAGCGCCGTATAAACAATAGGATTTCAAATCTCCAATATAGAAGGCTTTGGGCGGGAAGCTTTGCGCACAACAGCGATGCCATGTGTGTGTGAGGGTGTGTGTGGCGCCACGGTACCCGTGTAAACAAACCAGAAAAGGGGTATGCCTGGGGCGAAAGTAAATATGAATGGGGTATGCCCTGTGTGTGAGGGTGTAAATATGAAGGGGTATGCCATACAAGGTGGTGTGTGTGTTATGTATAGATCGCGCGGGTAGGTAAATATAAGGGGTAGAAAGCTTTGGGCGGGAAGCTTTGCGCTCGTTCAGCGTGGGGGAAGGTAAATATGAAGGGGTATGCCTGCGGGGGAAGGTAAATATGAAGGGGTATACCATACAAGGTGGGGTGTGTATTATGTATAGATCGGACGGGGAGGTAAATATAAGGGGTGTTTTCCATAGAAGGAGTGTGTGTGGCTCCTCCCCCTGGTTGTGTGTGAGGGTGTGCGTGTGGGTATGGGTGGGCGTGTGGGTATGGATGTATGTGTGGGTATGGCTGTGTGTGAGTTGTACACACATACATATAAAGCTCAAAGTGAGGGTGAGGGGGAGCGGGAAAGGCAAATATGAGGGGGGGGGCCCAGAACCGCTCCTGTATAACTACTGCGTCCTATGTGATGTCCCGATATCGCAGACCGCCGCGACGACCGCTGGATCGCTGCCCGCCGCGACAGACCGCTTTCTGTGTGCCCGAGCCTTTAATGCTAGAAAAAATGTTTAAAGAAAAATTTCTACAGAATTTTATAACAAACAAATTTGTTCGTGTTACGGCGCGTAACAGAGGTCGTCAACCCCAACAATAAAATATGGGCATGAAAGCCCTCTAAGAAAAAAAATCGACTCCAAAAAAAAAATAACATATGGGCATGAAAGCCCCTTAGATAAAAAACAACACATACACATAAACAAATGAATAAAAAAAAACATACTATTGAAAATAACAATATATATTAAAGATAAAACTTAAACTTAATTAAACCTAAAACTATCACTAAATAAAAAACTAATAAACTAACCTAAATAATAATTAAAAAAACAGAACTTATAACTAAATAATAAATAATAAATTACCTAAAAAGAAAAGAAGGTTAAACATTGACAAATAAATATAATGTAAAATAATACCTGGGAGGCACGGGACCAAGTGCCTCCTATCCAACGCTGAGATCTCCAGAAAGGAGGTGGATTAAATATCTGAGATAAATTAAAATAATATTAAAAATATTCAAATAATATTAAAAATATATAAAAATAAACAAAATAAGTATACTTACCATTTTTTGATGACATCGAGAAATGTCACTTTCGAACTTACAAGCTCAAAGCTGGGGTGAAGTTAGAACAAATTAATTTTGGTCTAAAATAAGGATTATACGACTTGAAAATGCGTATAAGAGGTTTCTCCCCCCAAGCTGTGAACTTGCGATCGATGCGCCTGGACTATAAAGTCCAAAGCACCAGCACAGAGCTTCTCATTCCGTCCAGTTTAAGCAAATATTTTTCAGCGCGATTTCCAATATTCAGACAGGCATCGACCGTCGTTGAGAACAGGCAAAGTCCGTTCAGATAAAAAAAAAGATTTTAATTATAGACTGGCAAAGACCGTCTTTTACTAAAAAATAATTTAATCATTTATTTTCTTTCAGGGTTTAGACAGGTAGTTACCGTCTTTTTATTATTTTGGCTGGCATTAGTCGCCAAATTAGGGCTTTAGATAACCGATTGGTTCCACCATCTGTTCGGGGGTTAGTTTAATTTAATTGTTGGTTTGGGCATGTGTCTTGGGAATTACATTCCATAACCGGGAAAGAATTTTATATTTCCCTACATACTTAACAGAGAATTTCAACGGTTGTAATTACCTTGAAATTCCTGGTATATGATTAAAAATTACATTGAGAATAACAAGAAATTTGCAATAGGGTTTTTTTGAAGGTAAATTCGTACCTCAAACATCCCTAAGGAAGATACTAAAGTTATCGAATAAAGGTTTCAAACACAGGTGAATACAATTCACCTTTGAGTGGAACCTCGTATATAAAGCTCGCTGAAGGTTCTTTTGCTGTTTAAGTGGGTGTTAAGGCTCACAGTAATAATAGCAATAGTGGCCAAGTTTAAGCTCAAAGAGCTAGCGTTTATTGCAATAAGCAAGTATTTCACGGCACTATTTGCAGTAATTGAGTGCCGAGTTTGGCAGTCACGCCAGGTGGAACCGGCGTAATTTCAAGGGAAATTTTTCCATACGCAGAATAGAACCTCCGAGCTTTTGTGTGTAGAAAATATTTGGACATTTAATTGATGTTTTTATTCCAGAATCATCCGGATTAATATAAGATAATTTTTAAGAAATTTGACCTTCAGTCAATTTTAATTTTACCTTTTTTTCATTGTTTATTTTGAAGCTTTAACGTAGATTTAGCATTAAGATAGATTTAATTAGCGATTATAACATTTAGGAGAAATTATATTTGTTTTTAAACCACTCCTGAGTTTGAATTAGCGACCTATCCGATTTTGTTTACAGTTTTCTAACAGATACAAAATAAATTTTTATTTACGGCGTCTCGCGCCGTAACAGTTCGTATAACTATTCGTCGTAAATTAATAGCTGACGAGGTATTTTTAAAAAAAACCATTCTTACTAAACTTTTAATGGTAATAAATCCATAAATAGAAGCTTTACAGAAAAAAATTAAAACAAAAAATGTGGGCAATGAAATTGCGCACAATAAAAGTTATAGTCTGTTTTGCAATGAAACGTGTAATTAAAAAGAAATTGGCAAAAAACTACTTTTGAATTTACGTTTTTCGTCACTTAAAACGTTAGCCCGTGTAAAAAAGCACTACGTAAAAAATGATACTAACAAAAATGATAATCGTGTGCTATAAGTCACGGATTAGATAAGGATTTTTTCAAGTAGAATTAACCATTAACGAAATACAGTGCAAAGAAAGTGGTATATAAAGTTTGAAGCACTATTTCTCCGTAGATATTGACTTTACAAAAAAAATGTAAACAAAAAATCGTTTTGTAGATAAATCATTTATTTATCTACAAAAAAGATCATATACATTTTTATCGCAAAATGCATAGTTTCTGAGATATAGAATTAAACGAGTTTCCCTTCACTGTAAGTTTAGCAAGAGGGTGGGGATGACGCCATTTTGAATTTAAGTTTATAAAAATATATAAAATCATTTACTAATAAAAATCGCGTGCGGTATTTTTCGCATTACGAAGGCTTTTTTCGACCTAATTATTGGACTAAATGAAGGAAATTATGAATGGAAGAGATATGCGAATCTAATCGGAAATTTGGCATTATGTTTTATTCTCTTTTCAGAAAAATTAAATATAGTCCGGGAGCCAGCGACATTTTTTGGTGACTCATTTTATCGTCAATCAAAGTATGTAATTATCCTCAATAAGGTCTAGTAAGCCACGAAAATCGACCACTTACAACCAGTTAGCGGACAACGTTTACTGGGAGCATCAACAACATGTAATAAACAATAGAAAAAAAACCTCATATCATCGTCGTTCATATTTTGAGGAGTTGTCAATTGACATCAGACTTTGTCAAAAAACATTTGTTGTGCGGGACAATCAATCACTTACAAGCACGCAAACGTGCAAAAAAAATTCAAAAATTGACTTATTTCATCGTTGCTCAAATTTTACATGGTTACAGACGATCATATTGCACATGTAAAAATACTGTGCTTACAATCGATTCGCGGGACAAACCTGCTTACAGACAGAAACGGGCGCAAACGCGGTGCGGAAATTGGCTTCGCGGTATGTGGCGACTTTTCACTGACATGATGTTGCGGTGTCGGCGCCGCGTTCCGACTTTGAATACAGCCTAAAAATCAAAGTGACAAGTGGAGGTAATAAAAAGAAAGTTGAAAAACCTGAATGATTTACATATAATTTTTTTATCCTACAGGACTTGTGTTTGTTTTAGGTGCTAATTTAATTACCCCAATTTGGAAAAATAAAAATTTTCATTAATATAAAATTCAACAAATTTGCTATCGCACCCAACACCAACACACGACTCCAAACATATGCCCACCACCGCCAAAACACGACTCTAAACACAAACATCTCTTGACACTACGCGGCGGCAACGCACAAAAAGTAGAAAGTAAAGCAACTTGCGTGGTGTGTGCGTAGCGTAAAACAGCATTTCGCTAGTGCGCATTTGAATACACTACTTCTATTCTCTCTGTCATTGCCCGCACCGCGTTTGCGCCTGTTTCTGTCAGCAGCTTAAGTGATCGTCAAAGTTGCCGCTGCAAGAGTCAGCGCGCGGCCTCGGAAAAGTTCCATTCGATGCCAGTACAATGTCATACTTCAAATGAGGCGAGGTGCTATTGTAATGCCAAAATGACAAAAACAAGCAGATTAAAATAAAAGAAAGAAAATAAATACCAATGAAGTGCATTTTTCTAAGTTTAATTCTAATATTCATTAAACTGCCTTAGAGTAAGTAAGAAATCTATGCCTCCACAATGTACAGCCACGGACAGCTAATTAGAAACAGTTTCATAAAAATTGCATTTATACATTTTTTATTTTTTATGTAGCAATCCTGTTAGGAATTCATTATGATATTGTTATTGATTTCCTTCAATCATTATATATTTTAAAAAAAATTAAGAGGAGGTGATGGGAATTCTTTAATTTGATTCCTACATAAAAACTGTATAAATGCAATTTTTATGAAACTGTTTCTAATTAGTTGTCCGTGGCCATATATTTATATTTTGCAAATCCCACCTCGCCTAATTTCAAGTTGGAAATTCTGCTACCGCAAAAGAAGTAAGAAATGTCTCTCCAGCACAAAATTTCACTCCCTCAAAAAATGTAAGAATTGCCTCTTCAGGAAAAAACCTCACCCCCTCGAAAAATGTAAGAATTGTCTATTCAGAACAAAACCTCACTCCCTCGAAAAATGTAAGATTTGTCTCTTTAGGACAAAACCTCACTCCTTCCAAAAATGTAAGAAATGTCTCTCCATTCAATTCGTATTTACTGTCTCACCACGGCTCGGTGTTTACAATCTCACCTCGCCGCAGTTCAAATTGGATATTTTACTGCCGCAAAAGAAGGAAGAAATGTCTTTCCACTAAGTAATTTACAATTACACCTCGCTTCATTTATCTCAATACACGCTCATATTCTAGTAGGACATTATTTTTGAACCGGGACGAACCTATACGAATAAAATAGATTGTCGACAGTACAAAGGGCCTTTCCCTGAGCTCTAGTCTTCCACATAAAAAAAAATACAGGGTGATATGTAAAACTCTATCTTTGTACAGTTGTGACCTTATTATTCAGAACGGACAAAGATTTCGAACTAGGCGCCATAGTAACTTCAACTCAAAAAAAACCTATCCAACGACGTATTACACATAGCTATTGGAAGTGGGTACTGTTATGCCGCGCGATTTTGATTGTGACGATTAATGCGCGACGGGACTAGGGAGTGCTTTGGATAGAAGATCACCTGCCCCAAACTGATATCACAACTCTATGTGAACTATTTATTTAACACATTGAATAAAAGACTTTTATTTCAGACTTACTGTGGCTTTTTGTCCTTTTTTATTAACACATTTAATTTTTTAACAGAATATTATCACTTTGCCTTAAATAACACTCTTACATAAAATTAGGCTTCTGCCTCTATTATTTTATATTTATGAGTTTATGCAAAATAACACTCAAGACTTAACTATCGATCGATTTTACTAATCGATCTCGCGTATACAGTTCGACTCCTCGATTCACTCTCCAACTCCCACTTATAAAGCATGACTTTCCACAGTTCATTGAAAGTCATGCACCTCCTTCGAGTTCTCGCGACGTTTCCTGGTTGGTTGCACAACCTCACGCTCGCGTTTATTCTGCAAGCTGGCTTGGCCAATTAGGGCACAAGACAGAACAAACAATTGAGCAATTTCCCCTGTTGGGAAACTCTCAACGAAGAAATGCGCTTACCCGGCGCTCTTGCGGCTGTTCGCATTCGAGCGGCTGTTTGCAGCCGCGAAGCTTTTGAATGGCTTGAGTCATATGCGCACGTTTGCAGTTGGGTTAATGCCTGAGCATTGAAAATGGGTCGGTCGTTGTCGTTGCTTTGTTTATGTTTACGTTCATAAGTTGAAGTATGACTTAAGCTGGTGACATATCCAAGCGTACATGCGTTGCATTCGTTGACAGATAATATAGAAGTGTGTGTATTCAAATGCGACCTGACGAAATATTCCGTGAATGTTCCGCATGCCACGCAAATGTCGGGCTACTTTCAACTTTTTCTGCATTGCCGCATTCGACATAGGACACACAAGCATACACAACAAACACATGCGACTCGTTACTCGGATTTTTGGGCTATCTGTGAGAGCCGGGACGGAACGCAACGCAACCATGCAATTATGTGTCAGTCGAAAATCTCCGCATATCATGGAGCTGCTGATTGCAATGCATGTACGCTTGTATATGTCACCAGCTTTATGAACGTCGCGTAAAATCGCTTGGGTCAGGAAGCAAGGGTGGCGACACATTTGGAGCGGCTGTTGGCTTATGCTCGAAATGTTATTTTACGCGTAAGCAATGTTTGGAGTTTTGGGTAAAATGGGATGAATTCCATATGGATGGATTCTGTTCATTTTACCCGAATGAAAATAATATGGACCTCATGTACGCATATGTTTTGTCTTTTAGATCTTTGGGTAATTATTAGAAAAGAATATCGTGGGAAAAGATGCAAGTTCTTTGAAATGGTTTATGAGTTAACCGAACGTTAACGTTTGATATGCATACTTTCAGGAAGTATGTGAAATAATTAGGTTCATGAATCGGATAAGAGAAGATTCATGAGTTGGATTTTAGATTCCTTGGCTTGGGTGGATAGATGCGGATAGTGGAGGGTTTTTGAGATGTGGGTATATGGTGATGAGCCATAGGCTCATTACACCTATCCCCTTAAATAGAAAGTTGTACGATAGAAAAGAGTAGAACTTTCGTTCGACATTACTATAGGGTTAAGTTTTTTGGGGTGAGAGCTGGAGTTTGTCTGGCACACAATTATTGTTATATATATGTATATTTTTTGAAGATTTGAAATTATCTATCGTGGGTTAAGTAGTTGAGTCTTTTAACTTTATATAATGATATGTGTGTTTTTGTTTTGTTTTGTTTTACATATATATAAGACAATTCTTAGGCTAATTTATGAAAAAATAGAAAATTTCTTTAAGCTAATGTATATATAAAAATTCCCTTAGGCTAATTACTTTAAGATTTTGTGTTTTTTTTTTTTGAATTCTATTAGTATGTATATATTCTTATTATTTTCTTTTTTCTTGTATTATTACATATATTTTGCTTATAATGAAAAAGTATATTTATTTTCTTATTATTATTATTTTTTTTACTAGGTTATGTATATTAAGAAAAGGACATTTATTTGCTTATTATTATGTTATATATATATATATATATATATATATATATATATATATATATATATATATATATATATATATATATATATATATATATATATATATATATATATATATATATATATATATATATATATATATATATATATATATATATATATATATATATATATATATATATATATATATATATATATATATATATATATATATATATATATATATATATATATATATATATATATATATATATATATATATATATATATATATATATATATATTTATTATTATTATATTTTTTTTTATTTCTATAAAAATGTTACTAGATTACGTATATGGGAAAAAAAATTAAACTTAAATTTTACTTATTAATTGCTAATAACAGTAACTTACATATAAAAAATTTATGATTACATTTCATTTTACTTATTTGTGCATATATACGAAAAATTTGATTGAACTGTGAAAATTTCTTTCCTTTGTAATTTCGCTTATTAGTGCGTTAATATATGATTTGCAAAAGAAATTTTTATTATTATACCTTCATTTCGGTGGTGTCATATTTCGCGATCGTGATCGAGAGTTGTATCGATTTATAATTATGGATTTCATATTCGTTGCTCGTCTCTCATTTGTGCTTGGAAGGGTCGATTCAAAAAATTTAAATAAGTAATTACAATTGGTCCGATTGGCAGACATTTAATCATCTTAATTTCAAAACAATATATTTTTTTTTGGTTTAAGACAGGTTGATTGACACGAGATAGAGGGGTTTTTGAAGGCCACCGATGCGAAAAGGGTCAGACATTAATAATATAGGGAGTTTGATTTTAGAAAAATAAATTATATAAATTTAGTTAATGGTAAATTTCTGTGTGGTTTCCTGTTTATTTGCAGGTTATATCTACGGTTTGGGATTCATTTCTTTTTATGGTTGATGCCCTTATGTATCCCACTTTTGGGTGTTTATTTATATCGCGTTCGAGTTGATTTGTTAAATATTCATTTTGAATTATTAAATGCTCATAGTTTTCTAAATTTTTTGCTAAATCAGTTGCATTATTCATTGATCGCTTTAGAGGCATTTACTTCGTATGCTTTTTCAAGTAATAATTTAAATTCGGTTAAAGGGTTTTTGTTTATATTATCAACTTTATTAATATCCTTTTTATATTCGTAATTTTGTTCCGTTGTTAAATTATTATCCTCTTTTAACATTGTTAAGTTTTGCTTTATGGCATTGTTTTATGTTTGTAATATGTTATTGATCTTATCTTCAAAAGTTTTTATGTTATCAAGTAATTTTTCATAATCATACTTAGCACTTTCACATTTTAACAACAGTTCTTTATTATTTTCCTGTACCTTACAATTCTGTTCTTTTAACTTTATATTTTCTTTTTCAATAATTTTGAACTTAATTTGAAGATTTTTCAGCTTCTCTTCGGTATATTTCAGCATTTGCTGCCATTTTCTGTCTTCTTTGAAGTTTCTCATTTCCTCATCCATTTCGTTTATTTTATCCAAACCTCCATGTATTGTATTCTTATATTTGTTTTCTATTATTAATTGTTTCCTTTTATCCTTCTCTTCTCTTTCCATTGTTTCCTTTATTATTTTATTTGTATTTTTATTAATTTGATTGTCCACGCAGGTCTTTTGCCTGGTGGGAATTTTATTTATAAGGGAGCACCTTCCCGCAGTTCCCAGTTTCCCTGCTCATGTTCTTCGTTGTATTCAGGCTCTGGATTGAGTATCCTTACTTGCCTGAGGTTATTACTTGCCTGGTTTTTGGGCCAGTTTCCCAATTCGTATTCGCTGTATTCAGGCTCTTGTTTGAGTATTCTCACTTGCCTGAAATTATTATTTCCCTGGTTTCTTCCAGGCGGTGTTGGTCGTCTCTGTTCGTAGTTATTGCGGTTTTGGGTTGGCTGAGGGGGACGTTGATTGTTACCCTGAGACCATTGCCCTTGCGGTCTATTATTGGACTGTCTGGGGTATTCGGAAACCCTGTTTGTCCTTCTTTCATAGTCGAAGCGCCTTGTTCGACAATCCTGGATTTCGTGGTTAGGCCTATTGCAGTAGGAGCAATATAATCGCCTTACTTCCTTTTTAATAATAGGAGAATTAAAAGTGGATATAATCCTGTTCCTGTAACAGGTATCTTTGGTGTGTCCTCTTTTGTTACACACTTCGCAAGTAGGACTCTGCCTATGTGGTCCCTCATTGCTTTCAGATCGTGTTCTTTCATCCATGTTAGAAGCACGCTCTAAAAGATAATCTATCAGGCTAGCGAGTTCTCCTTCGTCGCGAGCCTGGGCTAATGTGGGCAATCTCTCATTTCGCAGACCATTCTCGAAAGCAATTATGGCTTCCTTTTCGTTTTCCCTGATAAGGGCTGCTCTGGCTACAGCATCGCTGATAGTCACTTGCGTGGCTTTATTAAGTTCGCCCAATAGGCGAATAACGCGCTGTGAATACTCCTCAAGGGTTTCACGTTGTCCCTGTCGAGCTTTTCTAAGTTCCTCTCGAGCAGTTGTACGCGAGAGCTTATATCTTTTTAGCAATTGGCTTCTTAATTCGCCCCAATTATCAGCGCCACCGGTCCAGAGACTCGTGTTTTTAAAATGTTAAAGAAAAACTGTTTGTCCCTTGCGCTTTTTGCGGTCGCAAAAAAACCATCGCAACAGGAAATGAATTTATTGAGTTCGTTCTTATTCCCAGAATATAAGGGAATCATTTCACGAACGTTTGCTGCTGATAGGACTAACTCGCTATTCTTTGCAGCTGGTTGATTAGAAGATTGGTTACTAGGACCCTGCTGTGGATCACCTTGGGTAGCCATTTTTTTTGCGTTTTTTCTTCTTGCTCGAGGTTTAGGTCTTGTGACTGCAGGAGTTTCCTTTGAGTTCTCTTTTCTTGCTCGGGATTTCGATCTGGTGACTGCAGGAGAACCTTCCTGCATGGGGTGAAACCCGTGGAATTTAGATACAAAGACGCTCTAAACCTCTAAACTAGCGAAACTTGTAGAGGGATTTACTATCACTTATATCTACTCAACGCGCGAAAGTTAACGAAAACACGACAGCTAATTAATAGAACAATGGAATTAATCAAAGACGATAGAACAGATAATGTAGAAATTGAGAAACAAGTGCGCGAAAATTAAGAGCGGAGCAACAAATAAAAATCATTGACACTAGAAAAGACACCAACGAAACAAATGGCAAAACAATAAATGGCCATTTACTTTTTTTTTTTTAACTTTTTTTTTTTGTAATGTATAGGAAAGAAAAATTTTTTTTTATAGAATTTTCTAGATATTCTTTTGAAAAAATAATTTTAAATTTTATTCTTATGTTTTTTTTTATGCACTTTTCTTTAAGGATTTTTCTATAGAAACTTAGTTGGTTTTTTAATAATTTTTAGTATTAGGAGAGTATTTTTTTTTTGTAGAGATTTTTAAAAATTTATTTTTTAGATTTTCTTTGTTTTTTTTTTTTACTTTAATTTATATATATGTATATATATTTATATATATTTTTTTTTTATTTAGGAATAGTTTGGACCTACTTGGAAAGCATGGCAATTTTCTGCTTTAGTGCCATGTAAAAGGTGAAATCCACGGTGTCTTCGAAGTCCTCGATGTTTCTCATCTTTTGCATGATTTTAAGACACTCTTCAATTGTGTCTGGCGTTTCCATCATGATCCCGCGATGAAGAAAATCCCTCGCTGAGAATAATTATTATGTTTTCTTCCCGCGTTGCCGTTGCACCACCCTAACGCCGGCTTGTTGGCCTCTGGAGGGGCTAAAGTTGTTTTTGGTGTTTTCTTCCTTCTGTCGGTGTGGGGTTGGAGAGAAATTATTTCTTCTGCTCCCGATGTTTTATCACTCACTATTGTCACTATTTATTAAAACTGCTTTATCACTTGGTTATACCGGATTAAACGTTAAAAGTTAAAGGGTCCGCTGCCACCACTGTTATGCCGCGCGATTTTGATTGTGACGATTAATGCGCGACGGGACTAGGGAGTGCTTTGGATAGAAGATCACCTGCCCCAAACTGATATCACAACTCTATGTGAACTATTTATTTAACACATTGAATAAAAGACTTTTATTTCAGACTTACTGTGGCTTTTTGTCCTTTTTTATTAACACATTTAATTTTTTAACAGAATATTATCACTTTGCCTTAAATAACACTCTTACATAAAATTAGGCTTCTGCCTCTATTATTTTATATTTATGAGTTTATGCAAAATAACACTCAAGACTTAACTATCGATCGATTTTACTAATCGATCTCGCGTATACAGTTCGACTCCTCGATTCACTCTCCAACTCCCACTTATAAAGCATGACTTTCCACAGTTCATTGAAAGTCATGCACCTCCTTCGAGTTCTCGCGACGTTTCCTGGTTGGTTGCACAACCTCACGCTCGCGTTTATTCTGCAAGCTGGCTTGGCCAATTAGGGCACAAGACAGAACAAACAATTGAGCAATTTCCCCTGTTGGGAAACTCTCAACGAAGAAATGCGCTTAACCGGCGCTCTTGCGGCTGTTCGCATTCGAGCGGCTGTTTGCAGCCGCGAAGCTTTTGTATGGCTTGAGTCATAGGCGCACGTTTGCAGTTGGGTTAATGCCTGAGCATTGAAAATGGGTCGGTCGTTGTCGTTGCTTTGTTTATGTGGAGGGGGAGGGGAGGGGGACTTAAAAATTACTAAAATTCTGCTTACGTAATACTTGAATGGCCCCTAAGTCAGCTGCGTGAGTAGTGGTGGGCCTGGTCGTGACAACATGTACATTTTCTCCCCACAACCCCCACCAAGATTCTGGTGGCTGACTCATCTACTATTAGCCTTATCTAAACTACCAGTTACAAAAAAAATTAAGTGTCCTGAAAGAAATATGGTTATATCCAGCACCAAATTCCAGCATAAGGATATTCAAAAAGCAACCTGGAAGTCGCCAGATGGAGTAACCAACAACGCAATCGATCATGTCCTTATAGACGCGCGCCACCAGTCCAATGTGCTTGATGTGAGAGTATACCGCGGCGCAAATGTAGACTCTGACCACTTCTTAATGGGAACGAAAATTAGGGCCAGGATATCGACAATAAAAACAAGAAGAGGAAACAGAGACAGAAAATACAACGTGACAGGATTGCAGGAAGAGCAAACTAGGGCTGATTATGAGAACCTGCTCAACGTAAGAATAAATGAAATTGGTCAAAACGCACATGAAAACTTGAACGACCAATGGAATGACATAAAAAGAGCAGTGAAAGGATCAGCAGAAGATATTCTAGGTTTCGTTCAACAAGAACGAAGAGTAGAATGGTTTGACGAAGAATGCGCCCAGGTGACAATGGAGAAAAACCGAGCTTACCAAGTCATGCTAAGTAGGCACAGAACAAGAAACTCTGAAGAGGAGTATAAAGAAAAGAGGCGAGCTGAGAAGAGAATGCACAAAGCGAAAAAAAGGCAGTATTGGGAAGAACAAATGGAAAAAATAGAAGAATCAGCAAGCTTAAATGATGCAAGAAACTTCTACAAAAAGGTAAACCAACAACGGAAAGAATTTAAGCCTAGAGTGACAATGTGCAAGGATAAAAGTGGGGAGATATTAAGTAATAAGGACGAAGTATTGGCTAGATGGGCAGAGCATTTCGAGGAACTACTACTAATGAACCCAGAGCAGGAGCGCATTGGTACCCGAAATGTGCAGAACATGAACGCGGACGATGAGAGTGACAGCACAGCAGTCCCCACCATAGAGGAAGTACGCCTGGCATTGCGAGCACTAAAAAATAATAAGGCATCAGGGCCTGACAGCATACCTGCAGAACTCATTAAGCAAGGCGGAGAGGAAACTATCCAAAAACTACATGAAGTAATAGTGGAAATCTGGAGACGGAAAGAAATGCCTGATGAGTGGAACGAGGGCATAGTGTGTCCCTTACACAAAAAAGGAGACCCTCTATCTTGCAACAACTATAGAGGAATAACGCTATTGAACACAACGTACAAAGTATTTTCACGTGTACTCTATATTAGACTACGACCATACGTGGAAAGAATATTAGGAGAGTATCAATGCGGTTTTCGTCCTGGAAGATCCACAACCGACCAGCTATTTGTACTCAGAGAAACCCTAGAAAAAGCTGTTGAATTTAACATAAACATCCACATGTTATTCATCGACTACAAATATGCTTACGATAGTGTGAACCGTAATGAGTTATTTGATGCTATGGAGCAGCTCGGAATACCTAATCACCTAGTAGAACTGACGAAAATTTCGATGAAAGATGCAAGGTGTAGAGTCAGAATAGATGGTGAACTATCCCCACCCCTCAGAACAAATAGAGGATTAAGGCAAGGCGACGCACTATCCTGCTTGTTATTCAACGTGGCCCTAGAAAAAGCAGTAAGAGATGCATCGATTAACACATCAGGGTGCATCTTCGATAGGTCAGTGCAAATATTAGCCTTTGCCGACGATATAGCTATCCTTGGAAGATCATTTGAGAGCATGAAGGAGACCTTTGTAGCACTTGAGCAAGCCGCAAAAAAAATCGGGTTGGAAATAAACGAGCACAAAACAAAGTATATGTACACAAAAAACGCCAGAAGTAGCAGACAGAACATAACGATAGACACCTACAATATAGAAGCAGTAGATGAGTTTGTGTACCTCGGCACGATTATAACAAAAGGTAATGATACATCGGCCGAAATCAGAAGACGAATAGCACTGGCTAATAAATGCTACTTTGGTCTACGCAGGCACCTGACGTCTAGAAATATATCAAGGAAGACGAAACTGGCACTTTACACGACACTAATAAGGCCTGTCCTACTATATGGTTCGGAAGTGTGGACATTGAAAAACGCAGACGAAGCATTGGTAGGAAGATTTGAAAGGAGAATTCTTCGTTCGATCTACAAAGGAATACAGGTTGATGGCATTTGGAGAAGAAGATACAACTCAGAGTTGTATGAAATCAGCAAGATTCCAAACATTGTCAAAGTGATCAAAATAAACAGACTGCGATGGATTGGTCACGTCCAACGAGGTGCGGAACGGAACCCGACAAAGATAGTGCTGGGGAAAGTACCGTCAGGAAAACGCAGACCCGGCCGGCCTAAGAAAAGATATATAGATGACGTCGAAGAAGACTTGAGGCAGTTGGGAATAAGAAACTGGAAAAGTCGAGCCAGAGATCGAGAATCATGGAGGCGAATGCTGGAGGAAGCCAAGGCCAACAATAGGCTGTGGAGCTCCTGATGATGATGAAAGAAATGATCATTTTCTTACTCTATAGTAATAGGAAAAAAATTTTCACATGTATGTTTTTATTATAAAATTATATATGTATATATTAAGTTACGTTTTGCATATATTTTGCATATTTATTGAATATGCAGTTTGCATATTTTATGATTTATTATTTGCATATTTGGATATGCTAGCTGCAATCGAATAAAGAATCAAAAATAAACATATACCCAAATTTTGGGACATTTATTTATATATTAGAAAAAAATGCATATAATCCGATGTCTACTAATGTAACACGACAACAGCACAAGTCCGTAAATTCTGAACACCTATCACCTTAAGTATGGCAGCACCACAAGTTTCCCTAGTTTCCCAAAAGGTTTTATCACTTCCTTTTTCCTTTCCGTTCTCTCTCACGCTAGCCACGAAGAAGAGCAGTCGATAAATTACCGAGACGAATTATATCTAATTTAATAAAAATCAATTTATTGTTTTAGCATTATATTCTTAAATAAAATTGTTAACGACAACTAACTCGACTTCCGCTGTAAAAAATTATTTTTCAATTAATTACGTCTTTGACACTAATAACTGACTCATCTCTTAACATATACACGAAATTTTGTCTTCAGAACTTCGATGGAATGATCACACATGCCAAATCACCAAACAAGCTTGTTTGCGATTCCTCAAGAGATGCAAGTTCCTCCTGCAGTCAGCTGCCCTGGCTACAACCTACAAGTCCTACATACCGCCCGCCTTGAATGTAACTTGTATATCTGGGCAGGCTCCCCAAAAACTACCTTGGCTTGGCTAGAGAAAGTGCAAAACCGCATTAGCCATAGCACCCTTTGCTCCTCTATAGACCCTTAAGCCACGATAGGAATGTAGCAGCCCTCACCAAATTTTACCGCTATTACCATAGCGACTGTTTCACTGAAATTAAGAATCTTCTGCCTACATGGCAACTTTTTTCCCGCAACACAATACTAGCCAACTCGACTCACCACCCGCCCCACTGCAGAACTCCCATGCGCGCACATTACGGGTTAGAAGTTAATTTATAAATAGAACAACTGGATAGTGAAACTCTCTTCCACAGGCGGTGTTGCTGAACCCATAACAGCTCCAAGTTCAAGCGCAAGGTTCATAGACTTCCTCTCACGCACCTTCCAGACCTCTAACCTATTCCTTTTCTTCTATCTATGACTTGAACGACATGACGGACTGATGCTAGTGGTACAAAGGGTGGCTCCTCAGCTTGACCATGCCACATAAAAAAATTAAAAATAAAAATTATTTTATATATCTCAATACTAGTACAATTATCGCTAACAATTTCAAGTTTCTACGAATTAAAATACCTGAGAAAAAATCTAAAAAGTTGTCTAAAAAAAGTGAAATAATCCCTTAATAGTCCAGTGGATAGCGGTAAAAATAGAGTATTACCTCCGAATTCTTTCGGACAGCACCGATTTTAATGAAATTTGGTAATTAAGCTTATCTTACCCTCCTCTTCAAAAGTTATATGTTCCTGATGTGTGCTTTTTGTTTTAAGGTGGTGAAAACTACCCCTTTTGACAAAAAATTTAAAAACAATATATTTAAGCAATATTTCGATTAAATCATGTTTAAATATGTAAAATAAACTTTCTTGCATATACCGGAATCTAATTTATGATTAAATTAAATGTTCCAACCCCTAGAAACCACCCCCTATGACGAAATTCACAAAAAAATTAGTTCTTACAAGTTTAAAATTTGTTAATGGTGCATTTATGATAAATCAAAGTCTCCTCTTGGTTTATACTTTTTAATTTCAAAACGAGGAAGACATATTTTTGTTATGCGTGCGGGCGAATTACGGCTCCAAGCCAAAATCGCTCCAATTTTTTTTAAGGTATTCACAGCGATTTTTGAGTGCTCCAATAGTAGTTTTAAGGCCGGGGACGGACATATATATCTGTTATCACAACTTAGGGTGGAAGGGAGGCTCCAAACGAAAATGCTCCAAAAAATTGTTTAAGTTTTCAGAGTGATTTTTGAGTGTCAATTATTGGATGATTATAAATGATGTTGCGCCCAGGTCGGTCGGATGAGGGTGCTTATAACATTCTTTGCTTTATTGCAACATATAATTTCTAACAAATTGCCCTCGTGCTTTAAATTAGCTACCATATTAATACGTAAAATAAAAAACAGAATTGAGTACATCATGTACTCAGTATAGGCGGTAAATAAAATTATGTACATTATAATAACATGCTTTATTTAAAATAAATCTATAAATCATCAGTAGTATATCACTACCAAAATCATCTTCCTGATCCGTTATTGGCGGATAATTTTGACAGCTGTTACCGGAGCATTTGCCGCATATTATGTTACAAAAAAGTCCAACTTTTCGACAGCTATGAGCTGCGCCGCATCCTTTTTTACAATTACAAAAGATCATTTTTAGAAGCTCCTCTGGTGCAGGTATATTCAGCAATTTCTTTGGTTGCAATACATTGTCATTCATAATCCAACCCCAATCAGTTGGTCGAATATTTTCGTTTCCAAGCCACATCTGGGTTTGTAAATAAACTCTATTAATGTGCTCATTCATAGCATCAACTTTCGGTACAAGGAATGCTAGTCTTACAGCGCTGTTCTTAGTGGTAGCCTTTCCAAAAACTCATACCGCATCTGTTCCAAAAAAGCTGCCAGGTCTTGGACCCGTCTCAATTTTTTTAAATGTTCGGGTGGAGCTCCGACAGTACCTACCGTCTTCTAAAATTTCATCAAACTTTGAAGTGCTACTGAGATTAATACAATTTACACCCAATTTCAACGAAAACGCGATTGGGTTTTTAACGATTACTTCCTCAATTTTAAAGATATCTAATAGCTCTAAAATTGCAGGGAGTTTCAAGGGCTATAAGGCCTGCAAAGTTGAACTGTCTTGAACCCTTACTTTTTGAGATTTTAAAGTTTAAAAGGCTCGGAAAGGTAGTCTTCGCACTAACATGCGAACTTACAACCAAGATTACTCAATTACTTTTCATCGTACAGAATCAAAAAAATAACTAAATAATTCTCTTCAAGAAAAGCCCTTCATTTTTGACCCTTTTCATTTTTTTCGTATCTCACTTAGTTTTTTAGTTATTGCGAAAAAAAGGAATTTTTTTCAAAAATTTCAAATTATTTTACTAACGTAACTTTTTTTCAAATATAGGCATTCTAAACCTTTCAAACGTTTAGAACATATTGTTAATACATAAACAAAGTTAATTGTACAAGGGTTTCGTTTACGTTCAATTCTTGCCGTAAAGCCATTGGTTTCATTGTTGCTTTTTTTGCCGAACAATGGAGACAACCTTATTATTTTCATCATAACTTCGAAGTTTTGATGCTAATGAGTTGTACTAAAGCTCATTTTAAAGGTCTTTTCCAGTACTTTAAATATGATCTAATAAGTATTTCTCCAAAAATTCGCCATTTTGCCTTTATTTAACGTCGAATGGTGCGAGTTTTTCGGCGAGCAAACGGTCATCTTTAACGACTCATAACTCAAGTTGCGTTTCATCTACAGAAATAAATAAAACACCAATCGATTCGTTATTCTAAAAGCTTCATTTTTGCTAGAATTATTTTTTTTGAAAAAACGTAAAAGTTATTCGTGAAAAACCGCTCTAAAAGATGCATTTTTTAGATGAAAAATCAACAATTTCAATCGCCAATAACTCGGAAAATACTAATTTAAAGAAAAACATTCATGTAACATTTTTTGCTTTCAATCCATCCCTCTATCGATGACTGCAGTTATTTTGTGTGTGCCAATAATCACCCCCTAGAAGGGGTGGCATTCCCCTCCAGGGAAAAAGCACACATCAACACAATATAACTTTTGTTCCTTGAGCTTCTACTTACTTACTGTCCAAATTTCACGTCAATCGGTGCTGTCCGAAAGAATTCGGAGCCAAAACCCGCTATCCACTGGACTATAAACCCCAGTTCATTTTTCTCAAGATAATAAAAAAACGCTTCATGCCAAATTTCCCATTAAAGTTGTCTCGCCCATTCATTTCTTTCCCTCATTGTCAAATTTCGCCCATCGGCCACGAAATCTTCATCACTAGAGAGTCCTTCCCGGAAATTCCCGCCCGGGATTTCCCGGGAAACCGAAAGAAAATGTATTTCCAAATTTATTGTTTCAAATCGCAAATTTTCTTGGAAAAATCTTGAAAACACTAACTATTTCAAGGTTTTAAAATTAAAATAAGTAACTGTTATATCAAAATCCTTCTATAAAGCTAGCTGGAACCCGGTGCGCCTTGCTGCACCCATCATAGCGAAATAAAAGAAATTGTAAAAAATATTTGGCAACGAAGATTTCCTATCCACGTGACTCAGGTGGAGCCATTGGTGCAAATTACACTATCCATCACTCGATACTCACATCAAAAAGTATGTGTATGATGCGGGTATTTGGATTACACTAAGCATTCATTTGTCTTCTTCCTTTTCGTGTAACGATTGTGATGCCTTTGTAGTTGTAACAATAAACGTACGCGGGAAATAGAAGCCTTCACTGATGCATGAAGAAGCTATCCTTGTGTATCTTAGAAGTGCTTCCCTTCCCTATCCCTATCCATATCTTTTTTATCATTGCATGTCATTAGCAAGAAGCAGTTTGTTCGATTTTCTTCTAATTAGCTTCCTGGGAAGCTATTTTGAAGTTTTAAGTTTTGCAAGCAGAGATCCAGGGAATATCTCAAAACAAAAAATTTACCAACAAAGTGCGGTGTGCGATGTTATAATTGTGTTAGTGTAATGGATGGGTGAGTCTGGCAAATTTTCTGGCTCAAAAGTGAGGAGATATGAGGCTATCAGTGCAAAAGTGGTGTAACCCCAGACGATGTAAACCACCGGTGTAGTCAGCTTACACCCTTTTTGCTCTATTACTTCGCTATATTTGTTTTGTCCAAGAGTTATGTTGTGTACAGTTATGTTTTTGGAAGGCAAAAAGTTGCTTACTCCACTATTGTATTGAAAGTTTATAATGTAAGGAATGTATATTACACCAAAGCCGCAACTTGACTAAATTGTGGGTTACACCACTTTTGCGCTGATAGCCTCATATATGATGTATGACATATACTCCCTGCGACCCCTTTTCTAAAAAACCGGTTTGTGTATAGGGGTAATATACGAAATGATGGCTAGTGTCACTTGCATCATTGTCGTTGGAACAGCAGCAAATCACAGTTGCTTCTTTTTGAAATTTTAAAGCAAGGCAATATTGGCACAATTTATCCATCTGGACCGGACGGGACCAATCATATTTTGAATTAAATTTACTTGTATCTTTGCTTAAATGAGTTTTTCATTTATTTTTCAACAGTAATTGTTCCTCCTAATTCCCATTTCACTCCTTATTCCTAATAGATTTCATTTTTCCCGGGTTCCCGGGAATCCCGGGAAAAATGAACTTATTTTTCCCGTTTCCCGGGAACAAAAATAATCCGGGAAACGTGACTCTCTATTCATCACACCAGATAGATAGGCCCATTTTACATGATGAAACACGAAACAAAAAGTTTCCTGTTTGAGGATGAGGAGAAGGGAGGGACCTTAAAACTGAGCAAAATTGCAGGAAACTTTTTGTTTCGTGTTTCATCGTGTAAAATGGGCCATAGGAATCTGTTTTTAGATCCGTAGCCACTAAAATCAAAGCCACAGCTTCTGACTTTTTTCCAAAATGCGCGAAGGGCTTTTACATCAACAAGGAAAAGTTTATTTTGGAAACTAACCATTAAGCTGTGAAATGTCAAAAGACGTTCATAACGCCGGGTGGTAAACACATTGAACGGTCATCAGAGTTCGCCAAACGTCAAAATAAGAAAATGTTGTAAACATCAAATGTTTATTTTTGTGAAATTTTTTCGTTTCTTACTGCATTAAATTCTCGGCGAAATTAATTTCATTAAAAGAAGCCATTATTCAAAACAACCCAAACTGACAATATCGCAGCTAATGTCACAACTGCCAGAAACGTCAAATAACGCAGAACTACGTTCATCAGAATAGAAATAGAGTCTATTCCAGCGCTGATGAGCGCTGATAACCATGCAATCTGCTCACTACAATTAGGTTGTGTGTATTCATTTTCATTTAGACATTTCTCAGCGCTGATGAACGCTTATGAACGTTCAATCTGTTTCCAGCTTTACCTTCTTTATGGCCCATTATACACGATGAATCACGAAACAAAAAGTTTCATGCAACTTTGCTCGGTTTGAAGGGGAGAGGAGAGGGTTTGAGGGGACACGTGTTCCCTCCAGCCCTCTCTCTCCTCTCCCCTTCAAACCGAGCGAAGTTGCATGAAACTTTTTGTTTCGTGTTTCATCGTGTAAAATGGGCCTAAGCGTAAGTCGAATTTCGGCTTAAGATAGAATCCGGCTCCGTATAAACAGTCTTAAGGGGTTATATCTATGTGACGGTCAAAAATCAAAGCTTTTTTCAGGATTTTTTTTTGCATTGATTTTGTGAAAAGGTGTTACAAATAATATACCAATCGATAAGGCAACTCTTCAAGAGTACAAAAAAAAATTTTTATACGAAATTTAAAACAAAATGGCGGCTGTAGATCATGGTAACGTATGTAGTATTTTCAAAAGGTGTTCCGCGGCCGGACACATTACGCAGCCCCATTAGCATCTGGAACAATAAAAAATTTTTTTTCATTATCTTCATGAGTTTTGCTAGTGAAGTACCCACGATTATATTTTTAGAATTTTTTTCCGCAAAATAGCGGCGGTTTAAAAAAAAAATCGTTTTTTTGACGAAAAAAATCGATTTAAATTGTTTATAATTTTTTTTCTTGTTAACCAATCGCAAAAATCGTGTGTACTTCACTAGATAATCATATTAAGAATCTACAGTTAAAATTTCAAGTCAATCGGATGAAAACTGACGGAGTTTGGTGTCCGGCCGATTTCACAAAGATGGTTTCGAGAAAAACGCGTTTGAAGTTTTAAAACGTTGTAGATCTGTGAAATTTCAATTATTTCCTACATGGGGATGGGGGCCTAAAGAGTGTATAATATGTGCTATATAGTATACAGTGACATCTATACTTCAATTTAGAAGTCCATTATCTATGATCGATAAGTAATAATTTAATTTACGACCGCCGAATTCAAAAAATCAAGAACCGCTGAAAAGAGCAAATTTTACGTTTTTCGAGCGTTGGAGTTGCTTCAGAAAATTAATTCTCAAAAATTATCTGAAGTATATTAGTATTTGGACTTTTTTTATTCCAATTCTAGGGATGTTTTGGCATACTTTTAGCCAATAAAAAAAAAATCGAAAAAATTTTTTTTTCACATAGATATAACCCCTTAAGTCGAAATTCGTCTCAAGCTTAATTTATTTCAGCTTAAGACGAATTATTGTGTTTGGATGTGTGGGGAGTTGCAGAGGAGGAGAAGGAGATACGCACATCCT
Organism: Thereva nobilitata; assembly: GCA_963855945.1. NCBI lineage: Eukaryota > Metazoa > Arthropoda > Insecta > Diptera > Therevidae > Thereva > Thereva nobilitata. The sequence goes on from OY979694.1 coordinate 121,004,300, forward strand.
ATAGTAAATATGTAAAACCATCACTATAACATTGGCTTCCATTTTTCAGTCAAAATAACAAATTCCATCAGCTGTAAGAGAATCCGAATCCGTTTATACAGGCAATTCGTCTTAAACCGATTTTAAGCTTAAAACCGTTTTACGCATAAACAAGGTACATATAGAGGAGAACAAAACCCTGCGATACTAGCGCCCGAGACACGTAGCGTAGTAGACCGATGTTATTTTGACTCGCGTGTGTCCATATCTACTCGTATTTAATAAACAATCTTTCTCGTATTTAATAAACAATGTTCAAAAGAGGGATATTATATTTCATGAGACGATTTCTAAAGAGCCCCATTCATATACAGTCCGCCGGCAGGCCATGGCCTGAAGGTTACTCGCCTTGAGCCCAAGTATAACCACTCACTCACTCACCCCCACCGTCAACTTGCATTGCTGACAAAAATCTTTGTGTGTGTAGTTATCGTCAGTCCGTGCCGGAAAATCTGAACTTCTATCTGAAATTCTCGTTGAGGCGATGAACATTTTTGCACTACGCTAAACTGTCGTCTTCGCCTGTGTGCATGTAGGGAATCATGAGATCACCTGAAGTCCACGGCCTGTCAGACGTATGCCTCAAATCCTCATCCCTCAGTCCGACTGATTAATGTATGGCCTTCATCGGGCGGTACCTGCTGACCTGGCCTAAAAGGTGAATGGGGTTCTTAAGAGACTCATATATAAGGGCGGCTGCACTAAACAAATGCTCATTCGGAACGCGGCCCTGGCCGATGGAGCGCTCAGATACTTGCGAGCCAGATCTGTCAATTCGTCGTATTTTAATTTTGTTTTCCACGAGACACGACACGACCTACACACATTCGCATTCGCAAAACATTCGCATTACTTTATGCGAATGCGAATGTCGATGCGAATGTTTAAAATTCAAAATTCAGTTACATTCGTAACATCCCTAGTTATGACTTAGTATATAATCAATGTAATGTATGTATTCCATGTACACCATTCTGGAAAAATTGTGTTTTATAGGAAATTTTCCGGGGAATACGATAGTATATTTTTAAATTTTTTAAAAAAACGCGAACGAATAGTAAATGGAATTTCAAATATTTAATTGTTAATAACAAATACTAAATTGAAACATTTTTTACAACTATTAATATATAAATAAAGGTCTCTTCATTTTAAAATGATATCTCATTTAACTCGATACGATGAATAGAACCGGAGTAATAGGGATTTGAAACAGGGCATAATCGGCGAGTGACGTAAACTTTAGCCCGCCTTATTTTTGAAAATATTGACCGAAAAATAAAAAAAATACATGTCCGCTTATTTTGTATAGGGACTGCGTAAAAAAAATTTGAAGCAAATAAAAAATGTTGATTAATAAAAACGTGTTCGATTTGTAAAATAATGCCTCATATGTATATGTACATAAGTATCGAGTGTGAAGACTGAAATATTTTGAATTAAATTTTATTTTTTATTTTAGTATCGGCTGTGAAGTTGAAGTCTGAAATATTTTGAATTGGATTTTATTTTATATAAGTATCGGCTGTGAAAGCCTGTATGTATTTTGTTAATGAAACAATAATGTAATAAAACAATAAAATTAAAATCTGAAATATTTTGAATTTTATTTTATACAAGTCCTTCTTCTCTATGCAAATATAAATATTCACATAATTGTTCACGATACATAAAGGCGTCGCGTCGGTGGGCGAAAGATTCGCACGGCTCATACAAGCTGAAGTTAACGATGTTGTTTCTGTTCTCCATTGTCCGGATATCAGTTCTCCGTTGACTTCCCAATCAACTAGTTCACTATAAAAACAGCCACTATCCCGCTGAATAATTAAAAAGTTGTGTAAAACAACAGTAGCAAGCACTATTTTGTCGACGTTTTCTATCATTTAAGAGAATTCTTCACCGATTTGATAAGATACCAAAAGCGTTATTAATAACAACGCGTGCTTTAAATAACTTCTTGTTGAAGTTGGTTTTTTTGCCGTTTAGAAGTCTACCAGGGTATGGAAGCATTATATTTTTTCTTAACGAAGTAATAAGGAAATAAATCGCTAACGAAGTAATAAGGAAATAAATCATTAGTGCCTGGTAGCGGCATTTCGATGGGGAAAACCCATCCAATTTTACAAGCGTGTTTTCTCGTAAAGTTTCTAACCTGTACTATACGTAATTCGAGTCAAAAGATGCAAGCAATACTATATCGTTTTTTATAATTATAAAAACGCTACCACTTCTCCGCGGACAAACAATGTTAATATGATTGGGCATATTCACACGTTGCCATAACTGTAGTGAGTAAAACCGGTTTTATTCAACTCCTAGCAACTCACACGGGGCGTAAATTATGGAAAGTATATTTGAATGCTATATAGAGGAACATTTAAATGTATTGCAGATGAAATTTACTTGTTAGAGAAAAACAGAGCTAAAGAATGCAAGAGATAGAAGTAACTTTTTATATTTTTTTTAAATATGTGAGGGTTCTTTCCCTCTGTTTAACGAACTTTTAAAAATAACGAAAGTGAGAGAAAGAAGAAAAAACTCTATACCTGTCTAGTTTTTTCTAATTATGTTTATATCGCTGACATGTACTGAACTGTTTTTTTATTTTAAAACCGATTAAAGTTCATAGGATTTTAACGGGGGAACGAGACAACAATAGTTTTTGGTGCCACTTTTTTGTATGGGATTTTGCTTATTTAGCAGTCCATATCTATATGTCAGTGCACATGACCATATTTATCTTCTTCTTTTTTCCTCCGCATTTTTCCATGTGTTTGTCATTTGTCAAACTTCAATCGTGGGTGCCACAGGGTTGCGGGTGGATTGGGCCTGGCACCCTAGTCTAATCTTAATGTACACATTCCAACCTTCATTTTGAGGTAAATTTTATTCGGATGTTTTATGACGTCACCAACACTAAAAATCGTAACGGGAAGTGACGTCAAAATTCCATGACGTGGGCAAAATTAGGTTATAAAGGTGGCTCCCTTTAGGTCTGTGGCAGTACTACTCCCTAATGTCACATGAGTCTGAATTTCGACTCTGAATTTTTCAGACACGGATTTTTTCAGCTCAGATTTTGGTGTCACATGAGTCTGAATATTTTATATACCGTAGCTTGGAGACCAGTGGTGTGCGAAATTTTTTACAAAGTGTTTTTTTTATGTGGAAGTCTAAGCTCAGGTGTCACCCTTTCTACTACCAGTCCGTCATGGTAAGATGTCTGGTAGTACGCTTAGCTCGAAGGATAGAGAAAAAATAAGAAAGGTTAAGGGGAGTCCGGGGGTGCATGAGAGATAGCGATGACCCTTGCGTTTGAACTCCTGGATGTTGTATGAGTTCGGGGATACTGACTGTGGGAGGTTGTTCCACAGACGAGTTGTTCTCGAACCCAGTAGGAATTCTAGGTAGCACTTACCGATGGAGCACTGATATAAGTAGTCATCTGGTAAGGGGTACTCATATTTTCTTAGGGGTTAGAAGAGCCCTTATATAACGCATTACAAGAGAAGGCAGATGGTAAGGGGTAATCCAGAATTAGACCCAAAGAAGTTAGAAATTTGCCCGATGACTCAAATACCATTACAAAAATACGAAAACAAACGAGTCATCGGGTAAATTTCTAACTTCGTTGGGTCGAATTCTGGATTACTCCTTACCATCTGCCTTCTCTTGTAATGCGTTATATAAGGGCTCATCGATGTAGTAAAAAGTAATGCCTTACCTCCTATGACATCGTGTGTAAAAATAAGTACTTCTGTAAGGGGTATGGTAAGGCCTACCCCTTACTAGCGAGGGCTCATTTCAGTACTTCTGTAAGCTTACAAGTCCTACTGTCCTGAGCCTGACATTGTTTTAGGGGGTGTTTCCGTTTTTACTGGGTTAACGCTGAGTCCGCGGGTAGCAGCCCAGCTTTAAAGGGTTTCTAACGCCGCCTCCATGAGATCACAGAGGACTTGAGGAAACTTTCCTTTTGTGATGATGACAACGTCATCCGCGTACGCCAGGACGTGATGGCCTTCTGCCTTCATGCGTCGCAACAGCTGGTTCATAGTTACGACCCATAGGAGCGGGGAGAGTACTCCTCGTTGCGGGGTGCCTCTATTTACGGCCCTATGGACCGAGCAGTCGCCTAAGATCGCGTTCACCATCCTGCCAGTAAGCATTTGATGGATGAGAGACACCAGTGATGCCTCGATCTCTAGTTCTGTCAAGGCCAGGGTAATGGCATCCGGGAGTACGTTGTTAAACGCTCCTTATATGTCAAGAAATGCCACTAATGTGTATTCCTTGACCTCGAGTGATTTTTCGATGGTTGAGACCAATGAGTGGAGAGCAGTCAGCAGATTTGCCCTTTGTGTAGGCGTGTTGTGCGCCAGAGAGTTCCAAGGTTAGTATGGTCTGCCTCAGAAGTATTTCGATTAGCCTTTCTCGAGTCTGAGAGAAAGGATGATAGGCTGATTGGCCTGAAGTCTTTGGGTGTTGCGTGGTAGGCTTTTCCTGCCTTAGGTATAAAAATTACTTTCACCTCTTTCCAAATAGAGGGAATGTGGTTATTCTGAAGGCACCCGGTAAACATGGCCTGCAACCAGGGCATGATGTAACTAAGGATGCGCTGCAATTATGCCGGCACTATGCCATCCGGGCCTGGTGATTTATAGGGCTGGAAGGTGTTGACAGCCTACTTAATTTTTGCTCTACTTATGATAGATTTGACCACCTGTGGTGAGGCTTCAGGGTTTAATGTAAAAGCTGTCTCAGCTGTAGTACTACTCGGGAAGTGGGTGTCCATAAGTAGTGTCAGGGATTCCCTGCTTAAGTCAGACCAGTCGCCGTTTTCGTTGCGTAAATAACTCAAGGGCGGATCCAGAAAAGTTTTTTAGGGGGGGCGATCAGAGTAATAAAAAATTTTAAGGATATTTATTATTTGTAATGTTTATATGTCAATGAACTTATGAATATTTATTTAAGTACACTGTTTGAATGCTTCTACTTCGGGATATGTCTAAGAAATAAAATGAAATCTGAGTGAAATGAAAAGGAGGTTGAGGCTGTAAATGCACATTTATCTATAATGTTTTGAAAAACCATTTTTGTGCATGTTCGTGAATTACTTGAATTGCTCCATCACCTTAAAAGAAAACAATTCGCAGAAAACTTTCGCTTTTGGAATATACAAATTAATACAGATAGTGTTGTTGATAGATACGCCAATACTAGAAAACATAGGATCGATTTTGTTCTATAAATTTATTTTATAAGTTTGATTATTAAATTTATAATAAATAAAAGTAAAAATTCTAGTTATTAATTTCATTTAAAATTCAAATATAAAGTTGAAAATTTTACTACTAGGTTATATTTCTCATAAAAAAACTTTAATTTTTTTTATTTTAGGGGGGGCGATCGCCCCAATCGCCCCCCCTGTGGATCCGCCCCTGATAACTAAGAATCGCTGGCGCTTTAGTTAATATTTTACTTTTTAGAATGTTATCATCATACCAAAAACTGGGTTATAACATGTCTTTGAAAATACACTTTTTACATTCTCATTTGGACTTTTTTCCGGACAATTGTGGGGCTTTCAGCGATGGACATGGGGAGCATTTCCATCAGGACATGCAAATATGGAAAAACGAAATTAGGGCAAGTGAAACGCGTCAATGTTGGCGAATTGTTAATTGAATGTTACAGAAGCAAAATATAAGAGGGCAGCGAAGAAACCTCGTCGCAGTTCTATTAATGTTTCTACAAAGTTTTTTTCTATAAAACGGAAACTAATTTTAAGTTTATATTATAGTTTTTGTGTTCAACACATAAAAATTATTAAAAATAGCTACTTTACGTGAAAAATATTTTTTTAATGTCAAAATTCGTAGACCAGTGAATTCATGCTCCGGATTGGGAAAAAATTAATCGAGAGACGTCATATAAATCAACGAATGCAGTGGAACACTCACAAAATGTTGATGAAACGGCTGGTGCAAACGTCTGGGTGGAATGATGAAGAAGCTGATCGTGCGAATGTTTGAGGTGGATTATGACACGGTCGTGTACTTGTAAAAACATATCCTCTAACTTATATTTCACAAACCGTTCTGAGACAGTAAAAGTTAAGGACCTAAAATTGATTAAAAGGAAGCACTGGTAACGGTTGGAGTTGTCTATGCGAAAGGCATTAGCCATGCCGCCTAGCAAATATGAAGTAATTCGCGTTGCTAAATTGAAGATACGATGCTGTTCAGAGGCTGCACCTATTGGAAATGGAATTCAACTGGAGCGCAGAGAAAGATGTAATAATACTGAACAGAGTATATGAAATAGTCATTATACTAGATTGCACCAACACATAGTGTGTTATCTGTAGGGAGGAAAAGGACAAAATTCATAATCCTATTTATATGCTATCTAAACTATTAGCTTTATTCAATAAATGTTATTTATAAGTATTAAATAACAAAAAGGTATACTATTTTAACTATGTGTTAGTATTATGTGCATCAAAGTATATACACAACTTAAAACTATTATAAATACTTATATTTCCTCAAGTATTATAAAGCACATTTATATTTTACAGGAAATTGAATTATTGGAGTCCTCAGTCTCACTCACTTCGGTGTCTGATGAGAAACGAAGATCGATATCGGGATCTATCTATTCTTCAGGCATTAAATAATCGTCCATGCTTATATAATCGCTTAACCTAAACTTTTTACTTGCGATGCGCCTGAAACTAGATATTAAATGATCAGAATTCTGTATTAAAGTGTTGAACAAATCATGATTTGAGTTAACTCGTGATGATTTACGACTGTGACTTAATCTCTGCTTTCTGAATTCTTTATGTTTTGCTTCAATGCATCTTCTGACAATTTAGCAAAAAATCAAATGAAGAGATTACATCACATCCATGGATGAGTAATTTATGTAAACTGCTGCGCATATAATTTTTCAGGTCTCATCGAGTAATATACTAAATTTATCTAAATTAATTTTTCTTTCACTAGCAAAAACATTCAAATTAATGTCGAATTTATCATTTTTACGTAGTACCAACCTTCAAATAATATGTGTCAAACTTCATGACATTCCAACCATTACTTTACAAGTCAAAGGGGTTTTAGTGGCAATACTTTTGTAATTTTCAAAGCAGTGGAAAATTCTGAATTTGGTGCCTTGATAAAGGATTGCCTTTTAATGAAAAAAATACCGGTCAAGCAAAGCAATGGATTGCCAGGTGTTATTCAGACTCTGATCCATCGGGGAAAATGGTGAAGAAGTAGTTTGGTGGTTTTAACGGCGGCCGCACAAACACCGATGGTGCTGAACGCTCTGGTCGCTCGATTTGCGGCAGTTGATGGATCCATCACTACATTCCAGAGTCAAATCGGCAGTTAGTTGAGTGGACAGCAACCGGCGAAAGCCGTCCAAAGCGATCAAAAACACAAAAGTCGGCTGGGAAGGTTATGTCGTCTGTCTAGGACAACGACTATTTTGAAAAGGAATATAGGATCAATAGTGAATGTTACATAGCATAACGACGAGATCGCAAAAAAAACCAGATTAATGCCCGGTTCACATTATTCCAGTCAAGTAATCCAGGTAATCAATCCAGTCCAGTGCTGGGCTGGATCATATCGTTACATTATTCCAGTTCAGTAATCCAGCGAGTCAATCCAGGCCACTGCTAGGCTGGATCATATCATCAACATTATTGCAGTCATTCAAAATTTATTGGTTTGGCATTCCTGCGCTGGTTTCGATCCCTGGATGGGATTGCTACTGGAATAATGTGAACCGGGCATTAGCCCCAGCGACTGGTTTCAAAGGTCAAAAAAAGCTCAGCCGAGCGAAATCTGCCTCCAATGAGAAGGTGATCGTCAAAACTGAAGCATTTTTTGAAGAGTTTGACAAATCGTTCTATAAGAAAAGCATAGAAATATTATAGAAGCTTTGGAATGAATGTATCACTCTTGAAGGAGACAATGTTGATAAATAGTCTCGAATTTTGCCTAAAAGTTGTTTTTTTATTAATCGTCCTACAAAGTTATTGAGTGAGTGACTAGCGAAAAAACCTGCGTTCGTTGCAACGCCTTTAAATAAAAAAACTTTATGTGTGCACTGTTCGCGGTAGGAAAAAGGTATAACGAACAAATCAACAAATTGCTGCGTATATCACCTCTGCTCAATAATCTAACATCATGCGTAAGGACTACAAAGACTTCGTCTAAGTGCAACAAGCGAAATAACATCGACATTGCGAAATAACATCGTGAGAATCGGTCGATCATTACGGGACACTCCAATATTTTCAGTTCTTGGACGGCAGTGTCGCCTTTACATACATATCTACCTATAAACACAGTAACAACAATGACGTGCAATCCTTCGATGAACTGCATGTAAAATAATGCACTTTATTATACTGCCAAAAACAGTTTCATTTTTAAATTTATTGCAAAAATTTAAATCGAACTCAATTTGTTACTACACTTAATAATTTCCCATAAAAATGATCTAATACAAATTATACGCAATGATACATTACAAACAATTTCCAACATGCACCTTATCCACATTTCTGGCAAAAGCACTTTTATTTTTAAAAATTCTTCAAAATTTTAAAAAGCTCAAATATAACCAGCGAATACCGACGTATTCAATTTGTAACTGACTTTACTTTTTGTATAACCATACCTTTACCCATACACGGCAGCATTTGGTGTGAGCTTTGCTGGTGCTATCACCAAGTTTGCGAAATACTAACCTGTTTGGATTTTTAATAGTCCGTTCAATGCACATGGTCGTTGCAACGGGATCTAATATGTCGTATTATTTATACTCTATGGTAAAGAAAGGGCCATTCCATGAAAATTCGACCAAAAAAAAGGAAATTTAGAACCCGACCTTCTCCAATTTCCTTCATATTTTGTACATTTGGAGTACTAGTGACTAGTATTACGTAGGTGCAATATTTTGCCAAAATGTTAGGTAGTTTCATATATAACGGTACTTAAATATTTTGAAATTTGCATAATACCAGTCCCTTTAAAAAATCATATAAAGTGCAAATGTTATCCTAGCGCTATGATATATACATCATTTTGAAGAAAAACCGGTATTAAAGAAAAATGCCAAAAAGGGCATTCGACGGAAAGGATTCAAAGGACATTTTAAATGTCCTTTATCCTTGGGTATCTCAAAAAGCTCTTCTGGGATTTTCTCCAAATTTTTATATATTTTGACTGGTGATACTAAAGATAGGTTGCCGGAGTCTCATGCTGGGACCGGAGACCGGTTGTGCGGGAGAATTTTTTAAAGCATACCCTGTCAAACGTAGAGGCGTGTGTAAGTCGGACGAACAGGTAAATATATGACAACGACAACTTAAAACCGCCTTAATGGCACGATACTTCTCACTGGAGTGAAAACTTGCTTGGTATTCGTATGGGAATTAAAATAGACGTACACCAGCAGAACTGAAATATGGTTAAAATCAGATCGATTCCGATTGATAAAAATTTAACAGAACTCAAAATTTCTTACTCGCCTTCGTTTTAATATGCAGAAGATCAAGTCGATGCATCCTCGGCATCAAGAAAAAATTGATTTTTACTTACCTACAGCCCTAGAGGACGCTGATTACGTTTTCGTGCAAACATATTGCGTACGGAAACCTTTACAACTGTTATACGAAGGCCCACACCAGATGTGTCAACGAGGTAGACATCTATTAATATAGTATTTTTAGCTAATTAAAACTATTTAATAAAGATGTAAAGGAATCAGTTATGCTTTAGAAAAGAAACAAGATACATACCACAATTTTCTTTCTCAAATAAATACCGTTATTTCATAAATCGCGCAATAAAGTTGTGGTATCCTAAGATCGAACCAATTTAATCTTGGAAAGTGGATTCATACGACCGTCAGCTATTGCCCGACATCCCAGAAAACGTAAATAAGTTGATATAGACGTAGGCATCGTAGACGCAAATAAAATCTATTTATCTCTATTTCCAAAAAATAACAAGAAAATCTTCAGGCAATGTGCAATAAGAATATACAAAGCACAATACAGTCAAAACTCTCGAAAGGACAATTCTAAGAAAAGTTTTTAGGCATGTAAGGGCTTAACAAAAGGAATAGAGCATTAGAACAAATAAAAAATTGTAACGAAATAAATATAGCTACACAAATAAAGCTAGGCAGCCCACCTTGTTGTACGAACTTCTAATGAAAAGATAGCCAAGATTTCCAATGTTAAACCAGGAAAAAGAAGCGTAGGTTCTGTCGTTCTGTGGTTCAGAAGTGCGGCAATAACAGTTTGATTCTGTTCTAAGCATTTCAACGGTTAAATATCTTTAAGGTTTTGGAGAGAATAGTGATAATTCAGAGATTGATATTTTCAACTTTCATGGATATGAGCTGGTTATTACAGATTGGTCAGAGAGTACTGTTTAATATTTTGAAGCGCCAAGCCGTTGTATCAATAAGATATATCATGGAAAACGGAATTTTGAGGATTATTAAAATAAAGAAAAAAAATAATTACGATTAAATTTTATTAATCTCAAAGAATACGACAAGATATAAAAAAAATCCAAAAACCAAACATTTGAAGGGGTTAATCTTTTATTGAGCTAAACTTAATTTATTTAACGCTAGATTAAATAAAAAATTGCTTTGATTAAAAGGGTTTTTTTGTTGGCAAGATGGAAAAAAGAAATGTATTCAAATAGTAAACTTACAAGTAACTGTTGTCAAGATTGCCCCCTTGTTGTCATTAGTTTTTGAAGTACATGAACCCCTTTGTCACGAGCAAGCCACTTCGGTAGTTGCAGCGACTGTTGTCGAACTAGGCGTTGTGTTGGACGTTGTTTCTGTTTGGCTTTCCGAATCTACAGATGAAAGTCGGACATTGCTCTCAGTCGCTGCCGAAGTAATTTCTGACGCAGGTGATGATTTAGAAGTAGCGACAGTCATTGTTACGGACGAAGTTGAAACAGATGAAAAAACATTTCCAGCTTGAGATAGTGCGTTTGTTGTTGCAATGGTATTTGATGTGGGCATTGGATTGCACGAAGATGTATTTTCACTATTTATCGAAGATGCATTTGAATTATCTTCTTGCTGCTGCAAATAGAAGAAAACAAGAAAAGGGAACCAAAAATTATGTTCAAAATATATTTAAAAAAAATTTTCTCAAATTTTATATAAAAAATTCCAAAGTAATATAAATTTCTTGTTAAAATAAAGTAAAAAAAACTAATGAAGAGAAATTATGTTCATTGGAATAACTCACGGATTCACTAATACGATTCCTTTTTCGCTGATGTTGCGCTAATTCTGATGATAGTCGCTTTTTGTTCGCTAAAATCGAATTGTTAAAATTGTTATAGTTTTCCATGATGCGCCGTTCACTTTTCAAAAATTCTGGATCTAAGTATTGATTTAACTGTTTTCGCTTTACATGACGTGCTTCAATTACCATACCCTCCTTCAGAATTTTTAGGTTTACCTATTGCATTTTTTAGCATTAGCTTGCACGATAAATCATAAAAGAAAGCAACTTACTGCATGTGAATGAATATTCGCGGTAAAATTTTGAATATTTTCAGTGAGGTCAACATTCAAATTTTCTGTACGTTCAAATTCTAAGCCAATAAACCACATAGAAGTAGTTGTAGCGGCTGCCTGTTTGTTATCACCACTTCCAGTACAATTTGATTGATTTATATCGTCGCCCAATCCTTTTGGCCTGTGAAGATCAAAACGCTTTGGATTGACATGAGCTAAAGAAATATGCTGATTGCGCTCTAAATTGCCAATAAGCAAGCGTATTTTTGCTTCAATCAATCCACACCATTCTAAGTGATCCTCGGGTGTTTGTGAACTTACTAATAAGACGATAAAGTGCCTGTATCTACACAAAAAACATTCACTAGAAGCACGGAATTTATTAATAAAATATTTACCTATAAAAGAAACTAGGGGCTTCGAATAATCGATCCCATGACGCTTTGCCCAGCATAATCTCCTCAGTCGTTGTCATGCCGCGGTTAAATTCGCCCAAAATAACTTTTTTTGTGGATTCTGAGACGTTAAATGTCGAATTTTGTTGTGGGTACGCTGGCGTTATAATAGGCATCAAATGAAATCTGTCTGACATGTTAACTCTTGGATCCCATACCTAAAAATACATATGTTCATATTATATAAATTATTATTTTTTAGTTGCTTTAAGAACACTTTTGTATTAAGAATCTTAAAATTTTAGAATTACTGTTTCCGGCTATCTTGCAACAGGGTGCAACAGTAAAAAGACCTAACTTAGTATAGAAATAAAATATACATACATATATGTATTAAAATTCTTATGAAAAAAATAGGTTAGCTTTTTAAAGATCTTGCTTATTGAAGAAAATACACCTACCGAAAATTTTTTCTTCCGTAAGTTAGTCATAGTGGTACGCTAGCTACATCGAAACTGCGTCCCAATATGCGGATCACCACGCTACATCACGTCATGTCAGCTCACACGCTCTATACGCGTCTAAATTTGCGCCTTGCCTTAGTGGTCTCTAGATCACGAGGCTAGATGTTTGATGTGACGGTCGGAGGGTCGCGGGGAGAGTAGATGCAAGAGATCATCAAGGGCTTTCGTGGGGCATGTTCTCATGGCCCCTGTTACCCCTAGTGTTGCCATTCTCTAGACCCTTCCCAACTTTATGACATTATACTAGGTCCTACTCGGCGCTGGCCACCATACTAACGAAAAATACGTGAGAATTGGTCGTACCACAGCTCTTTACATCTACAGGACCATCCTTGTCTTAAGAACCCACCTCTTGCCAATGGTCTTTTTACAGGCGTAGAAGGCTATTTGGCTTTCTTTACCCTTTCCTCGATCTCCGACTTCCAGTTGAGTTTTGGGTACAGTATTAGTTAGACCCAGAAATTCACTCTGAAGGATAAACTGAGAGTGTGCTCCTCCAACCTGGGGAGGTTGAAGGTGAGAATTTTCAATTTGTGTGTGAACAGCATCAAATCAGTTTTTTCCAGATTGACTGCCAGACCGCAGCCTGCTGCACAGTTGCAAATTTTATTTAGGCATCTTGCTGGATTTCACTAATCAGTGTTGGACACATTCCGGAAACCATTATTATTAGGTCAGCTGCGTATGCTACTACTTTAGCTCCGCTTCTGTCTAGTTTTTGTGGTATGCTATTCATTCTTACTAACCACAGTAAAGGGTGGATGACGCATCCTTGTGTTGTTCCCTTGTTGGCGTATTTGATTACCGTCTTCGTTCCCAAATCCGTTTGGATTATTCTCGAACTCAACATAGCCGCTAGTCATCTCTCGATTCAGTGCGTACATTGTTAAAGACGCTTTTGATTCTGTCCAAGCTCCGTTCGCTTTTTTTTATATAAGACGGACTGGAGTGTTCTTTCGAGAGAAAGTCTCCTAGACTCGTTATTAGGGCGGGTCAATTTATATGGATGAAAAAAAGTCGACCTTCTACAACCCCTAGCGATATTCTATGGGTAATTTTGAGCAACTGTGCCCAAGAACCATAGGTCGAATGTCGATTTTGAGTCTCCGGATTTTCAAAAATAGGTATTTTTTTTGTCAATATTTAAGATTTAATTTAACTGCTACAAGTTTTTTCTCCAGGTTTTCGGGATCAAGGAATCTATTTCTGATGTTTAATTTTATTTACGAGTGCCGCTAGAGGGCGCTTTCGTACATTTTATCCATATTTTGTAGGTTTTTTCACTATTTTTCAAAAAAACAATTTTTTTTCATGTATTTGTTTTTAAAAGTTAGCACGGAAATCATGTTAAATAAATTTTTGGTAATTATACAGATTAGGGGCATCATCTCATATGATCTTGAAATTTTAGTATGTTACACAGTTTAGCATGCTGATTAACAATATACATATATATATTGCTTTACATAGTTTTCGAGCATTGAAAAATTGGAATAATGTATGGTCAATATTTTGCAAAAATCCAGTGTTGAGGATTGAAGAAGGGGAGGGGCTGTTTAAAGAGGTTCCTAATCTTCCAGCTCAGGCTCCAAAGATAAAGTATAAAGTTCCAATATCTTTATGATTGGTAGAAAATAATCATTTTCGCGATTTGAAATTTTGTATGAATGCCATCTCTAGAATCGTCAATTTGATAATTACGTGATTTTGCAGCACGTTCGCATGGGCTGCATGCAGCACGGCAAAAGCTTGAACTTGAAAATTCCGTGATTTTGCCGCATGGATAAGAGATTTCCTCTTTGCATGATTTTTGCAGCAGTGCAGTGCAGAGAGAAAACATGTGTCGAGACAGATATTTTTTCCTGGCCTAGAAGAACATTAAGAACTTTTGCCGTGCGGCATGCAGGCCATGGGAACGCAGCCTAATTAGGATACAAATTGAAAAAGCGCCCCCAAGCTTTTACTTTTAGTTACATACAGCAAGATTAAAAAAATTATTTTATATTTTTTAGTTCATCTTATTAACGCATAATTAAAGACTTTTTTTATTACTTAATATTTTTAAGTTTATATAATAAAAGCTTGTTTTTAAAAAAAAATTTGTTATTGTTTTTTATTTCTTACTTTTGAGTCTCATGCACCATTTTGTGGTGGCCGCCTTATTGGATTTAAAAGGCCGTCACATATCTTACTGACACAGCTAATTGTATTATACGTATCATAACCCTTTATTTAATACCCATATCGAGGGGTTGTAAAGCAAAAGGTAATCCGCCATTTTGTGGTGGTCGCCATCTTAGATTTAAATCGACGTCAGTCACATAGCTTACTGAATCGTCATACTCTTTCATTTGATACCAATGGCGGGAGGTTGTAAAGAAAAGGAATCCGCCATATTGGATTTAAAATGACGTCACATAGCTCACTGTATTCTACTCGGCAAACTCTTTTATTTGATATCCAGTAAAGAAAAGGGTATCCGCCATTTTGCGGTAACCGCTATATTGGATTTAGAATGACGTCACATAGCTTACTGTATCCTACTCGTCATACTTTCTTATTTGAGTCGGGGTTGTAAAGAAAAAAGTAATCCGCCATTTTATGGTAGCAGCCATATTGGATGTAATATAAAATTGAATATACTATATTGTATTCTCTTCAGAACCAAAGGTGTGTGCCAAATTTGAGCATCATCGGATATCGGGAAGTGATCAAAAAATCTATCGCAACATTTGTCCCCACAGAGAACGAAGTTAATATAAAGCTTGTAAAAAAAGAGGGACTCTTAACCTATATTCTTATTTTATAACACCGGAAATTCCATTTAAAATTATTTTTTACTTCATTTTAAAGTAAAAGCGTATTTTGTAGTATATTAGATTGTGATGATTTATGCGCCATCTATTAGAGCTTGAACACAACTGTTGTATTTGTATCGACTTTAGCACTTGAATTAACGATTTGTAATGATTTATGTACTAAACTATTGGCGCCATCTACTAGATTGGAATATGAACAAACGGTAATTAAAATGCAAAGCTTTTTAGAAGCTTCGGGGAAAAAAATAATATTCGCGTACCAATGTACTAGACCATGGTAGAAAAATCGCGTAGGTGGATAAAGTAGGAGCTTGGATATATAAATGCAGCGGCAGCGGCATTTAGAGCCAGTTTTGATTTGGAAAGCGTAATTAACGAGTTCTAAAGTGAAAAGTGACCTAAAGCGAAAACTGGTTTGAATAGTGAATTAAAAAGCGATAAATTGAATTTAATAGTGTGAGATATTAAATTAATAGTGATAAATAGTGAACTTTAAGAATTGTGTTTTAGTAGTTCTTGAATTCTGTCTTTTATTGAATTGTGTTTTAGTTTTAAATAAATAAGTTTAGTGTGAAGATTTAAAAAGTGTATTACTTAATTAATCCTACGAATCCGTTAAGAAGTAAAAACGTAACAATCACCAAGTTTATAGCAGCAAAATTAAATCGATTTAACTTAAACTTACGCCAAAATTTCGAATTAACGTATAAACGGCTAACTTACATTCTTCTAACTTTGGCTTAAGCCGAAAAATTTCATATCCTTTCATTTCATTTCATCGCAAATTTCGGCCGCCATCTTGGAACCGCCATCTTGATTTTTTTACGCATTTTCACGCGAACTTTACATATGTGCAAAATTTGAAGTTGATCGATTATATGTTAGTGGGTCAAAATCAAGTTGCAAGATTTGTTTACATGCATACATGGTACAGGTGAAGCGTATAAAAAAATTTAATTTGAAAAATGTTGACAAAAATATTATCGAATTATTCGGGAACTTCGACCATTCGGTTACATGTAGGTATTGTTTGCATAAATTGCGTTTTTTTAGATTTATTCCATTTTTACCGTTTGGGTTAATACTCACTACCAGGGAAAATATACGACCTAGACCATTCCTGTGTATGGAACTATTTTAGAGAATGGTTTGGTGCATCAGAATCTTAAAAAAAAATACTGTTAATAATGCATTTTTAACTAATTTCAAGGAGGAGGTTATAAATTCGACGCGTAGGTATTTTTTGGTCCTGTTCACGCATAACTTTGTAACGAAATAACTTGTTTGCTCTTTTCTTTTTTTGATTGAAAGGGTAGTTTCCCACGGTGCACAGTGGGGCTCGTTCATAGAAGGTTCTGCTCAAAACTCAATTTTCAAAATGTGGATTTTTGCAAAAAAAATTTGTATCAGCATCGTTATAATAAAGTATCAGATCACGTGTACAAATATTGAGTCGCTGACGGTTATAAGTCATCGAGCGCATCAGCTTGAAGTTTACGATTTAGGCAAAATAAAAATTATCCGATAACATATGCGAGTTTATGCGCGATATTAAAAAATTTATTTCTCACGTTTAACGCTAAAATCTATTGAAGTGTATTATGTCGGTGTTATAAGTTCATCGATTTCATATATAGGACTTAAAATTTGTGGTAGTGTGTATTTTTTGTAGTGGGTTTTTTAAATGATATTTTCTCGAAAAGGCGCAAAGTGCTATTGCTAATTTTTTCGGTTAACTGATATACAAAGCCTTCCGTTTATAATAAAAAAAGTTTCAAAAATAGAACTTTGCGCATTTTCGAAAAAATGTGATTTAAAAAATCGCCTACAAAAAAATACACACTACTACAAATTTAAAGGCCTATATAAGATACCGATGAACTTATAATATAATAAAAAATGGTATAAGAATCCACATACCTTGCTTGAACACCGACATAATACATTTCAATAGATTTCAGCGTTAGACGTTAGAAATAAATTTTTTAATATCGCGCATAAACTCGCATATGTTATCGGATAATTTTTATTTTGCCTAAACCGTAAACTTTAAGCTGATGCGCTCGATGACTTATAACCGTCAGCGACTCAATATTTGTACACGTGATCTGATACTTTATTATAACGATTCTGATACAAATTTTTTTTGCAAAAATCCACATTTTGAAAATTGAGTTTTGAGCAGAACCTCCTATGGACGAGCCCCACTGTGCGGTGGTCCCGTGCAATACTGATAAAGGAGTTGAAAGGTAGGCATAAAAAAATGGTAAAATTAGTACACCTTGAACGGATAGAAGTACTTTCAAAGGCAAATAAACATTGCGGGTTCAACCCTCGGATCGGACAGTTCGACTATTTTTCTCTTCTTTCTAAATCCATTCTGATTGGATTAATGCTGAAAAGAATTACAAACTTTTCGGTGAGAAATTTCATGCATACTAATGCAGACTGTAAGAGTATGGGCCTGGTCATAAACGCATAACTGCGGTCATTCTGCAATATTCAGCTACAAACTTCCAATTGCTGAACACTGCAGGATGTCCTATGGATTGCAAAGCTATTTAACCGACTTTCTGAAAAGATTTATTTACATATTTAGTCAGCCCACTGTAACACTCTCTCGTTACGTAACACAGCGACTTAAAGGCTTGCCTCTCGTCCGTGAGGTTGCGAGTTTGATTCTTCGGCCTGTTGCATTTTTTTCAATCGACTTTATATTCTTACAATAATTATTTTGTTTTAATTTAAAGAAGAATCACTTTTGAGGACGGTGC
Organism: Thereva nobilitata; assembly: GCA_963855945.1. Taxonomy (NCBI): domain Eukaryota; kingdom Metazoa; phylum Arthropoda; class Insecta; order Diptera; family Therevidae; genus Thereva; species Thereva nobilitata. Next base: position 121,022,434 of record OY979694.1, read on the forward strand.
CAGGTAGTAGTTGACTTTCATTGCACTAACTGTTGCTTCGAAAATTGTTTTCTCATCTTTGTTAGCGCTATGTAAAATACATCACCCCGAAAATAGGTGTTAGCACCGACTTCAAAAGTGATTTTTCTTTCTAGATCCATTCTGATTGGATTAATAGCAGTTCCAAAATTCGATGTCGCAAGCAGTTGGCTTTCTCTCTCTACTTATGCCTTTGTTGAGAAGTAGGAACGAGTAAGCCAACTGCTTGCGAGAACTTTGTTCGAATTTTGGAACACAGCTATTATTGTAAAGTATTACAAACAATTATTTCATCCTTTTTTGTGCATCACGGGGATTGGATTTTTTTGGAGGTCGATTTTTAAAAATTTATGTTTTCTGAGGAAAATATCGAAAAAGCTCCTAAATGGAGGCACTCAAGTTTCTGTTCTTTATAGCAAATAAAAGCATACATAAGAAACAAGCCTAATTATGTTGCTCTATGATACTCGGTATGGGAGTTATTAACGTTTAAGTAGCAATTAAACACTAACCTAAAAGGTGGTGTACCAGGCACTTGGCGCCGACCCAGACCTGGGGCCGTATTTCGTTTCTCAAAAAAAAGGTTGTCGATTTTCTTTAAGTTTTATATTTGGCATTACGACTGAATCGACAGATAAGTGCAGCCATAGAAAACTATCAAATTATGTGATATTACTCCAAGTGCAGCAAACCACTCATATTTAGTTAAAAGAGAAACTGTAAAAAGTTTATTGTATGCATAAATTGAGCCTTTTAATTAACGTCAAACGTCTTTATCGACACGTAAAGAAACGATAAGGTTGACGATATCGTGTCGCCAAATGCCAATTTTTATTTAAATACGGCCCCTGGCACACCTGTGTTTTCTAGAATAAAAATGTTCAAACTTTAAATTGTTTATAGTCTGAAACTATTACTCGATAGGTCACGTTGCGGTCCTAAAAATTTTCCGGAACACGCACATACCAAACTTGTGCACCACATCCGCCCAGGCAAAACAAAGATTTTTTTTATGGTCGCTATGAGTACTAACATTTTAAAAACATTTCATCCTCTTACTCGATAGGTCACGTTTTTTGCAGGCAGCTCTTACATGGATTTTAAATTAATGCTCAGGACATCGTAAGAAATTCTTACTTATACATGCAAGTGCCAAACTTTATGAGAGCCTTCTTTGTGATGAGTCCGACAAAATTTTCTCTGCGAAAACTTTCGGCGAGGCGAATTTTTGGAGTGAGCGGTTCCTGGAATTGTCGTTCTGACGACATTTTGCTCTCCATACATGCAAGTCTTTTTTGCCCTTTAATCGAAAGTTTTTTTGATAAAAACGATGAAAAAAACTGTGTCCGACAAGAATCGCGCGAATTCCGGCGAGTCCGACGTCCCCAAAATGTCAAAATGAAGCAATGTTGTTCTCGATACATGCAAGTCTAATTTTTTGAACACTGGTTCTTTATTACGAATATAATAAGGTGACCACCTTGTCCGACAAAAATCACGCGACAAAATTCGAGTCCGACACCTCCAAAATGTCAAAATTATGAAATTTTGTTCTCGATACAGGGCGCAATAACATAGATATTCAATGTTCCAATGGCTACGATGTTTTGGGTCCCAGCGGGAAATGGAGGGCTCCAATAGCGCTGTTTGAGCACTCCTTAAAAAGCTTACAGCGCTCCCGTTACGCTCCAGTTCCATATACTTTTTAACATTGCATGTCATTGCAGGGGAGCATACGTTTTTATGCTCCTTCAAAAGCGTTCTAGCTTTTAATAAAGAATTTTCATGGACGCCTGTGGATATGTGATCCTGGTATCGAAAAGCTTTTATTTTGTTTATCTTTTGCAAATTGCCTTTTCCTTTCCAAGCGCGAGTGTGGTTTTATCAAAGCAGTCCCCCAACTAAATTCTAACCACTTTAAAAGCTGCTTCTCCTTCGTATCGAACAAGAGCCGGTTCATTGAGAATGCTAATGCAACCTTTTATGGTCATTAAGATGATCGCTCATTTTCTTCGTTCTATAAAATTTATGAAAGCTCCGGTAATGCTCCCTCGGGAGCATATTTAACAGAGCTCAAAGTAAGCTCCCCTGAACAGCGCTCCGAATTTTTCCCACTGGGGTACTACTACTACTGTTGAAACATCAGGTCTTTTGGCTCACGACATTATAGCTTTTAATACTGTTTTTCTGTAAAAAAAATTTCGTCGCAAAATAATATTAAGTTTCCGTACAATTTGCGAAAATGTAAAAATAGGTGCTTTGGAAAAACTGTGCGCGATCGGTTAGAAAGCATCCTACGACAATTTAAAAAAAGACATTTTTTTCGTTAAGAGTTGCCCTACAACCTCTGCATAATTATAAATCTCCCAGATGCATGACAGAGCCGTGAAAACGCAAAGAAAATCGAGCGATTTTTTCCGCGAGCGCTCTATTTAAGTATATTGACCTCGTTTCAAGTATATACACTGCACATATACTTATGAATGCATACACATACATAACGCTTCTTCCGTACAAGCTTTTAACGTACCGCAAAAGTGAAAATCAGAATGGGGAATGAGGTTGAGAAATGCATTCTGTGCGTAGGACCGCTCGCGGAAAATATTGCTCGATTTTCTTTGCGTTTTCACGGCTCTGTCATGCATCTGGGAGATTTATAATTATGCAGAGGTTGTAGGGCAAATCTTAACGAAAAAAATGTATTTTTTTAAACTTCCGTAGGATGCTTTCTAACCGATCGCGCATGGTTTTTCCGAAGCACCTATTTCTACATTTTCGCAAATTGTGCGGAAACTTAATATTATTTTGCGACGAAATTTTTTTTACAAAGAAACAGCATTAAAAGCTATAATTTAAGCCCCAAACGGATTTCCTACGAGTCACACAAGCTGAGAAAAAGAAGGGCGAAAATTGCGATTTTTCGAGATAAAAGCGTGTTTTCTCGTAAAGTTTCTAACGGATTTGACTTCAACAACTATCATTTTTCTTAGTTTTTTCTCACTCTACAACCTCCTATTTTTTGTTTTTCCATTAAAAATTTTTTTCCCTGTTTTTTTCGATATATCGGTTTTCCCACCTTTCCGATTTTTTTTCGATAACTTCCTACAAACCGATTTTTTTCAAAGTATGTTTTTTTAAAAACTAGAACTTTTACCTATATTATCCCGTTGAAAAACCAGCCAGGTTATTTTTTTTCGATCTGAAGGAATTTTGCGCCGCACAGCCTGTACTAATAATAGGTGTCCTGCTTGTGATAATCTCATACAAAAATTAACAGACATTTTTCAAGAAAATTTGGTGATTATTAAGAAAAGTTTAACTATCTCATTTATTGACTCATTCTAATGTTGCAATTTTTTGAATCAGAATAAAATGAATTGCGACCAGAAGAATGTTTAGTCATTTCCGATTTTTCCGAAAATTACGCGTTTGTTCTACAGGATGCAATTCAAGGCGTGCACGGGAATAATGACCAAGTAACGATCCACCCTTTCGCAATTATAAAGATAACGGGAAAACATAATTTCTTAATTTCATCGAAATCTCAGGCTTATTTCAGCGTGGTATTATTACTTTTTAAAAAAAAAGATTGAGTTCTTGAGAAAATTTTTTTACTTTTCCCACGGAACGAGTGCTCAATACAAAAACAAAAAAAATTTCATAAGTCTCTGTTATCAGAAAGATGATTTTGATGTACAGTATTGGCCAATACTAAAGCACCCCTCATCAATATTTCATATATTTTCCAGATATTAGTGGTTTTTTAGCGGGTCTTCGACTTAATAATCCAGCTTCTACGGGTCTTCGTCGGATTGTTCCAAAGCCGAAATCTTTAGAAAGTTGTGCTGAGGATATGTCAGGATTTAAAGATGGTCCCTTTTAGCAAAGAGTCTTCCCTATTATATGTTTTGTTCGATCTTCCACTAGAATGAAAAGGTGAAACCCGTCCCGTTGCCTCGTACTTTGTTATCATTCACGATATTACTGACCCTTAATCGTTTAGAGCCTAAAGTTTAGGCAGTCGCTATGGCAAATTTTCCATTGAATTGAGGAGGTGCTTTAGTTTTGTTCACTGGTACAATAGTTTATCATTTCATTGTATAGTTTGAATTGTAAGACTGGAGTATTTATGTTATAATTTTTGAATTTTTTTATATTTTAGAAATATAAATAAATATTTAGATATAAATTTTGCAATATTAGATAGTTGTTTTATTAAGTTTTTATCAAAATAATGAAAAATTTATGAAATATTTAAGGGGGTGCTTTAGTATTGGCCAATACTGTAAGTGCAGAATGCACCTTTTCGCCACGTCGTCGCATGGAAAAGGACCTTGTGTTATTCATTTTCCGTTGTACCTACGTAGTCCATGGAAATGGTACTTTAACATTGCAAAAATGCAGGACAAGATTTTTTTCTTGGGTTGTTTAGGGGGGTCGGTGTCAGCTTAAATTTGAGTTTTCGAGTTCCCCACCCCCCATTTGGCCGCCATCTTGGAAAAGTTGTGCAAATGGTTTTTCCACTATATCTCCGTAACAGTACATCTTACAGAAAATTTATAAAGAGACTTTTTGTTTAGAATTAAATTATCTACAATTTATTCTTTAAGCGTTTTGTCGTAAACTGAAAGAATTAAGAAGTTATAAGCCTTAGAACACAAAAATTAGTCACAATATTTTCTTTTAAAGGCTATAACTTTTTTTCCTTCAATTTTAACAAAAAAAAATAACAAGTTTTTGTAGAGGGTTTCATAACGAATAATTTCCATTCATTCTTTTTTTAATTTCATTCACTACGAAGGGCTCACAGCGCCCCGAAGGTATCAAAGTGACAGATTTTCTGAATAATTTTTTACGTTTTTACCTCCTCCTCTCCCTAGAATTTCTCAAAAACAGGTAGCAAGTAATAATAATGTATGAATGACTTTCCGTTTGAAGAAATGCCGATGTTTGAGTAATGCAATAAAATTATTTATTACGGTTTTTTATTATTGTTATGGTATGTTTTACAAGGTACGAGATGGTTTAAAATGCAATTCTTTGAATAATAACATGTATTAGTTTCTCCAATTTTTGAAAATAATTTGTGTTAGGGCTGCAAAAAATAGTGCTTCATTCAATTATGCTAATTATCTAGCAAAATACGGACGTATTCATTTTGTGGGAAAATTTTGAATTATTTTAGTGTAATTTCAAAATTGTTATTTCAGTTTGATCTTAGTAAAATTTTCAATTTTATAAAAGTGTACGTGTTATTCAGTTGTGCCAGCTACCAAAATTGAAAATATTAATTAAATTAATATTAATTTAATTAATTTCCATGGACTAACGCCACTGTTAACCTATTCTGCGTGTACACGACATGTTAAGCCGTCGTGCCGCGCGGTCACACTCTTTTAAAGAATTTTTTAAATATGACCCCGTTTGAGTTCCATTTTCAAATTTTCACTGTTTCTTTAGAATTGAAGTAGGAACACGATGATATTTTTTCCAAAACTTTAAGTTGGTGAGTTGATGATGAAAAATGCTAATGAAATTTTAAAGACAAATAATAACAATTTATTAATTAAACGCGGTTTACACGGGTTCCTTGTAAAAAAAACACTTTCCCCCCGTTTTCGAGGGTGCTGAGCATGCTGGTGGTGTTGGATATCGGTTCCTATCTCCACCAACCCCTCCGCCGGCCAATACTCCCCCAAAAATGGGTAATTTTTTTTTGTGAAATCAGCGCCAAAATAGGTTATAGAGGTTAGAATTTTTCTTTGGGTTTACGCAACCCCCAAGAGGGGTTAAACGCGCTTTACATGGTTTCCCTGTAAAAAAAACCCTTTCCCCGCGTTTTCGAGAGTGCTAAGCACGGTGGTGGTGTTGGATATCGGTTCCGACCCCACCAACCCCTCCACCGGCCAATACTCTCCCCCCGAATTGGTTAATTTTTTTTGTAATATCATCGCCAAAATATATTTTCGAGCACGGTGGTGGTGGATAACTTTTTTTAAACCCCTCGTCTCCGTTTAGTTTCATTTAGAGGCCCTGCATGGAACGATAATTTTTTGTATTCAACCCTGGCAACGATTTTGAAGAATGACCAATAATTAACTAATTAATATAATACGAGTTTAAGTGGTCTGTAAAAACGTATCAAAATAAACATAAAGAAACAAAAATCATTGGTTTTAAATAGTAACCACGAGAACAAAAGAGTTGGTGTTAAAATAGTAAATTAACTAAAATACTGTAAGAATTTGTTTAAGGGTAATTTCATGCATCGTAATAAATGAAGGGTACAGGGGAAAAACAACGTAAGTCCCTTTTTTTCAAAATCGAGTTAGAGCTGCTATCTATTGAAGAAATACAGAAGCTTTCAGCTGGTATATTCAATTTTGATGAATATCAAACTCAGCCCATATAAATCAATTGAAAAGAATTCGCATACAAGAGAAAAACAACAAGACTTCAAACGCAAAATTTCAATTTTCTCGAAATTTGATTTTATGGACTTACGTTGTTTTTCCCTGTACCCTTCAAATGTTCTCAATTATTTATATCTACATATATATATATAAAAATGAATTGACTCAAGTGACGGAGCATCACTTGAGTACGGCTTGACCGATTTGGCTGATTTTTTTTTGTTGTGTTCGTTATTGTCAGGACAAGGTTCATATGAAAGAAAATATTTGGAAAATACACGAGAAAAGTACGAAATTTGGATGGTATTTTTATATGAAAAAAATTATTTTTCTACTATGTAACATTGAGTAAAATTTAAGATGGCGCACAGTGGGCTAGATAAGGAAAAAAGTGGACAAAAATATAATGAGTTGTCCCGTACATTCGAAATTTAGGTTTCAGGGGGTTTTCACATCGCTGATCACGAATCCGTAACGGTTTAGCCGCTAGGGCTTTTTGAAGTTTTTTTGTTAGAGTTTTACATATCACCCTGTATTTGTGTAACCGTATAACCTATTTCCAGGAATAAGGTATCAGGGGCCGGATTCCGCAAGCGTGAATCGTTTTCCTGTGCACACAACAAAAATTAATTCACATTCATAGCGGTGAATCTGAGCCTGTGAATTTTGTCATGCTGAATAAGTTCATTTTGAAAGCTTAGTGCGCGAGTTGAAATTTTTCAGTTGCTGAAAAATTATTTGTAACTCGCTTTTTTGCACTTTTTCGTTCCCATCACTACGTACTCACGAACGTTTCAAGTGTGAATAAATTTTCCTTACTGAGAGCTCATGGGCACGCTTGCGGAATCAAAAACATGGCGGAATCCGGCCCTGTATACGCAGAATACTCCTACCTATCTAAAACTGTAAAGGTGACGGCTCCACCTTGCCAACTTCCACAGTTATGAGACGTTAAAGTCAAAATTTTGGTTTTTTTAACTAAAATTTCAACTTCAATTACCTTTTTCTCCAAAAAATACATAGTTAACCTATACTTTTTTTTCCAAAATTGGAACGCTTGAAGTATTTCCTATGAATAATGTCCGGACAATTTTTATGCTACGGCCTTTACTTTTGAAGTTATAAGCAATTTTGAAGTTAAAATTGGCCTTATTTGGTACTTTTTCAGTACTTTTTCACCAATTTTAACATCGTATAAAATATGAATTGGCAAGTTTTGGCACCCAAATCTTTCGAATTCTCATTTCATAAAGTATTTCTTACGAAATCACCTTAAAACTATCCCGGTGGTAGTGGGGGATAAACTATTTTTACAGTTTAAGGTCAATTAAGTTTTTTTAAAAAAAATGTTTCCTGGTTTTTGATCGTTCTTGTACATTAGCATAGGTTATTATTTAATAACGGTAAAGCACATAGAAATATTCTACATACCTTCAATATCACCCTCCACCCTCCAACGGAATTAATATTACAGACTTAAATACAAACTTATTGGTAATTTACTTAGGAAATGTTTTTCGCGGCGAAGACACGCAAATGCAGATATGTCGAAAGTATCTAACTTCGGAATGCCTTGGAGCCGCAGGCTTTAAAGCTACTCGCCCCATCTTTCGGTAAAACATGCAGGGGATCCTCCTCTTTAATATAGTTCCTAGGAAAGGGCATTTAAAAAAAAATTATTTTTGAATTTTGTCCACTTTTTTTAGAATCTAGCCCACTGTGTGACGGTGCGAAAAAATATTTCATTTCAATTTTGATGTATAAAAAACGGTTATATTTTCAGGTTGATTTTAAAGTTGACTGATACTATGTACTATGCACTATGTTCGATGTATTATATACTATGTATGTACTATGTACTATACACTGTGTGTGTACTATGTATAATGTACTCTGCACTATGTACTATCTACTATGCACAATGTACTATGTATCATCTATAGGCTATCAGTGCAAAAGTGGTGTAATCCCAGACGATGTAAACCACCGGTGTAGTCGGCTTACACCTTTTATGCTCAATTACTTCGCTATATTTGTTCTGTCCAACAGTTAAGTTATGTTCAGTTATGTTTTTGGAATGCAAATAGTAGCTTACTCCACTATTGTATTGAAAGTTCATAATGTAAGGAATGTATATTACACCAAAACCGCAACCAGATTAAATTGTGGGTTACACCACTTTTGCGCTGATAGCCTCATATATACAAAAAAAATGATAAAATGTTCGTTAGTTAATCCTTAACTCACGAATGGCTCAACAGGATTCTTTAATTTTTTTTGATATATTTTGTTGTAGTCTGTGGAAAGTTTTGTTGTAGTCTGTGGAAGTTTAACAAAAAAGAACTTGGTCTTAAAATAATCAAACTTAAATCTTCAATATCTTCCAAATGGTGAGGTTTACAGAAAAAATATAAGATACCTTTTTTGTAGAGCATTAAATTTCCTACAAAATTCTCCGAAAACATTTTTCTGTACAATCAATTAATGATGAGGTATGAATTTTTTTCTGAGAGAAAAATAAAAAACTGCGATGCGGAGGATCTTCCTATTAAAATTAAGAGCTCATGTTGAGTGACAATTTTTGTAAGGTGTCCAGTAACCCATTTTTCCGTGTCGCTCGTAAAAAAAATTTTTTTTGACCCACCCTAGTATGTATGCATGTTCCCTAATACCTCGCAAACCATTCAACCGATCACCACAAAAATTTACCCATATATTATTTACGTTAAGGCAGTGATTTTGGCGTCGCTGCTTACTTTCAAAATTCACTTCTAGGGAGTGCTGTCATAGAGAGCTTTGATTCGATAGTAATATACACTAGCAGGACCCAGCACTCGAAATTCGAGTGCCATTGTGGGTATCTAAAGTAGTATTCATGCAGCAGCGAAACCGTTTTTGGAAGTTAATCTAGTCTACACTGGAATTTTTTCATCGCGAGTAACTTTCTTGTTTTTACACGGCGATATCTGTGTGCGTGTCAATAATTAACTTGCTACCCCAAGTCCCTCGTAAGTACAGGCCTGGAAGCAGCCAGGCCAACTAATACTAACATAGCTGAAAACAGGCCAAAAATATTCTGACAGTTGTGGAATTAACATGGCCGAAGCCATACGAAGCAATTTTTTAAGTTTGTTTTTGTACTAAAAAGTGGTAAAATATTGTATATTATCACTTTTTGGTGCACATGGATTATCAGTGATTAGTGCTTTAGTGATTTAATAAAAAAAATTAAAATGAAGTGAGTGGTTAAGTGTATTTTAAGAGTGTTAATTGATTAGGTGACCATTTTTGTTTACATTCGCGGTGGTTTTTTCGTGTTAATTTAGGGAAAATATGTTGAATAACTTATCACTGATAATCCGTGTGCACTAAAAAGTGATAAAATACAATATTTTACCACTTTTTATTCCAAAACCAAAGTTAAAAAATTGCTTCGTACGGCTTCGGCCATGTTAATTCCACAACTGTCAGACGATTTTGGCCTCGAACAGACACAACCAAAAAGTCTGCCTTCAGGCCTGTACTTACGAGGGGCTTGGCTACCCGCGATTAAGCAAAGTATGCGAAAGCGATTTGTGTATGTGTTGAGTTTTCACGCAAAAATTTTCTCGTGAACAGGTTACTACGGTTCCCTCATGCCCTTTCTATACCTCTCTCCTAAAAACCTGGTTCTACTGCTGCTGAAGCAATACTAGTTTAGATAGGGCCATTGTCTATACCTTTTTTGAATTTAAGCGTGTCCAGTTTCCTGTCTCCAATCGCAGGGCCAATCTTTGGAAGTGTGTGGAATAAACCTTGAATTGCCATGTTTTTCACATGGGCAGTTATACGTGATGTACTCGAGAGTAGGTAAACCATCGGCGCTATTCGTTTTCTCTCCGAACGGAAAGAAAACAAGCGTTGCGATGAATGCATTACTTATTTTTTGTAAATGTTTGTAATATTCCTATGAAAAGTTGTTGAAGAGTTGAATTTTGAAGATTTGGATTAATATAAAATGTTTTAACGTTCGTGGTTTTTAAAGAATAAATAGGTAATTTTGGTCATACATCATATAAATATGTATATTGAATCTAATGTCTCACACTTTGATAGGAATAATTTGTTTTTGGTTCGTCTTTATGAAAAGTTGTTGAAGAGTTGCTGAATGGGCCAAACTTTGCCTATTCGTAACGCTCAGTGGATGGCTACAACGTGTTATTTTAGAAAAAAACGAATTACTTTCCTTTAACTTAAATATTTATTCAACAAAAATTAGTTTCGTTTGTTTTAAGTACAAAATTAAAACTTTAACTCAATCTATTAAAATAGTTAAATTCTCTTTAAACTATACTTCGAATTTCAATATTATTTCTTGCAAAATTCAATTTCGTAATTCTTTTCAAAATATCATTAAAACCTTAACATCAATTTAGACGAGTAATCTTATATAAGTGTAAATGCAGATAAATCCAATATTTCACGAAATATTTTTCCTTTCCTTTCCAATTCAATCTTGATTCTTAACTCCAACGCTGCTTGTACTTGAGTCCAGTTGTTTTGCTACTAAAACTTTCCCTAGGTCGGTTCGCCAATTGGTTTGAAAGCCGGCTAAAATATTCAAACTGGTTAAGTTATACTATTGATGAGCTATATTACATTAATTCAGGACGTTAATGTAATATTCAAGCGGGTCCTGAATCAGTACCTCAGGAATACAGGTAATGTTGCATTAACTCAGGGCGTTAATGGTTATATAGTTTTTGATAAGGCCTCAGAACTGCCTTTGGTAAAATTACATTAACTCAGGGCGTTAATGGTTGTAATTGGTGGTAAGGCCTCAAAACTGCCTTTGATAAGATTATATTAACTCAGGGCGTTAATATGGTTGTGGAAAGGCCTCAGAACTACCTTCAGTAGGATTACATTAACTCAGGGCGTTAATGCATATGATGGTAGAAAGGCCTCAGAACTGCCTTTTTTAGGTTTGAGATCACTAGCCTCAGCTTGGCTCTTCTAGCTCATAACACGTAGAAGATCAAATTGTGATCTGAATTTGCTGCTCGACGTGCTGCGATATTTATTTGCTTCATCACAACAGCTCCCTGGAGATTGGTGGGGAATTTAGCATTGTGAATTAAATTTTGTCTGTGTATTAGTGTTGACGATCGGCTGTCAATTCTGTCAGCTGAATTAAGAGGTAAGATGTTGGTTTATATTTGTATTTTATATGTTTTTGGTTTTAGTTTATATTTTAATTTATATTTTATATGTTTTTTAGGATGGAGGGGCTAGCTGGAAGTGATATGGAAAAGTTTGGTGTTGTCAGATAAGTATAGTTTTATATTGAATTTATTTACTTTGTGATTTTTGGTTTGTTTATGTTTTCAGGAACTTGTTGCAGCTTGAGATGTTTTGATGATGATTTTTTTGAATGGATTTTTAGTAGTCGTTAGTAGTAGTTTGGAAGAAACCTTGAACGCATAGGTATTTCCCAGAAAACTGGTTTTTAAGTTTTAATAAATTTTCTATTTTAGATTTTCAGTGTCGAGACTGAACAGTTGCATGTTGCATTTGGAAGAGTTGGGTTAATTTTAAATATTTTAACGTTCGTGGTTTTTAAAGAATAAATAGGTAATTTTGGTCATTAAATGTATATATTGAATCTAATGGTTTCTAATTGGTTTTTCCTTGGTGGTTCGTGGTTTTAACAGAATACAGAGTTTAACTTGGAAGATCATATAATTAAACGGCAAGCACATATTTTGTAGCACCATTTTTCAGAAATTAAACTCTCCAAATGTAATGAAAACTATTTCACCATGTAGCCCTGAGCTCAAAGAAGTGCAGAATCACAATTTTATTTATACACGGCACAATACAACGCTAAAAAATAGAGAATAATTTTACAATTATTTCCCATATGAATCTGTTACATTTAATTCCCATATATGACCACACTTTTGCATTATGTGACATTAAGAGATAATAAAAGTTGGTTTTTTGGCATTGCTTTTTCCAACTATAAAAAATTTATTTCATTTTTCAATTTTGTTTTATTGTTCTCGAAAAATTTTGTTATTGAAAGCTTCTAGATTTAAATTCAAAAAAGCTAAAGAAAATGGCCCTGGAATTTCGAGTGCTGGGTCCTGCTATTTGCATTAATTTTAAATGTTTTAAAGTTCTTTGTTTTAAAATAATACACAGGTAATTTTGGGCATACTTCAAATAAATGCATTTTAAATCTAATGTCTCCAACTTTTATAGGAATAGTTGGTTTTTCGTTAATGGTTACGAAGAGTTGAATTTTGAAGTTTTGGATTGATTTTAAATGTTTAAACTTTGGGTGCAGCGAGGCACACCGGGCCCCAGTCCCAGCTATCTAAAATACAGAAAATACGTGGTTAATGGAGACACTTCATCTGTGTATGAAAATTCATATCTCGAGAAATGCCATGTCAATGGATGGTTTTTATTGTCTCGATCAAAATATCAAATCCCTAATAGGTTCACATTTTGTTATTTGGAATCAAAAATACCAAAAAATTGCTGATGATGCGGCATCTGATGATGCGGCATCAAAAATTGGTGGGGTATTTGCATAAGCAAGAGCGAAGCACTAAATTTTAGTAATAAGGGTTGTTCTGGGGTAGTTTCCGATCAAGTTAGAGGGTTGATTTTATTTTTATTGAGTTCGCCTTACCCAAATTAGTAAAAAGTGACATTATCAGCGGGGTGTATCGACTGCCACGTAGCTAATAATTTTTTTTATATATTTCTTTCATTGAAAGTTTAGTTCTTCAAGTACCTCGTTTTGCAGCTTATCGCATCTACCTAGCTGTCCGCCGTTTTGGCATATTGTGTCTTAAATGTACACAATACGGTAATGTAAATGGCGGACATATTACTGATGATGTTTTCTTTCATAAATTTAAGGGTACTTCACCCCTGTCCGCTTCCCGTTTTGCCCAGCATACGTGTCCGCTCATTTGGAATTGGATTTAGTTTATTTTGATCTACGTTTTCTGGAAATTTTCGTGCACTATATCGATGACGTTAATTTAAAAAAAGGGCCATCATTTCTACCCTCTGCCCCTATTGGGCTGTCTGCCTGCGTAGGATCTAGTTCAGGCAAATTGTAATTTTTCTGGGAATTAAAAACGGGCAAGCTGCAATTTTGCATGAGTGTTTGGTACCACCAGGAAAGCTTAACTTTGAATTTGCACGGTTCTCACCCCCTTAACTTCGGTGCGAGCTTGAATCAAAGGATTAAATCGGGGTTTCGCTTGGGGGATGTTCCAACATAGCACCGTTAAGAAAATCGAACTCGACATGTTTTTGGGTCGCCAGTCCGTTATGTCGTTTGTCACGTCATGGCGCAATGTCTAGCAGTAGGATTATTACGGGGGCGAATAGGTTAAGGGTTATGGGGGTTTGTGGGGGTGCTGAAGAACGTGGAGATGAACCCTCCGTTTGAACTCTTGGATGTTGTAGGAGCTCGGAAATACTAACTACGAAAGATTATTCCACAGCCGAGCTGTTCTCTTTAGAAACGAATAGGGAGAAGGCGCGAAAAGACGTGTTGCAGGTGGTGGGAGTGAGATGAGTGTGCTAATCTGACGTTGCGGATATAAGATTGCCGTGGAGGCAGGAGAGGGTTTATTTCGCTGGAACAGTCGCTATGATAGTAGCGATAAAATTTTGTCAGTGCTGCTACATTCCTACGGTGGCTCAAGAGATCGACGGTGGAGCAAACGGTGTCATCATCGATTAATTTAAGGGCCCTTTTTTGTATTTTATCTAACCACGCCAAGATGGTTATCGAAGCGCCGCACCAAATGAGATAGTGCCAGATCCGGTATTAGAAATGTATACCCTTATCTGTTATTTGATGATGACAAAGATTATATGTTAGATAATGGGCCTGATTGTTGAATCCGGCAGATTTGGGATTCCCGCCGCTAAAGAGTTTAACTTTCACTTGTCGCTGCGATTGTTCAATCCGCCGGGCGAAACTGCGATATGAAGTGACATATTTCATTTCTGAAATTCAAATAACAATCGAATTAACAGTTCGCATTGGATATACAACTCCAAACAAGCTGTGTTTTAATTTAACTCCCACTTTCGACTGTGAAATTCTCATTCACTTTCCGGCCGGGGGATTCAACAATCAGAACCTGTCAAATTCGCATTCACTTCCCTGCCGGCGGATTCAACAATAAGCCCCACTATATACAATACATTGATAAATCGCAAATGGGTTGCCTAGCTAAATCACACACCCATGCTGTTAAATAACATAAAACATAATTAACTTTTTTGAATCAACTTCCCCGATTTGTTAATCATAAAAATAGAGCATTACCTGAGACAATATGACTCAAGGAATTGGAAAAATAGAGGTTGCCTACTTTCCCCGCAGAACAACTGTGAGGTTTACAGGTATAAACAGGTAAGCAAACGTTATTAATATACCCTCATCAGTTATTTCATTCCCTACCCAACACTGTAAAAAAAATATGTAAATTCACAGTGCAAATGTATAGTAAAATCACAAATCGCGGTATGAAATACTAATTTACTACACTATTATTGTAATTTTACTATAAATTTTGTAACTTCACATAATGAAATTGAGAATCCCCAATACTGCATAACGTAAATGTTGATTACATGAATGTGACGTATATTTTACACAATGTTGTGTATTTTTCTAAATCGTTTATGTAGGAAAATTACAATATTTCTTAGTATTATTTATCAATGTTATGTACTGAACTTTGTACTGTAATTTTACAGTAAGAGGCGTAATTTTAGAACTTATATTTTCAGTAAAATTACAAATTGTTCATTGGAATGTAAGGTTGAAATTTTCCCTCTCATAGAAATAATTCACAGGTAACAATGGAATACTAAGCATATATACCCGATTGTTCCTAAGTTAAGGTCAGACCTTTGGCTTTGGTCAGGGTCGGGGCAGTTCTTGTAACAGCCAAGAAATTTTTGATAATTTTTGATGCTTAGGGCCAGCTAACTAGCTATCAGAAAACCAACCGCATTCTTCAGGACTTAGTTTGACACAGCATGCATCAGTTGCATGAAGCCACATTGAATTTACAAAGATTGTGCGCAAAATTTTTGGTTTGAGTGAGATCCAGTATGGTGGATATGTTCCATATGTTTTTTGGAACATGCGAAATCTAGCGTCAATGACGCTTAAAAAATGCTTGATCCCATAAATAAGGGCAGTAAACTCCTGAATACATTCCATTTTCTCTTCGATGAAAATATCTACTGGGTCTGTCAATGATCGACTGAAGAAGCTTCGTTATAGTCTCCATAGTCGAAATTGTCGTAAACTATGGAAGGTTCATTTTTCTGTGCAGCTTCTTCATGTCTGACATTATTACGTTCATTTTTTTCATTCAGGAACTTTTTTTAAACTGCCAACCAAAGATAAAAGAAATAAACGATTTGCATCTCTCTCTTTTTTAAACTGTCCGCATCAAAATTTTCCATTACAACACAACCTTAAAAAATTAATATAGGGACGTCGTCTTCGTCGGCGACTTAACCATATGGGTCTAGGATGTGTGAACGCTATGGCCACGCTTCCATTCTGGATACGCCAGGTCTAATACGCATAATGCAAACATACATATTTCAGATGGCTACGCTGCCATGGCATCCTAATGTAATAGCGGCCTAAACCAGTATTCCAAACCTTTTTCAGTCGGTCAAGTTATATTTGTCTATCACACGGAGTAAGCAGCATGTCCCCCACTCAGCAGCTGCCTGGCGCACGCCTGCCTCTCTGCAACCCTATCTGTCGCATACAAGGTCTGTTCAGGTAAGGTGTATTTTCAAACTTCGCGGGCTACGTATATTCGATTATCGATATTTTTATTTTGTTATGTTGGTATACACGCCCCTGAAGTATGATAAAATATTCAGCTGTCTGTGGCAGACTCTAAGGTTAGACGTGTTTTGCGCTTCGGCTTTTTTTTGCTGTCGAAAAAAAGTATCAAAGATTTTGCATTGTGCTCTGAAACTCTTGAAATGTTGACAGTGCCATAAGGTGCGTGTACTCTGAGTCAAAAAAATGTGTATAAGTGGTACAAACTGTTTCAAGAAGGCCGAGAAGGTGTCAATGACGAACCTCACCTTGGTCGCCCCAGCACAACAACAACCGATGAAAATGTTGAGAAAGTGAAGAAAATTGGTATGGAGAATCGGTTGGCTCATGCCATGCAATTTTTCGGAAATTTTGGGCATGAAGCGTGGGCAGCGAAGTTCGTTCCAAAATTGCTGAATTTTGACCAAAAAAACCGTCGCATGAGCATCGCTAAGGAATTGTTGAATGACGTCAACGACGATCCAGATTTGCTTAAAAGGGTCATAATTGTTCCAGCTACTTAATTCCATTTTTTACACAAAATTTGATGCAAATTCTTTGACCCTCTTTGTATATTAATAACGTTTGCTTACCTGTTTATACCTGGCAACCTCACAGTTGTTCTGCGGGGAAAGTAGGCAACCTTTATTTTTCCAATTCCTTGTGTCATATTCTCTCAGGTAATGCTCGATTTTTATGACTAACAAACCGAGGAAAATGATCCAAAAAAGTTAATTATAATTTATGTTTTTTAACAGCATCGGTACGCGATTTAGCTAGAAAACCCATTCGCGATTTATCAATGAATATATTGTCTAATATATAATCTTTGTGATCATTAAATAACAGATGAGGGTATATGAAATATATATATATATATATATATATATATATATATATATATATATATATATATATATATATATATATATATATATATATATATATATATATATATATATATATATATATATATATATATATATATATCGGATCTTAGACTAACAAAGTTGTATTCAAGAAGAGGTCGAATGTAGGATTTGTATATTAGAGCACGGGCCGATGGCTGGAGGAGGAACTTGCACCTCGTAAGAAATACCAAGCACAAGGATGTTTGTTTGGATTTGGAACATGAGTCCTATAGTTCCAAATCGTGTCTTATCAAAAATTTAGTTAGGTACATTGCTACAATCTATGACCACTTCCTAAACTTTTTGAAAAATCAGGGTGTAAAAAAAATTTCTTTTCCTGCCCATTTTGATAAAACAAAACTGGGTATTTTTCCAAACTGTGTCTTATCCCATATAAATATGAAATATGAAAAACAGTTTTTCCTCATTTCTGAAAAAGTAAGGAAAGTGGAAAAGACACGTTTTGGAACTATAGGACTCATATGTGGTCATTCCAACGCAAATTTTTGGCTACTGTAACGCCTAAGTAGTTGACCATTTCGCATACTTAGGTTCAACTGTGACGAATAAAAACGAAGAGCTAGAAGAAATCAGTAGGAGAACTCTACTCGTAAAGAAAACCTTTTTTGTGCATCGTAAATTGGTGACATTTCGAGCAATACATCGAAAGAAGAAATTTACGCTATATAAGACACCCTCGCCCTCTTATATTTTACGGGAGTGACACAAGGACGCTCACACAAAGGATAGAGGACATGCTAAATTGAGAAGCATAATGGGTCCAATTTGTTAGGAAGGGACCTGGAGAATCAGATATATCAACGAGTTACATCAAATCTTTAACAACATAGACTTAGTGACGTTCGTGAAAGTCAATAGACTTCGCTCTGGGCTTCACACGACCAGCGCGCATGCCAGAATACAGAGCAGCAAAGAAGGTCTTCACTGGCATCATCAAACGAAAAAGGACCGTAGGCAGCACTAGAAAAAAGTGGACGAATGCGATTGTAGCAGATGCGGAAACACTCCTCCACATATCGAATTGGAGAACTTCGGCCAGAAATCGAGGCGACTGCAGCAAAAGATTAGAGGAGGCCAAGGCTCGAGTTTGACTGCCATTAGAAGAAGAAGTTGAAGGTGATTAATAGGCATACAAATCACTGCAAATAAAGACAGTCTGCATGAATGAATGAAGAACTTGGATTTTTGATAAGACGTCGGAAGCTTCGAATGAAAAAAAAATTCGGACAAAAGTTTCATATTTCTCTTCGTAGAATTATAATCCGTGAGAAAAAATATAGACCGAGAGCCGACCGCTGAAAACCCTATGTTATCGGGAAGAAGAAAACAAGACCTATTGAAAGTAACATGAGAGATAGGAGAATACTTTAGACGTGGTGTGCCCGATCTAAAGTGTGGCCTAAGGTGAGAAATTAGGTTATATTAGTGGTGGTTTTTTAGTCCAACCCTATGTTATCGACAAGGATAATTTTTTTTTAAAGTGAAGCTTAGACGTTATATTAACTAAAACTCATGTTGTGCCGCGCCCTGTCCGTAACCGGACCTTTGGCAGACCAGTATTTGTATAACGTTTTTTTGGGCAGATACCTATGTTATCGCCAAGAAGAATATTTTTTTTTAAATTGAAGATTAGACGTTATATTTACTAAAACTCATGGTATGCCGCGCCCTGTCTGTGGCCGGACCTTTGGCAGACCAGTATTTGTATAATGTTTTTGGGGTCGATCCCTATGTTATCGACAAGAAGGATAATTTTTTTTTAAATTGAAGTGTACACCTAGTGATTACTAAAACGCATGGTGTGCCGCGCCCTGACTGTGGCCTAACCCCTGGCAGACCAGAATTTATATTTTTTTTGTATGAAAAATGATTAAACTCGCGATATCTCCCGAACGGTCACTCGTAGAGAAAAAAGTGTAAAGAGCTTTTTTGTAGAGAATCACAATATTTATATTTCTTGCATTGACTATTTTGCAATAGCACTTACCGTTTACGAAGTATTTGCGAAAAACCATTTTCGCGACCTTTGACCTTGAATAACTTTTTTGGGCCAACGACAAGGACATTTTTTTTTAAATTGAAGTTTAAACCTTATATTTACAAAAATTCATGGTGTGCCGCGCTTTTTTTGTGTAACTTCGCACAGGTCCTAATCTTGATATTCGTGGAGCAGTGGTTTAACTTTTAAGCTGCGGTTACGCTGGCTGACAGTTCGTGATAGCTCAGCTGGTGGCAGCTGTTACAAGAAAAGTAAACAAAGGAACCGATTTAGAGTGGTTAAACAAAGGAACCGATTTAGAGTGCCCGAAATTTAATCCGGTCACCTTAATCCAAATACTTTTACATGGCTATGCTTAATTTTGCACATTATAATTCTTAGAAATGTTCTGTTTGAATTCAAATACGATTATCATTTAGTACATTATACGATAATTTCAACAAATGTTTATCTTTCTCAGAAATGCACATGCACAAACAGACTCATTTCATGAGAAATGTAATGTCTAGTCTGCTGATGCAATCTTTTATTATATACAGGGTGTATCATGAGGAGGGTCAAAACGGCCGGCTGTGGATAGGCTATTAATAGACGAACAAAAAATCGTATGGAAGGGGGGAAATCGTAACGGTTTAGCAGCTAGGGCGTTTTGAAGTTTTTTTTAGAGTTTTACATATCACCCTGTATTTTTGTAACCCTATGCCCTATTTTCATGGTAGCAGTGTACGCAGAATACTCCCACCTATCTAAAACTGTCAAAATTAAGGTTCTACCCTATGAACTTAAAGAGCAATGAGTCGTCAAAGTCAAAACTTTGTTTTTTTTCACTAAATTTCAACTAAAACTACCTTTTTATCCAAAAAATACGTAGTTAACGGATATTTTTTTTTGCAAAATTGGAAACCTTGGACAATTTCCTATGAATAATGTCCAGACAATTTTTATGCTACGGCCTTTACTTTTGAAGTTATTAGCAAGTTTGATGTTAAAATTAGCCTTATTTGGTGCTTATTTGGTACTTTTTGGCAAATCTTAGGTGAAAAAGTACGAAATAGAGCCAATTTTAGGATTAAAATTGCTGATAACTACAAAAATAAAAGCCTTAGGATAAAAATGTTTTAGATAGGTGGGAGTATTCTGCGTACACTGCTACCTTCTTCATGAAAATAGGTCATAGGGTTACAAAAATACAGGGTGATATGTAAAACTCTAAAAAAAACTTCAAAACGCCCTAGCTGCTAAATCTTTACGATCCCCCCCACCCATACGATTTTTTGTTCGTCTATCCATAACCTATCCACAGCCGGCCGCTTTCACCCTCCTCATGATACTAACTAATTGCTCCTTTAATCCCTCATGGGACATAGGGCGGAAACAGTTGCCCTCCAGCGGACTCTGTTTTGCGCGACAGCTCTCAGCTCTGACCAGGATCTCCCGGTTGTTGCGGCCTCTGCTAATAGGGTTCTCCTCCACGTTGTTCTAGGTCTTCCGACTCGACGGGATCCTTGCGGATTCCAGTCGAGGGCCTGTTTGGCTAGATTCTCGTTTTCGCGTCGCAAGGTGTGGCCAATCCAATTCCATTTCCTTCGCCTGATTTGGTCGTCTATCCTTTCTTGGCCGGCACGGCGCCATAGTTCTTCATTTGAAATTCTATCTTGCCAGCGGATTTTTAGGATACGACGTAGGCATCTGTTGATGAAAACTTGTAGGCGCCCTGTGATGAATTGGGTGACTTTCCATGTTTCGCAACCGTACAAAAGAACTGCCTTAACGTTGGAGTTGAACAGCCGCAATTTGGTGTTAATTGAGATCTGCGTCGATCTCCATATGTGAAACAGGCATGCATATGCGCTTCTTGCTTTATTTATTCTGGAACTGACGTCTTCTTCTGTACCGCCGTTTTCGGTAATAATACTAGCGAGGTAACAGAATTTATCTACCAGTTCCACGTCACGGTTATTTAGCGCTGTTGGTTCAAGGGTGTTTGCATTTATCCGCATTTCTTTGGTTTTAGTCGGATTTAACCTTAAGCCTGCTGAACTACTTTCTGTTGTCAAATTGTTTAACATGTTTCTGAGGTCCTGGTGTCTGTGGGCCAGCAAACAGATATCATCCGCGTAGTCGAGGTCCTTAAGGCGGTCTAACAATCCCCATTGTATGCCACCTGTTCTTCTATCTAGAGCGCTGACAAGGATGTCGTTTATTACTATAAGAAATAGTAATGGAGAAAGTAGGCATCCTTGCCGTACTCCTGAGCCCACTTCAAAGCTGTCGGAGAGTTTTCCATTGTGAAGAACTCTGCATTTGGAATTGTTGTATAGAGCTTTTATCAATTCTATCATTTTATTCGGCAGTCCACGTTGCCGAAGAGCTCGCCATATAAAGCTCCTATTAACCGAGTCGAACGCTTTCTCATAGTCTACGAAAGCAAGGTAAAGGGGGGATCGGAATTCAGTAGACTGCTCCACTATGATTCTCAAGGTGTATATGTGGTCTATGCAGGAGCGGCCTTTTCTGAATCCAGCCTGCTGTCTTCTAAGCGTTCGATCTACTGCCTCTCTTATCCTTGATAGTAATATGTGGGACAAGATTTTGCCCACAGTAGATAATAGACAGATGCCTCTCCAGTTGTCACATATTGTTAGGTCCCCCTTTTTTGGTATTTTGACTATGATACCTTCCGTCCAATCCTCCGGAAAGGTACAGTTGTTCCATGCTATTTCCAGGATTGGCTGAAGCGCATCTGCTATGAGGCTTGAGTCGGCTTTCAACAATTCTGGCGGGATGCCATCTTTTCCAGCTGCTTTACCATTGGCCATTGCATGAATTGCGGTTACTATTTCAGTCTTGGATGGGGCACGAGTGGTGATTCTTATTGGCTGTGCATTGTTGCTGTTGTTCTCCTGAGGTTCCTGTGTAAATGAACCATTCAGGGCGGCGAAGAAGTAATCTCTCCATCTTTGGAGTTGCTCCTCGTCGCTGCACAGCAGCCTTCCATCCGCACTCTTTACGGCATGCTTTTTAGTAGAGTGCTTTCCCGAGAGCTGTTGAGTGATTTGGTACAGCACCTTACTGTTGCCTGTGTTTGCCGCGTTTTCCGCTTTCTCTGCGAGCCCATTTATCTGCCGCCTTTTATCACGCCGGACACTTCTCTTTACCTCCCGGTGCAATTGGGAGTATTTCCGTTCAAGTTGTTGTCGTTTTTCCGGGTCGCTTGTAGAGTTCACGTTATTTTTGAGGGCCCTTCTGCGTTCAATTTTTTGCCAGGTTGTGTCCGAGATCCAGTGTTGCTGGTTTCTTTGGACATAACCGATGCTTGTTTCCGCTGCTGTTATTATAGCGCCCTTTGTTGTGCTCCACAGCTCTTCAATATTTGTGTCGTCAGAAACGGTTTGCTGGTTTAAGATTTCTTCCTCATGATACACCCTGTATAAAATTATAATTGTAAGAGATGCAACAATCATCTCAATAAAAATGTAAAGTCAGTTCTTGTTTAACTCCAGACATTGAGGTTTAAAATAAACTACTCCCAAATAAAACTAGTTGGGATGTGGGTTTGACCCTTTCGGTCCATACGATCAACTTCGCAGTATGATGAATGTTGAATATTATCAATGGATATTTTAATAATAAATAGACAATAAGTTTGAAAAATTCGTGATGTTTGTCAAGGGTTACGTAATTTTTGCATAGTTTCGATTTCGATTTTCGGACCGATTACAATCCTTCCTTCCTCCTTACAATCCGATTACCTATAAACTGGGAAGTTAATAAAGGATCCGCTGTTTTTACTTAGTTAACTATATCGTTTCGCAAATGTGATAGAGAGTTGAGGAAGCAAATGTCCCGCCGTCACTTTGTTTACCATAACCACTCTCACTATAAAAAGGTAGCAAGCATTTGCAACTTCTTGCAACACCATAGAAGTTAGTAGCTTGTAGTTAAAGTGCAAGCCTCCTGAATTAGAATTTTGTGAAGCCTTTGTGGTTTATCGATTGTAGAAAAACTACAACTGCGAATTCGAAGCGCTGTCAATATCCTTCGAAGGAAGCAATATTGCAGCTTCAAGAAATTGTATGACGAACAAACTGGATCATTAGTTTGGTGATTGTAAAGGGCGGCGCATTAACATAGACCCGGTTTACAAGGCCGGTCATCGAACAGACACCGAACGGACAAAAGGAATGAACAAACTGGGTTTATGTGGATGTAAAGAGGGTGAGAGAGAACGATGGGTATGGCGGACATTGTTAATGGATATTTTCAGCGGATAAAAGAAATAGAAATGGTATGCAAAGGGTGCCTTCCATTTAGACCCAGAAAGACAATTGTGTCCGACACAGCGTGTCGCTCTGTGTCGTTCTGTGTAAGCCCAAATGGAACACATAAGTTCATGAAAAATCCGCCACGGCGCACTTTCCTCGTTTTAATTTTTGTTTGGCAAGTAAATCGTAAATTTTATGTTGATAATTTCTTTAAATTAATTACCCGACAACTTATAAATGCTGGGTATCTTAAAAATGAAACAATATTGTTGTAATTATAAATTAACGATCACATTTCAATTGGCGAGGGTTGGTAGCATTGTCTTAGTTGTGCCCGGCTGTGTCGTTGATGGAACACTTCTGTGTCGGACACAGTGTAACACTGTGTCTCTCTGTGTCTAAATGGAAGGCACCCAAAAGCAGCGCTGAAAACATCTTAAGGAGCGTTCTATTATCGATATTTTAGGGCTCCATTTCCCGAAGCAATTACACAATCGAGAACAATCCCACTAATATGGACAGAGTACTCGGCTGGAAGACAATCATCTCTAATAGAAGAAGGAAGGTATTACCAGATGACAAGGAAGATATTACCAGAAAAGCATCAATTATAGAAATAAACTAACAAAATTAGCAGAGAAATCAGCCGGCTCAAAAACAACAAGGCCTCGAGTGCAGACGGCATCCCTGTGGACAGAGGCGGGATTCGGGGGAGGGGGCAGGAGGGGGCAACTGCCCCCCCGCCAATGTTGGGACAGATTTTTTAAATATATATTTAGTCATTTCATTTCGCGGATCTTCAAATTTATATTATAAAAGATTTATTTTTTTCTGTGTTTTGAGAAGAAAGGAGAATGCCCAAATTTGTATGGGCTTGTGCCCCAGAATGTACAGATATGAAATCTAAGTATGTCATTAAATAGTACAGATCTTATATAAACCAATTTGAAAAGTTCACATTGCTCAGCAGTAAAGGACGAAAGTTATGAAGGTTTAAAAAAGTTCATTTTGCACTACGCCTAAGGTCATTTTATGTATGTTATAATTATATAGATTTTAATGTGTGTGGGATTTTTCACTTCATATTAGTTCCAATAGCTTCATGGCCTACCTATTGTTTGACAGCTGTGTAAATGTGAAATTGTCATTAAATTGAATCGGTCACTTCTCAAAAACCCCAATTTAATAATAATTTCACATTTACGCAGCTGTCAAACAATAATAGGCCATTAAGCTATTGAAACTAATCTACAGTGAAAATTCCCCAAAAATTAGCAATTTATTAGATTTTTCAGTTATTCCTTTTATAGTCTAAGCTCCCATGACAAAAAAGGTACCCCATCGAACACCTCAAAATTATAAAGTGAGAATGGCTGAAAAACATGTAAAAAACATGATGACTGGTAAAAATTTGTTAATTGTTATTTTTTATGAATTTTTGAATTTAGCTAAAAAAAATGATTTTTTTTTCCAAAACACCTCCTTGAAATTTATACAATTTGTAGTAAATAATGAACCATTTTTGAAAAAATTTGTCTGGCTGACAATTTTTGTTAAGTAACTTCTGACAGACCTTTTGTTATAAATTATTTTTTTATAAAAATGCCTCCTTGATTTTTTTTTAAAATAAAGTTTAAGATCTCTTCTATCTACTGCAACTTGTCTGGCTGACAATTTTTGTTAATAAACTTGTTAGACTGAATTTTGAATGCGCAGCATCAATATATAGTAAAAAACAATTTTTTGATGAAAAACGTATTTGAGTATATAAACGGGATCTACAATATTAATTTAGAATTGTAAAAAAAATTTTTTTTTAGTTAGCAACGATCATACCACATTTATTCATTAAAAAATGTCGTCGCAGTTCTTAAAAAATTAAGTCTGGCATAGTAAAAAACTTTTTTTTGTTGACAGACCAATTTTTATTCATAAAATAGATGAAAAAACTTTCTTCCAGAAAAAAATTAAGGTGATGTTTTGCCGCGGCCGTTGTAAAAAGTTTATCTTTTTTAAAAAAAAAGTTGTCGCGGCGCTTAAAAATGAAGTGTGACATAGTAAAAAACAATTTTTTCAATGACGGCCATATTTTATGCATAGAGGACATCTTGAACTTCAGTTGTTTTTTTTGAACCGGTTCTTCTGAAATGCCAGTGATTTATCTTTGATGCATTGATGCTGCGCACTCAAAACTCAGTCTGACAAGTTTATTAACGAAAAGTTGTAATAGATAGAAGAGATCTTAAACTTTATATTAAAAAAAACCAAAGAGGTGTTATGTAAGGCATTTAAAAAATAATAATTTATTACAAAAGGTCTGTCAGAAGTTAATTAACAAAAATTGTCAGCCAGACAAATTTTTTCAAAAATGGTTCATTATTCACTACAAATTGTATAAATTTCAAGGAGGTGTTTTGGACAAAAAAAATAATTTTTTTTAGCTAAATTCAAAAATTCATAAAAAATAACAATTTACAAATTTTTTCTAGTCTGGCGGGCGTAACATGTTTTTTACATGTTTTTCAGGCATTCTCACTTTATAATTTTGAGGTGTTCTATGGGGTAGCTTTTTTGTCATGGGAGCCTACACTATTAGCCCAGTCGTCAGAGCCAAATTTAGACCGAAAGCTCGCACAAAATGTGATCTCGCTGGAAATTGGAACTTAGGTACTTTTTTGGGTGTAGAAAACGATAAAAAAATCTTTGCTGCGCTAAAGTATATGCTAAGTTCACAATTTGGAAAACAAATTCGAATATTTGGTTTTTTGCTTTATATATCGAAAAATAAAAAAAATTCGAAAAACTAAAAGCGCCACGTGAAAGAGCGGGAAATTTCACTAAAATTTATATATTATAAATTATTTTAAAAAAAATTGTTTTATTATTATAAAAAATTATTAAAAATAAGAAAAAAATTCGAAAAATCTAAGCGCGACTGTTTAGTAATAAGTTGAGGAATTGAAAATGAAAAACACATTAATTAATTTTGCTATTAACACTTAGGTAGTTTTCTTTATTTATTTTTATATTAAGAAATCCCGATACTGCGTCCCGTGGTTGATAACCGTCGTCACCATGGTTGGTTCACTTTTATGACTGCTGAACTTTCCTGCCTCCATGCAGGTTGTTGGTTCTTGAGGCGGTGGTGAAAATGCTGATGTTACTGCTGGGTGAGGTTTTTCACTTGAAGATCTTTCGCAACTCCGAGTGGTTCAGTTGAACTTAATTTAGAGCAACATGTTGATGACTATAGCGTTTGCTCAATCACCACAACTTTCGTCATCCCGGATGGGTTGCTGGTTGATGATATTTAGGTTTTTTAAGGCGATGACCTGAGTTTACACATTCTGCCCCCATTGAAATCTCCTTGATTTCAACAGCTGCTGGATTTCGGTATTTGGTGTTCGTTCTGACGGTATCTAGTAAACATTTTAATTGTTGATCGGGTTAGTTATGGTGGGATAGAGGGATTTCCTTTCGTTCAGGAGAGTAAGGTGTGCAATATTTGTATTTTCAGGTTCGGGTGGAGGATTACTAGGATTTTGCGAGACGACTGCTGTTAATTCGGAAGTCGGATCATTCACGTTATGTGTCCTGCTCTGGAGATGATTGTGTACAAGGAGATTTGTGAGTGTGTCCCATGTTGCAGCGACGATTCTCCAGTTCCACCCATAGAGATTATGTAGCCGGCGGCCGTTTATGATCGTGTCACACATGAATTTAATTCCCTTTATGATACTGCATATTCCAATGATAATTAGATAAATTTTTGCAATTTCACTGAGGGTAGTCCATATCTTGCGCTGCACGGTTTCCATTACGCTATGCACTGCACCTGGTGTTATTAGTTTGATAACGTCCATATCTTGATGACCAACATCTCCCAGCAGCCTCTTCGTAACAATATTTGTAATGGCTTGTCGTTCTGACGCATACAGTCGTAGTTCATCTAGTGCATTGGTCGTATATATACCTGCCTTCATTAAGTCACCCGGCTCTTCATATTTCCAGTTGGTGGTAAGTGATGGGTGTAATTTCCCTGGGCTTCTTATCTTATGTATTGTGGGATTGAGTCCATACCAATCGCCTAGGATGTAGTAAGCTGGATTCATGAGCGGAGAACAGGCAACTTCTGTTCCAAATTCTTGTATGAGATGCGTTTTCGGGGTCATAAAGAATGTCTTATTCAAGTAACTGATCGGTAGTAGATCGTTGAAACACTTCTCACTGGCACGTACAGAGACTTCGACTGGTTGAAATTTAATTATGTATATGGCTTCGCCTCGAGGAACCGCCGTGTATCCTCGTTCTTTAATGTACCTCCAAGCGAATTCATCAGGATAGTGTGGTGCTATCGTTAATAGTGTCTGCAATACTTCCCGTTCTAGTTCACATCGACGTGTTATGAGATTAGGGTACAATTGTTCTATTTCTTGTCTCATGTGCCTTTCTGCATATACGAATTTAGAGTTCACATATGTTATAATATCTAAATTATTTGAAGCTACTGATTTTTTGGTGAATAGGAACTGGTTTGTTACCTTTGGTACAATTACTAGACGGGGGTGTTCCGTTTGGTAACCTTTAACTTGACAGATTGGTATTTCTCTTCTAATTTCCTATGCGAAGATGTTATCTTCTGTGTTTACAGTATATATGACTGTTGGATTTATGGTGCTGCTGTTATGTAGGCTAAGAACCTTACTTGCTTGGCCTTCCCATAGCACATCGTATTTGCAATCTTCACATCTTATCATCTACTTCTCCTACGACCACCTCCGAGTAGCTTGATGACGAATTAGGTTTTATTTCTCCGATTAGTCGGTGATTAGTTAATCTAAATTCTCCCCTTTGGTGTAGAGTCATACATTCTTCGTTCGATATATCACTTATGAAGGTTGATAATCCTCCCGGTACCAATGATATGTGACTAAACATGCCACAGGTATATACAGACTGGATTATGCTTACTTTACATTGGTAGGTATGTACATATGTAAATTCACTCAATTGGAGTAATTGGATCTCTTCAATTTCTACCTTGGTTGATGGTTTTTCTATATTGCACTCTTCGACCTCAATTAATGATAATGCAGAGATGTTTACGTTATTGTGGCCGCAGTCGTAAGTGATAATGCCGTGCACTGCTATTGGGAAGTAGCCCATAAGTAATATGATGCGGATATGATTCATGACGCTGTAAAACATGATTAATTATTGAATGGTTGTTGGGCTTTTGGGGAGTATTTCTTTTTTATTTTATTTTATTTATTGTATAACTTATATCTAGAGTTTCTTACTTGTGCTAAAGCAACTTTCCTATATTCTTTCACTTAATTATTTGGCTGATTGGAGGAATTTGAGACTTGCTGTCGGCTTTCTTCGATTGGTAATAAGCATATTTTTGTAATTGGTCGTTTAAATGTCGAGTTTCTTGACTTGATCGTAGCTACTCGCACAAGTCCATCTGACCCAGGGTGCACTTCTATTACTCTGCCAAGCGCCCAGCAGGTTGGTGGGAGTCTTTCATCCTTTATTATCACTAAATTACCTTCCCTTATATTAGGGTTTTGTTGCAACCATTTAGGTCGTTGTTGGAGTCTGTGGAGGTATTCCGTCTGCCATTTTCTCCAGAAGCTTTGGTGCACATGTTGTATATGTTTCCAACGATTTATCCTACTGATGTACTCATGAGAAACATTTTCTTCTGGGGGAGCAATTGGAGCGCTGCCAATGAGGAAATGTCCTGGAGTGAGTGCTTCGGTGTCGTCAGGGTCATCTGACAGCGGACATAATGGTCGGGAATTTAAACATGCTTCAATTTGGGTCAATAAGGTTGCTATTTCTTCGAAGGTAAATAACGAGTCTGCCATGACTCGTTTTAGGTGGTGTTTTGTGGCTCGAACGCCGCTTTCCCAGAGTCCTCCGAAATGAGGAGCCCTGGTGGTATAAAATGCCATTTAACACCCATTTGTTCTATTGTACCATAAGTCTCTTCTGTTAATCCCCATTCTCGTTGTAGGTTGATTGCACCAAGTTGACGATTAGCACCGATAAAGTTAGTACCGCAATCGCTAAAAATGTGCGTGCTTAGTCCCCATCTGGCTACAAATATTCTGAATGCTGCCAAAAATGCGTTCGTTGATAGTTCACTGACGGCTTCGAGGTGTATGGCCTTTGTGGATAGGCATATAAACACAGATATGTAACCCTTCGACGTCTTTACTCTTCCTCTGCATTTTGATTCTTTGATTACAATTGGACCACAAAAATCTATGCCTACATTTTGAAATGGTGTACCTTTGGTCACTCTAGCTTCCGGTAGATTTCCCATTAGCTGTTGCGGTGCTGTTGCCTTATATCTCCAGCAGCTAAGGCATTTATGGATTTTTTGTCGCACACATCTTCGCGCGTGTATAATCCAGTATTCCATTCGGATGGTGGCAAGTGTCAATTGTACACCTCCATGTAGGGATAGCCTATGTGCATCGTCTATGATGAGGTCTGTAACATGTCCTGTCGCTCCAAGGATAATAGGATGTTTCTCAGGGTATGGTACGTCTGAATTTTTTAGTCGCCCGCCTACTCTCATAATATTCTGATTATCGAGGAATGGGTTTAGGTTTTGGATGGTACTCTTCTTGTCCAATGGTAGCATGTTTTGCAATGCACGAATTTCGTCAGGAAATGATTGAAATTGAGCTAACTTGATCACTAGTTGTTTAGAAGTTTTTATTTCTTCATTTCTTATATATCCTGTGGTTTTCTGTTGTGGGTTCCTACAGTTATTACAAAATCGGGTGCTATTACTCTCACAGTAGCTTCCTCCATATGGAGTACCTAGTCAGGAGGTCGTTGGTCGGATCTTCTGAAGTCGGTCTGGCGTTCTTGGCTACGTGAACTCTGATTTTTTTGGTTTCTAGTTTGGTCTCCTTTATTATATTTTCAGGCCATTTGTCAGGTTCTTCCTTCAGCCAGAATGGACCATTCCACCAGATTTTATGATCCTTTAATTGTACAGGCTTTACTCCTCTGCTTGCACAGTCGGCTGGGTTGTCCTTAGTAGGAACGTATCTCCAAAAACATCCATCGGTGTCAGTTTGAATGTCACTTACACGGTTGCCTACGAAAGTTGTCCATTTTGATGGATGCCCTTGGATCCAAGAGAGGGTTATGGTAGAATCACTACATAGATACACGGTGGTTGGTTTTATAAGAAATTTACAAAGAACTTGTTTTACCAGTTTCGCGAGGAGGGATGGTGCACAGAGTTCTAATCGGGGTAAGCTTAGTTGCTTAGTAGGAGCGACTCTAGTTTTGGCTAGCATTAATGTTGTTTTATACTCATTACAAGGGGGTGAACGTATGTATAGCACTGCTGCGTACGCTTGGACTGATGCGTCGCAGAATCCGTGTATTTGGAATTCATCTTCTGGCTTGATGTATAGCCATCGCGGTATGTTTATTTTCTCTATTTGTGGCAATTCTGCCCGAAATTCTTGCCACTGGCGTGCTATTGCATTGGGTAGTTGCTGGTCCCATTCTGTCTTTATCATCCATAGCTGTTGCATCATGATTTTCGTGGTTACTACAATGGGTGCCAACCATCCCAGCGGATCAAACAGCCTTGCAATTTCTGAAAGTAAGTCTCTCTTTGTCTTGGGATCATTCGTTAGTGGTTTAATTTTAAATTGAAAACAATCGCTTGACGGGTTCCAATGTATCCCTAATGTCTTAATCGTGCTGTTTATATTAAGTTCCATGTTGGTCTTTATTTCACGATCTTCATTAGGAACACCGTTCAAACTGGCATTCGAATTGCTTGTCCACTTACGAAGATGAAATCCTCCTTTTTTCAAAACGTGTCGCAATTCTTGTTGCAGATTTATGGCCTCGTCCTCAGTGTATGCTCCAGACATAAGATCATCAACGTAAAAATCCCTTAGTATTATTTTGCAAGCTAAGGGGTAAGCATCTTCTTCATCATGGGCTAATTGGTGTAATGTCCGAATTGCTAGGAATGGAGCACTAGACGTTCCGTATGTAACAGTAAGTAATCTGTACTCTTTTATGGATTCAGATGGGTCTTCTCTCCACAGTATGCGTTGATAATCAGTATCTTCTCTAGTAATCATGATTTGCCTGTACATTTTTTCCATATCGGCGGTGAATGCATATTTGTGGGTTCGAAAATGTAGTAATATATCGGCTGTCATCTTGTATGGTTGGTCCGGCAATCATGTGTTCATTAAGAAAGGTGTGATTCGTAGTTTTAGCTGAGGCATCGAAGACTACTCTAACCTTAGTAGTAGTGCTATCTTCTTTTACTACACTGTGGTGAGGTAAATAGTTGAGTATATAATCAACTGCATCGTTTTCATCGACGACCTCCATATGTCCTAGGTTAATGTACTCATCCATAAACTTTTTGTACTCTGCTTTTAATGTTGGGTTTCTGAGAAGTTTCTTTTCTACACTAAGAAATCTTTTCAGAGCAATTGCTCGAGACTCGCCTAATACAGGTGTAGCTGGGTGTGATTAAAATGGAAGGTTTAGCTCATATCTTCCACTTGGGAGTCTTTTATGGGTAGTTTGAAAGAGGTTTTCACACATTACTTCTTCTTTTGTATGATGCCGCTTATTGGGTACTTCTTCAACTTCCCAAAATTTCTTTAACAAATCATTGATTGAGGGTTCATTGGTGCACACTAGACTTATGGTAGGTCGAGTTTCTGGTGTAGTAGTAGTTGGTCCACTAAGGATCCAACCCAAGGAGCTGTATTGGGCTATAGGACTATTAGGTGCCCCTTGACAAGTCCGTCTTGTATAATTTTTACATATGCGTCTACTCCTAGCAGTATGTCAATGTCCGCTGCTTTGAAGTAGAAGGGATCGGCTAACTGTAACCCTTGAAGATGAGACCACCTTTGGGAGTTAGTTGAATGTGATGGCATTTTCCCTGTGATTCGTTTAAGCACAAAGGCTTGAAGTTCAATGTTTTGTTCATTTTCAAAATGTGGCCCTATTTTGAACTTGGTAATTCCTCGAATCCCTCCGGATTCAACATCTACAAAACCTATGATTACACCACATATTGGTTGTCTTTTTAATTTAAGTAGTTGAGCACTTCTTTCTGTAATAAATGATGCTTGTGATCCTTGATCTACCAAGGCTCTAAGCGTGATAGTACCAGCTTCAGTGCTGCGTACCCTAATAAGAGCTGTGACGAGCAGCATACTGGTACATGTTGGTGTCTCTGCTAGGTATGTGTGCACAGGTGTGGCCAATTGGTCTGAATGAGTTTCTGGGTCAGTTTGTGGTGCCTTATGGCTTGATCTTGGTTCAGTATTGTAAGCATAGTTTTGGGGTGGGGCATTGATCTTATTATCAAGATGTAGGAAGGTGTTGTGTTTCCTTTGGCATTTATGGCATGAGGAGGTTTTTGGACAATGACTTGTAGCATGGCTATTCCCAAAACAGTTGCAGCATAGACCCTTGCGTTGAATGTAATTTAGACGCTGGTTAGGGTTCATTTTAATGAATTGTGGGCATTCACGAAAGAGGTGAGATTTATTGCATGGGCACTTAGTTGTAGATCCTCCTAAGTATGTAGGTTTCGTTGATTGGTATGGTAGGGTTAAATACACCTTGGTGCTTTCTGGTTTACTGTCAAATAATTTATTTTCGCGAGTAATATTTTTTGCGCCCCCAATGGATTCTAAAGTTCGGAACCTTCTTTCAATGAAGTCCTTAAATTCGGTCTTGGTGGATAGGGTTGTTGTATCCTTGCGGGTGCTTAAATTTGTTTCCCAGTGCGTGATTGTTTCACGATTAAGTTTTTGGGTGAGAAGGTGTATTACTAATGGGTCCCAATTTGTGGTTATGACATTAAGACCTTTTAATGCCTCTAGTACTTGATTTAATTTGTCCAGCATTCTTCTCAAATGTTGAGCAGTCTCTTGACTATGGGTAGGCATGGATGTTAACACGTTCAGTTGGGCGGTAACTAGGATGCGGTGATTGTGATATCGCCCCTTAAGTAGTTCCCATGCTGAAGTGTAGTTAGATTCTGTAAGCTGAAGGTGTTTAATGAGATTTTCAGCCTCTCCACTGACACTATTTCTCAAATAATGTAATTTGTGTACATTACTTAATTGCTTATTTTCCTGGATCAGCGAGATAAACAAATCGTGAAAAGAAGGCCAGTTCACGTAGTTTCCGAAAAAGGTTGGTATATTAATTCTTGGTAACTTGATATCAGTAATTTCTGACCGAGTCGCAGGTGTAAGGGGTAATGGTGATGACGAAACTGATAATGAAACTGGTGACCTTAGCGCCTGCAGTTGATCGGTCATTAATCCACAGGCTTGACAGTAAGCCTCTTCTAGGTCACTAAAGACATCATCTTTGAAGTAATTAATGCCTTTATGCTCGCTGCTGTATAACTTCAACAACATGCGATGGGTTTTTTCTATGTCTTGCCACTGTTTGTTTAATAGAATTCCATCCTTCAATTTGTCTTTTGCCGTTTTTTTATGATTTCTTATGAATCGCTCAAGCTCTGCTTGATTAATAACTTGATCAGAAATTAATTCGTCGACAGTGGGAGTCAAATTACTTGTTTCTGAATCACTTGCCATTGCGATTTATGGAATTTATATTTATTAGCGTACGACACCGAGTGATGGAGAAATTATTATTTTTTTGTTTTTTTTTTGTAATTAAAGAACTGGGGCACTCGTGTATTTCAGCAAGTTCACGGGAGTTTTTTTTTTTTTTCACGGGAGTTGGTGGTATTGTGGTAGGTAAAGTATTATGGGCAAACAGATCAGGGATCGATCAACAAAAAAATGTTTACTAACCTTAGTTCCTTATTAATTCAGGTTTTGCTGAGATCTGGTTATAAGTTTCGCTGTTTCTCGAATTCTACTGTTGATTACAGTTGTGGTTGTTTTCGTTACTTCACTATCACTTTCACTTTCAATGTTAATTTCGGATCTTGATATAACGCGTCGCAAGAATCCGGCTCGAAGGACCAAAATGTTTAGTAATAAGTTGAGGAATTGAAAATGAAAAACACATTAATTAATTTTGCTATTAACACTTAGGTAGTTTTCTTTATTTATTTTTATATTAAGAAATCCCGATACTGCGTCCCGTGGTTGATAACCGTCGTCACCATGGTTGGTTCACTTTTATGACTGCTGAACTTTCCTGCCTCCATGCAGGTTTTTGGTTCTTGAGGCGGTGGTGAAAATGCTGATGTTACTGCTGGGTGAGGTTTTTCACTTGAAGATATTTCGCAACTCCGAGTGGTTCAGTTGAACTTAATTTAGAGCAACATGTTGATGACTATAGCGTTTGCTCAATCACCACAACTTTCGTCATCCCGGATGGGTTGCTGGTTGATGATATTTAGGTTTTTTAAGGCGATAACCTGAGTTTACACATTAGCTGAATTAAAAAATTCTAGCGAGGCGTTCGGGGAAAAACTAAAGTATCCTTGCCTAAAATGTACGCAAAAATAAAAATAAAAAAAAGCATTTTAAAGAGGACACTCTAAGCTTTCTAATGCCCGATTTCTTCACAATGGGTTTTATCCATAGTATATCTAGAGAAATTGGTTTTCGTCACTTTTGCTATCGTTGGGTTAAGACTTATCGGGCGGTTAAAGTTAACTGGCCAATTTTGAGCGTTTATCTCTTGGTTAGTGTCAAAATATTTGTTGTTGACTTATTTTTAAATATTTAATTATATTAAAAATGGACGCATTTATAAATGTTAATGTTTTCTCGACCGATGAGATCGAAGAGGAAAATTTAATGGAAAATCTTACATTAAAGTTAGAAAAAATACATTTTCATTCATAAATTAGAACATTAATTTAAGTATTAAGTATTAAGTAGGCGGAAGTATTTGCCTGTATCCCAATTATAATTTAAATATTTTTTAAATTATTTCAACGTTTGACGTCAAAAAAACCGCCAAATTATAATTTTGCGTTTTTTTAACGAGACTTGCGCAAAAGCCAAACATATCTCAGCAATTTGCAGAGATGCCATATGAATGGTAGGTTAACTATCTGTGGAATACGTAACTTTGGATTCGCGTGAAGAAAACCGTCCCACATTTAATCGAAGTTTATCTTTATTCGAAAGTTAGAAAACCCGTGGATAAGTTTAAAGTGAAGAAATCGGGCATAAGAAAGCCATTAGTTTATAATTTTTTGTTTTTTTTCTCATAGAAAACTTGACCGGAAGTTATAATTTGTAAAATTCTCACTGATGTTTATACAATTGAAGATATATATTAATAGAGGGGTACGAAAAAAAAATCCTTGTACATTTATTATCATCATTAGACATTTACTTTTGTTTTAAAAATAATTAAAATGATAAACATTGTCTCTGTTTAATAAAATTTATGTTTTAAAATATTCAGTTGTTCTTACAGCATTCATTCGATGCCATTTCTAGTTTCAAAAACAGCCGGCGCCAGACGAGAGAAGTGAAAGACTGACGGCGGCCCGGGCGCTTCTTTCTTCTTCATCATATTTTGTGTGCCGGCTGTTTTCGAAGTTAAAAATGGCGTCGAATGAATCATGTAAGAAAAACTGAATATTTTAAAACATAAATGTTATTAAGGGGTTATATCTATGTGACGGTCAAAAATCAAAGCTTTTTTCAGGATTTTTTTT
The DNA here is from genome assembly GCA_963855945.1 of Thereva nobilitata. NCBI lineage: Eukaryota > Metazoa > Arthropoda > Insecta > Diptera > Therevidae > Thereva > Thereva nobilitata. The sequence continues at coordinate 121,058,635 of OY979694.1, forward strand.
TGCATTGATTTTGTGAAAAAGGTGTTACAAATAATATACCAATCGATAAGACAACTCTTCAAGAGTACAAAAAAAATTTTTATACGAAATTTAAAACAAAATGGCGGCTGTAGATCATGGTAACGTATGTAGTATTTTCAAAAGGTGTTCCGCGGCCGGACACATTACGCAGCCCCATTAGCATCTGGAACAATAAAAAATTTTCTTTCATTATCTTCACGAGTTTTGCTAGTGAAGTACCCACGATTATATTTTTAGAATTTTTTTTCGCAAAATAGCGGCGGTTTAAAAAAAAAATCGTTTTTTTGACGAAAAAAATCGATTTAAATTGTTTATAATTTTTTTTCTTGTTAACCAATCGCAAAAATCGTGTGTACTTCACTAGATAATCATATTAAGAAGCTACAGTTAAAATTTCAAGTCAATCGGATGAAAACTGACGGAGTTTGGTGTCCGGCCGATTTCACAAACATGGTTTCGAGAAAAACGCGTTTGAAGTTTTAAAACGTTGTAGATCTGTGAAATTTCAATTATTTCCTACATGGGGATGGGGGCCTAAAGAGTGTATAATATGTGCTATATAGTATACAGTGACATCTATACTTCAATTTAGAAGTCCATTATCTATGATCGATAAGTAATAATTTAATTTACGACCGCCGAATTCAAAAAATCAAGAACCGCTGAAAAGAGCAAATTTTACGTTTTTCGAGCGTTGGAGTTGCTTCAGAAAATTAATTCTCAAAAATTATCTGAAGTATATTAGTATTTGGACTTTTTTTATTCCAATTCTAGGGATGTTTTGGCATACTTTTAGCCAATAAAAAAAAAATCGAAAAAAAATTTTTTTCACATAGATATAACCCCTTAAACAGAGACAATGTTTATCATTTTAATTATTTTTACATCAAAAGTAAATATCTAATGATGATAAATTTACAAGGATTTTTTTTTTCGTATCCCTCTCACAAATATATATCTTCAACTGTATAAACATCAGTGAGAATTTTACAAATTATAGCTTCCGGTCAAGTTTTCTATGAGAAAAAAAACAAAAAATGATAAACTAATGGCTTTCTTAGAAAGCTTAGAGTGTCCTCTTTAAAATGCTTTTTTTATTTTTATTTTTGCGTACATTTTAGGCAAGGATACTTTAGGGTGAGTGCAGTACGCAGCGTAGATGGTAGAGTAGAGCATAGCTGCGCATACTTGCTTATAGAACTCTCAATGGGTTTTAAATGGGTGTGTGCATAACGCAGCTCGCTTTCCGCTCGCAGAAAAAGCGAGCTGCGTTATGCACACACCCATTTAAAACCCATTGAGAGTTCTATAAGCGAGTATGCGCAGCTATGCTCTACTCTACCATCTATGCTGCGTACTGCACTCACCCTTAGTTTTTCCCCGAACGCCTCGCTAGAATTTTTTAATTCAGCTTTTTGGCGCGCTTTTCGAATTTTCTTCTTATTTTTAATATTTTTTTATAATAATAAAACAATTTTTTTTAAAATAAGTGAAAGTGAAATTTCCCGCTCTTTCACGTGGCGCTATTAGTTTTTCGATTTTTTTTTATTTTTCGATATATAAAGCAAAAACCAAATTTTCGATCTTGCTTTCGAAATTGTGAACTTAGCATACACTTTAGCGCAGCAAAGATTTTTTTATCGTTTTCTACACCCAAAAAAGTACCTAAGTTCCAATTTTCAGCGAGATCACATTTGGTGCGAGGTCAAAGTCTCTGACAACTGGGCTATTTGGGTTTTTCTTTATTATGATTATTTCTCCTCTACACTTCTGCTATAAGGCATAATTTTTTTTTCAAAATTCTTCATTTTTTTATTTAAATTTATGGCAATAAATTTATGTTTGTACTCCTTGAGGCAAATTTGGGCATTCTCCTTGAATAATAATAAACCGAACAACTATTTTATTAAGCTAAGCTAATAACTAAATTGGTAAAGCAGTATTATAAAACGCGCGGAATAATGTTCAGCGTTACTATGAATATCCCGTATTAATAAATCATCTTTCTTGTAACTTTAAAATATGAAATGAAAAACATTTTGATGAACTATTTTTTAAAATTAAAGATTAAGAAAGATATTTTTTTAAGAGAAGCTATTCCTGCGACAACAAAGTTGGAAATAACTTTACGATACTTGGCCACTTGTAATTCCTTTGGTACTTTCGAACAAATGTTCCGTGTGTCAAAAAGTACGATTTCGTTATTTGTAATGGATGTTTGGAATGCAATTTATTTTACCGCCGCTTCATATAAATTTAGGGTTTATCAAAATTTTGTCAAGGCTTTAAATAAATCTGGTGCTGCCTTTTAATATTTACGGAGTACTTTTCCTAGTCTTTCTGAGTCGAAACTTAAACAAGGTATTTTTTTCGTGTCGCAAATTACAAAAGTTCTGAGTGATGAGAAGTTTGAAAATTGTCTTTGAAATATAGAAAAAGCTGCTTGGAATTCTTTGCGACTGGTCATCCGAGAGTTTCCAGGCAGTGATAATTACCAACAATTAGTGACTGATTTATTGCATTATTTTTATCAGATGGGCGTAAATATGTCCTTAAAAATTCACTTTTTACATTCGCACCTCGAGTTCTTCCCTGAAAACAATGTCAATGTAAGCGATGAGCTGAGCGTTTTCACCAGGATTTAAAAGGCTTCGAACGAAATTATCAGGGGTGTTGGTATCAAAATATGTTGGGTGGCTACTGTTGTCTATTATAAGAGACACTGGTACTGCAATTATAAAAAAAAAGGCTAAAAAAAAATCATCTATAATTTTTAATTTTGGTTTTTGTACTTATTTTTCCAAATAACAAAAATATAAATATTTTTGAAATGTCACGTGTTGGATTTTTTTTATTATTTTTCTTAAATCTATAGAACCGTAGTCATTGAGAGAAAAACACTTTTCATTTCAAGGACAAATTATATGTAAACTTGTGAATTTTTAAATTCACAAAAATTCTAACGGAAAATTGTACCAAGACTTTCCCCGTGTTCTTTTAATAAACTGGGTTTTGAGAGCTTTTGAGTTCCCATACAAAATCGAAAACCCAGGTTTTATCTGGGTCTTCTGCTTCTTCGATTTTGTGTGGGAACTCAAAAGCTCTCAAAACCCAGTTCATTAAAAGAACACGGGGGTTGACAGTACAATCACATTCACGTAAGTAAATAGAACTGGGTTCTATCTACTTGCGCAAGTGGAAATTCACTGTCATACAGTGTTTACATCGCGTAAGTGGAGAAGAAAATTGCACTTTCATCTCAAAAATTACTTACTTTCGCGAAAGTACTTGCAAATGTAAACCTTACATTAGATGAAGTATTGAACGCAAATTGTTGATAATAGCAACGAGCGATAGTTGCTCAAATCATATCTACCTTATTTAGTTACCTTTCAATCAAGTTATCTTTGTTTTAATTTGTTTTTAATTCATGAAGTTCATTGAATTTTTCATTGAAGTTTTCATTGAATAAACTTGTTTTGCGAACTCCTTATTCATTCCGCTTGTTCTAACAAAGGTTATGGGCCCAGACAGAATTGAATAAGAGGTTATCAAAGCAAATTTGGAAGTGAAGATGAGTGAAGCCACGAGGTATCAAATCACAAAATTAAATGGAGAAAATTACCAGGTATGGAAGTTCAAAGTACAGCTGCTTTTAATTAAAGAGCTTTTGGGACGTTATTGAAAAAGAAACTGCAGATCCTTTAGATACAAATTGGTCAACGAGAGATGATGAAGCACGTGCATCCATTGGGTTATTGGTTGAAGATAGTCAGCTAAGTTTAATTCGCTCAACAAAAACTGCTAGAGAAGCGTGGTCAGCACTTAACATGAAAAATCCACCCTGTCATCTAAAGTTTCGATTTTAAAGAAAATTTGTAGATTAGAACTAAGAGAAGATGGCAATATGGAAACTCATATAGTTGATCTAATGAATATGATTGAGAAATTAACATCGTTGGGCTAGGAGCTTGCTGAGCATTGGAGTGTAGCTTTTCTACTCACAAGCTTACCCGAATCTTATTCTCCAATGATAACAGCTCTAGAAGTGAGACAAGAAAAAGGCAACAATTGAGCTAGTCAAAGGAAAGCTGATCGACGAATATAGATGCAGAAAAGAAGTGCCTCCAACTACGGAAGTAGGAAACCTAATCATGAAGATATCATGTAACAAAATTAATGTTCAGTCAAATGAAGGAAATAGTAACATTATATGTTATTTTTGTAAGTTGTTGTAAATCTGGTACGTGGATCCCGGAGCATCAAGTCATATGTGTAGCGATAGGTCATTCTTCAAAATATTGAACAAACACCACAAAAGTACAGTCTGTACAGCTGAAGGGAGGATGCTGAAAGTTACAGGCATCGGTTCAGGTATCATCAATGCCACTAATGACAAAGGTGAAACATCAAAAATCTTAGTAGAGGACGTCCTTTACGTACCGAACTTGAAGGTAATCTATTATTAGTCAAGAAATTAGCAAAGAAAGAAGTCAAAATACTATTCGAGAAAGGATGGTGCTATATTTCGAAGAACAATCGGGTAATCGCTGTAGCCAAGGCTGAAACAGGCTTATATGCACTAAAGGTTAATGAAAACGATCATAACCCTCAATGTCAACACATGTGGCATCGTAGGTTTGGCCATCGTCATCCAGAAGAAATACAAAAACTACAGTCCAAAAACTTAGCTGAAGATATTAAAATAATTGATTGCAAGGGTAAAATGTGAATGTTTTTTAAGAGGTAGGATGACCAAAAATCCAATATCTGAACATAAAACTAATAATATACTCGATTTAGTTCATACGGATTTATGTGGGCCAATACCAGTATCAACACCTACGGGAAATAGATATTTCTTAACCATTATAGAAGATTATAGTCGTTTTACCAGAATATATCTACTAAAGGAGAAAACTGAAGTAAAGAAGTATATCAAAAGTTTTGTTGAAGAAATGAACACGTCACTTGGAAAGAAGCCGAAAGTCATACGGTCAGATCTAGGCACAGAATATGTCAATACTGACATACAGAATTATTTGATGAATGAAGGAATAAAAGTACAACTGACTGCTCCGTACACGCCACATCAAAATGGTGTGGCGGAAAGAAAGAATAGAAGCCTTTCGGAGATGATGCGGTGTATGCTGATTGATGGAAACTTAAAGGATAAATACTGGGCTGAAGCAGTAGTAAACGCAAATTATTAACAAAATAGACTACCCTCCACGTCAATTGATACAACGCCTTATGAATTATGGTATGCCGAGAGACCAAAGGTAAATTATATAAGAATCTTTGGAAGTATCGCTTACGCTCATGTTCCAAGTCAGCTATGAAAAAAATTAGATGATACCGGAAAGAAACTAGTATTCGTCGGATATTCCGAAGAAACAAAAGGATATAGATTACACAGGTCTGCGATGAAAAAGTTTTTTGAATATGTTTACATGATTTATATAGATTTTGGGCTACTGAATCAGAATATGAAGTCAGTTTTTACGTATCACGTCCTGATTTTTTTTATTCATACATACATACGAATATATAGTACATGTAGATTTTACTTTTAGAAAGACTCTATTAAAATAATTAAATATTTTTATCAGGTTTTAAGGAGTAAAATTAATGTTTACCTAATTAGTATAGTTTATTCTATCCATCCCTTTATACCTGCAAAGTTAAAGAAGGGCATATTCACAGGACATGACATCAGAAAACTAATCAAGGATGCAAACTTTAAAAATGTCATGACAAACCTAGAAGAAACTGCCTGGAATTCTTTTAGAAATGTTGTTTTGAAATTTTAAGGCAACGTAAAACATCCTGATTATAAAAATATTGTCCAAGAAATGTTGTCATTATAAAAATTTAGGGTGTAATATGAGCCTGCAAGTTCACTTTTTGAATTCACACATTGATCATTTCCCCAAGAATCTAGGTGACTACAGTGAGGAACAAGGAGAACGGGTACACCAAGATGTAAAAGAGATAGAAAGGAGGCATCAAGTCTGTTGGGACGTCAGTATGATATGGCGGGCTATTGTTGGATGATCCATAGAGATGAACCGAAAAAAATTCATAAACGGATACTAGCTAAAAGAAGCTTTTCCGCAAAAAAACAAAGAAGTTATTGATCCTCACATTTTGTATTTGTTTGTGTTTTTATTAAAATTATAATTTCATAGTTCAAACTTTAGATATAGATAGTTTTATTTAATTGATCCTGTAGTTTGTTCATATTTTCCATTCAAACCATGTGTCACCTGAATCTGGTGAATGTGACGTGGTGTATATCATATGAATGTCGTTTTTTATTACATTTAACTTTAGCATTACGAATATTAACACTCCAGCAAAAAAACTTTTAAAAAATTAAAATTTGCAGACCTGTGTTATTAGACAAAAGTACAAACAAGATAACTAAACTGCCAAAGAAAGGTACAAAATTATTTTCCTGTTCTTCAGAAAAGGAGAATTCAATTTGAAAAAGAACAAATGCGAGAGATCACGGTAGAAATAGATATAGATTCAACTATTAAAAGGAATGACAATGAAGAAGATGATGAAGATTTCTTTGCACCTGAAGACTGCAGCTCTTTTGTGGACGCTTTAGCTCATACTAACGAAGAGACATACACTACGAATGAAGTTCAGAATGACTCAGAATTCCAATTACCCCGTCAAGTAAGAATTGAAAATTTAGAAAGCCGACAATCAAATCGAGAGACCAGAGGTATACCTCTACAGAGATTCGACAATGCTGCCAAACTGATACATAGTAAGCCAGGGGAACCAGATAATATACAAGAAGCATTGAATTTTCAAAATAAAGACAAAAGGAAAAAAGCTATGGATAGCGAAATAAGCTCAATGACAAAGAACGATACATGGGAGCTAGTAAAGGCACCTGAAAATGCAAATGTGTTGATATAAATTGTAAATGCTACTTAGATTCTAGCTCCTGTCATATTTAATAAATAGAGTTTCCTTTGTTTTTTTTCACTGCTTTTCCAATTCCCGAGTTGCATGGCGTAACAAGCAATTTATAATCACATTAATAAATACTAGTTTAAATACTTTTGTCTTTATTTTACATTAACATATTAAATCAACATATTAAATCAACAGGTTATGGAGACACAAAAAGCCCAGGATTTTAATGGATTAATTTTTTAAAGGTCTGCTGCTGGTGACATTGATATCCAATATTACAAGACTTATTTTCTGGACTTTTGTGCACCTTTTGGATTTACAATGGAAGGTGAAAAAGTGAAAATTGAGAAGCTCGTGGATTCAAGAAATTGGATGCAATGGAAGTTTCAAATACGTGCAGTTTTGGATGCTCGTGACGCACTGGAACTCATTGAGGGGTCTTTTATTAAACCAGAAGATGAAACAGAAAACGCAGCTGAACTAGTACGCTAGAAAAAGGCAAATAAGGTGGCAAAGGAAGTGTTAGCCACAACAGTTGACAGAAAACCATTGTCTCTAATTATGAACTGTGAAACAGCAAGAGATATGTGGGTTAAGTTGCTGAACATCTATGAACAAAAATCTGCAGATTCAGTGTATCTGTTGCAGACACAATTTCGTGAATATCGTTACAATCCGGGTGACGATATTGCCACGCATGTTAGTAAACTAGAATCGTTTGCTGCACGCTTAGAAGAATTAGGCGAACCAATTTCAGATACAATGCTTAAGACAACAGTTCTAAATACATTGCCCGCAGAATTTCGACATTTTCATAGCGCTTGGGATTCTACGCCTATTTCAGAAAAAACACTTGAAAAGCTGGTATCCAGATTGATGATTGAGGAAACACGATTGGGAATTTCACGTATAAGTGCTGAATCGGCTTTGATAGCGAAACAACAAGAACGGTGTAAAAATTTTAACATCGACCAGCGGAAAAATACTGTAAGCAAGAAAAAGGTTAGTATAAGTGTTGGATTTGTCAAGGGCCGCATTATCGCATGGACTGTCCAAAGAAAAATTCTAATCAAAGCACTTTTAATGAACGAAATGGAAATTCTCAGAGCTTTGATATGGTGAGTACCCAATTTATAAATATGCCTGATGCTACGAAGTGGTTCATTGATTCAGGGCGTACGCAGCATATCTGCTGGCAACTTGAATATTTTGCAACTTATAGAAAATTAACAGAAACAGTAACTTTTGAATTAGGTGATGGCCGTAAAGTTACAGCAGAAGGTTTCGGTGAAATAAATATAATTTCTAACGTAGATGGCGCTCAGCATTATTTTGAGAACGTTATGTATGTTCCTGACATGAAAGCTAATTTGTTTTCAGTTCGATTGGTAGCTGAAAAAGGATATAAACAGTACATTGAGAGCTCAAAATGGACTTTTAAAAAGGGCAATCTGCTTGTTGTTGAAGGCTACAGAGAAAATAACATGTTCAACGAACAAATTTTCGAGAAGTCACGAAAGCTACCAACCCAGGTGAATTTGTTGTAACAGACGTCTGTGGACCAATGGAAGAGGCTTCATTTAGCAATTGCAGATATTTCGTAACCTTCAAGGATGATTATACTCAATATCGAAAAGTTTATGTTATTAAACAAAAGGATGGGGTTGCAACTTGTTTTGAAAATTATATAAGATATGTGCAAACTCAAACTGGAAATGTCGTAAAGACTGTGATGTCGGACAACGGTACTGAATATACCAACCAACATTTTCATGAAATTGCTAAGAAAAATGGGATTGAGTTGGGATATTCTGCAATTTATACTCCTCAACAAAATGGTCGAGCAGAGAGGGAAAACCGGATACTACTTGAAATGTGAAGAACAATGTTATTAACACATGGAATGTCAAGACGTTTTTGGGCTGAGGCAATAACTTGCGCTGCCTATATTTTAAACAGGACCGGATATAGTAGAGAGAAGAGAAAAACGCCTTATGAAGCTTGGTATGGAAAGGACTACAACTTAGATCACTTGAAAATTTTTGGAAGTGAATGTTTCGTTCGAATTCCTAAGGAGAAAAGGCAAGACAAGAAATTCGGTGCAACAAGTAAACAAGGTAAGTTTGTAGGATATGAAGAAGTTACTGGAAACTACAGAGTTTGGATACCACATAAGTTTAAAATTGAAATTAGTCGCGACGTGGAGTTTCATGAAGTATCAGTTCCTACAACTTGAATGAACTTGTGTCAGGGAGAGACAGAAGAAGATATAGTGACAAATCACGAAGGTGACCAAATGAAAAATGCTTACGATGAAGAAAATGGGGATCAAGAGGTTCTTAATCCGAGTGGGAGTCACGGTTATCAACTTAGAAGTCGCGATAATCTTCAAAAGCCAGGATAGACTTGCATATTTGTGCCACAAATCAATTACAGAACCAGAATCTTACACTAAAGCAATTCAAGTTCCGGAAAAAGAGGATTGGACTAAGGCAATGAATGAGGAGATGCACTCTCATTGGAAGAATAATACTTGGGAGCTCGTGAAAGCTGAAGATGGGGTACGACCCCCGACCACCAAATGGGTCTATCTTATTAAAAGGAAGTCGGAAGGGAGAGATAGATAGGTTTAAAGCACGACTGGTGATTCGAGGATTTGAGCAGAAATTTGGCATTGATTACCATGAAACCTTTAGTCCTGTGGTTCGTCATGATACTATTCGCTTTTTATTTTGGTTTGCAGCTTCTGAAAAGTTGGAAATAAGTCAATTTGATTGCAAAACTCCTTTTTTAAATGGAAACTTAGAGGAATCAATCTTCATGCTTCAACCCGAAGGATACGATGATGGTTCTGGACGAGTCTGTAAATTAATTCGAAGTCTTTGTGGACTGAAGCAAGCCCCTAGGTGCAGGGGCGGCGGAGCGCGTGGGGATGGAAGGAAAAGTGCACACGCACTTTCACTGTGGGTGGGGAAATCCACACCCAAAATATTACATGAACACCTAATAACTCAGAATGTTGGAAGGCCGTATCGGTAGCTGGCGACGAAGGAATATGGTCGAAAGGCCGCATGCAAGCAAGGCTTTTCATACGAAAACTAAATATATTATATCAGAGCTATTAAGAACTTATAATTGTGTAGCCTAAGCTTTTTAAACCCCACCCGACCAGTATTTAAAAAAGGGATTGCCTCAGGGTCATGCCGAAAGAGGAATTTCCCCTTGAGGACCCCACGTGGTAAATAAGGGCCATGCCGAAAGAGGGCTTGCCACTTAGTTTCCCCATGAACACCATACAAAAAAATCAGCGATACTGAAGTGAGGTATGCCTTATCAGTTTCGAGGCGCGAATTAGGCAAGGCGTTAGATGCCCTGCGTGGGCCTTATAATAGGGCAAGCCACACGGGGTGGAAATGAGGAAGTGGGTCTACACCCCCCCCACATTCTAGTCGGGCATAACCGCTAACTAAAGAAATTAAAACCATATAACTCAAGAGACCACTGGTAAATAAATTGACCGATTAATATTTTACATTTTAATGGTTTTCTGTTCACGTGCTCCCCACGCACAATGATTATGCTCCGCCGCCCTTGCCGAGGTGCTGGAATCATAGGTTAACTAAACACTTAAAGTCCATTGGATTCACGTGTAGCGCTTATGATCCATGTGTTTTCCTTAAACGGAAGAATGGCGATTTACTTATTATTGCTATTTATGTAGACGACGGAGTGGTGCTTGCAAGGAAAAGGGAAGATATCGATAATTTACTGGTACAACTACAAGAGGAATTTGAAATTACCATCTGCGATGATGTGTCTCATTTTCTGGGTTTTCAAGTGGAACGAAAAAGAGGAGAAATTAAAATTCACCCAAGTGCCTACATTTCGAAGACTTTGGAAATGTTTAAGATGAATGATTGTCGTCCTTCAAAGGTTCCTGTAGACAAAACATCGATGGATATCTTGGATAGTGAAACGGAAACAGACAACATACATCCTTCTGCCTCTGCAATCGGAAGACTTATGTATTTAGTAGTAACCACAAGACCTGATCTGGCATTTGCAGTTGGAAAGGCTTCTCAACGTTTATCGGAACCCACTATTGGACTCTGGAAATTTATTAAACACATTTTAAGATATTTAAAGGGAACGTCTCAAATGGGAATTACTTATAATGGGTCCAAGGTTCAGTATTTAAACATTTACTGTGATGCAGATTATGCTGGTGACACAATAACGAGAAGATCGACTACAGGTTATGTATCAACTTTGGGAGATGGAGCAATTACGGAGCAGTCAACGACAAGAATGCGTCGCTGTTTCAACGACTGAAGCAGAATATGTCGCAGCGTCAACTGCTGCTAAAGAATTGGTTTGGTTGCACGGAGTCACTAAGGAATTTATGCCTAATATTGAAGCTCAACTTCTGATGGACAACCAGGCGGCGATACGATTGGCAAGTAATCCCGAGCAACACAAACGGACGAAGCACATTGCTGTGAGATACCATCATATTCGAGAATTGGTAATAGAGAAGAGAATTAAGTTGAAATATGTGGATACAGGAAATCAACTAGCCGATATGTTTACAAAACCACTAGGATCTTCACGGTTCTCTGAGTTATGCGAAAAGATTAATCTTAGCAGCTTTACCATGTAATTAAATAAAACTTTGTTATCTTTGCTATGTCATTGTAGTCAAATTAAACTATGTATAGGTTCAATTTAGGGAGAGTGTTGATATAAATTGTAAATGCTAATTATATTCTAGCTCCTGTCATATTTAATAAGTAGAGTTTCCTTTGTTTTTTTCACTGCTTTTCCAATTCCCGAGTTGCATGGCGTAACAAGCAATTTATAATCACATTAATAAATACTGGTTTAAATACTTTTGTCTTTATTTTACATTAACATATTAAATCAACATATTAAATCAACAAAATGTCATAGAATGTAAATGGATATATAAAATAAAATCACACGCAGATGGGAAAATCGACAAGCATAAAGCACGCTTAGGGCCTGTGTGAATTCTATGACTAAAATTTAGTGTCGATAATACAGTATTTAAGGTGCCGGCCCATAGCACGCTTTGACGCGATGCGTGCGCCAGAGGCATTTGACATTTCAATTGAAGTTAATGCTATTTAATGGAACCAGTCCCAATGGCTGCAGCGACACACGCGAGTAAAGCTACAAACGCTTAAAGTTAACCAATTTTCAACTTTTCCATGCGATAGGCGCGTTTGACGTTTGCTTGTTGTGTACATAATTTAAAATTCTTTCATCAATCTAGTGTGCGGTTCAAATATACAAATTTTTATTAAATAATGTTCGCTGTTAAACGCGTTCATTGGGTCTGTCGAATGCGTCGCACCCTGGACTGTCATACGCCTCTTGCGCGGACGTCGCGTTAACGCGTTCTATGGGTCGGCACCTTTAGTCTTTTGGCGAGTAGACTAAATTTTTCGACAGTTGACTAAATTGTTGTTATGGTTACAGTTTAAATATTTGAATGACTGACAGAATTTAGTCATCAAAAGAATTCACACAGCAATTCCCTACGTTATCCACAAAAACTGCAAAATTTAGTTTAGTCATCAATTTAGTCACTATTCGCACAGGCCCTTAGATGCCCAAGGGTTTTCTCAAAAATTTGGTGACGATTACGACTAAGTTTTTGCATCAGTTGCGAAACAAACGACATTCCGATTGTTATTAACTATAGCAGGCAAAGAAAATCTCCTGGTACATCACTATGATGCTAAAACTGCTTTCCTTAATGGCAACCTTCAAGAGACAATATACAGTATTGGCTAATACTAAAACACCCCTTTCAATATTTCATATATTTTCCCGATATTAGTGGCTTTTTAGCGGGTCTTCGACTTAATAATCCAGCTGCTACGGTTCTTCGTCGGACTGTTCTCTGGCTTATTTCAAAGTAGAAATCTTTAGGAAGTTGTGAAGAGGATATGTCAGAATTGAAAGATGGTCCCTTTTAGCAAAGAGTCCTCCATATTACATATATGTTTTTTTCGGTCTTCCGCCAGAATGAAAAGGTGAAACCCGGCCCGTTGCCTATTAGAGCATTTAGAGCCTAAAATTTAGGCAGTCTCTATGGCAAATTTTCCATTGAATAGAGGGGGTGCTTTAGTTTTGTTCACTGGTACAATAATTTATCATTTCATTGTGTAGTTTGAATTGTAAGACTGGAGTATTTATGTTATAATTTTTGAGTTTTTTTCTATTTTAGATATATAAATAAATATTTAGATATAATTTTTGTAATATTGGATATTTGTTTTTATTAAGTTTCGATCAAAATAATGAAAAATTTATGAAATATTGAGGGGGGTGCTTTAGTATTGGCCAATACTGTACATGAGAAGCAACCTCCTGGGTATGAAAAGGAGCCAGAGAAGAAGCTAGTATGCAAGCTCAAAAGAAGCATATACGGTCTAAAGCAAGCTGCACGCAATTGGAATGAAGCACTAAACAAATGCCTAGTAGATAACGGCCTCAAGCAAAGCAAAGAAGATCCTTGTCTATATATCGCAAATACAAAAAAGGGTGGATATATGTTCTTGTATACGTGGATGACATACTAATAGCATGTAAAGACATTAAATATATTCAGTGTGTTGGTACAAAAATCCAACGTAATTTTGAATTGACCGACTTAGGGAAAATTAACTACTATCTAGGAATAAACGTTCGGAAGGATAAAGATGGTTATTTTTGTTTGAATCAAGAAAAATGTACCAATAAAGTGATAATACGAGGAGGAATGGAAGATGCTAGAGATTGAAGGATACCAATTGATCCTGGATATTATAAGAATAATGGTGAGTCAAACATGCTACCTAGTAGTGATAAATATAGAGAAACTATAGGATCATTACTATACATTTCAATCAACACTCGTCCAGACGTATGTGCTGCTGTACCAATTCTAAGTCAGCGAGTTTCAAACCCAAATGAACGGGATTGGACAGAAATAAAGAGAACCTTAAGCTATTTAAAATGGACCAAGAAACGAGAGTTAGTACTAGGCAGCTTACCACGAGAAAAATCTTCACTCATCGGCTACTCTGATGCCAATTGGCCTCAAAACTCTGAAAATCGAAGATCTCACTCAGGATACTTATTCAAATTCAACAATGCCACTATCAGTTGGGCCTCGAGAAAACAGAATTGTTTATCTTTGTCGTCCACAGAATCGGAGTACGTAGCATTGGCAGAAGCAACTCAAGAATGCATTTGGCTAAAACGCTTACTTCTTGAATTGAGAGAAGATCAAGGTGAGCTACCTGTCATCTATGAAGAGAACCAAAGTTGCATCAATCTGGTATATAATGGACGTGTAAGTGGTCAAACCAAACATATTGACACAAAGTATCACTATTCACGCGATCAAGTAAAAATTGAGAACATCAAGCTCTCCTACTGTCAATCAACTGAGATGGTAGCGAATATGATCACTAAACTTTTAGGACCCGAGAAGCTGATGAAGTTTAGCAGAGAATGTGGTCTAAGGGATCGTAGTTGAGAAGGGGTGTTGATAATAGCAACGAGCGATAGTTGCTCAAATCATATCTACCTTATTTAGTTTTATATTTAGTTACTTTTCAATCAAGTTATCTTTGTTTTAATTTGTCTTTAATTCATGAAGTTTTGAAGTTACTTCCTTTGTAATTTTCATTGAATAAACTTGTTTTGCGAACTCCTTATTCATTCCGCTGGTTCTAACATAAATGATATAAACGACCAAAGTGTAAACGATATTTGCGAACATTTAAATTTAAATACGGAGGCAATTATCCCCCAAGTGTTTCTACATAATGTAACTGATCTGCGGTAAATACAATTCAGAAAGGGCAACAATTATTGTAGAAAAAAAACTGAAGGGCGCTTTCCCAATGATTTCTGAGCCTTTTAGATTATATTACACCATAACTATGAATGCGAGTTGCAAACGCTCTTTTTCGTCTATGCGCAGACTGAAAACTTATTGCAGAAACACGACTGGGCAAGACAGGATGCCTTCATTAAGATTGTTAGCAATAAACGCGATATTAGTATAGATATAAATGAAACTATAAATACTTTCGATCTTGCCAGAAACCGAAGATTGCATTTTAATTAAAAGAATTTATTAATGTAGATTTTAAAATATGTATCCTACAGTTACATGTGTATAAACATTTGTGATCATAATAAATAATAAACACTAACGATATTTCGATATACATATATGTTTCACTGAGAAAAATGCTTCGTTCAATTAACAGTTCGAACCGTTCAAATTGAAAACAATGACCCTATCTAAAATAGTATTGCTTCAGCAGCAGTAGAACCGGGCTTATAGGAGAGAGGTATAGAGAGGGTAAGCGGGAACTGTAGTAACCTGTTCACGGGAAAATTTTAGCGTGAAAACTTAACACATACACAATTCGGCTTGGCCTATTTTTCTAAATCGTGAAGCAAGTATAATTATCGACATGCACACAGATATCTCCGTGTAAAGACAAGAAAGTTACTCGCAATGAAAAAATTCCAGTTTAGACTAGATTAACTTCCAAAAACAGTTTCGCTGCTGCTGAATGAATACTAGTTTAGATACCCACAATGAATATAATTGCAGAACAATTAATTAACCTAAAGCATTGATATTAACGAATATTTTCATGTTTATAGTAGCGAAAAATTTGCCCCCCAATAAAAGATCCGAAATCCCGCCTCTGCCTGTGGAGCTGGTTAAATATGGAGGGCCTTCATTACACCAACCGATTTATGAATTAATTGTGCAAGTATGGGAGCAGGAAGCCATGCCAGAAGACTGAAGAAAAGGCATACTCTGCCCGGTACATAAAAAAGGAGATATCATAACGTGCAGCAATTATAGTGGTATAACGTTGTTGATTACCGCGTATAAGATATTCTCCGCTATCCTACAAAACAGGATGGCCCTATACGCTAGAAACATCATAGTGCAACACCAATGTGGCTTCATCCCAGGCAAATCAACAACCGATCAGATTTTCACTTTGAGGCAGGCTATGGAAAAATGTCTCGAGTTTCAAAACTCAATCCAACACCTCTTCATAGACTTTAAAGCCGCCTATGATAGCACAGCCAGAGTAGAACTCTACAAAGCCATGAGAGAATTCGGCATCCCCAACAAGCTGACAAGACTATGTAGGTTGACCATAACCAAGGTGACAAGCCAAGTAAAGGTATCCGCAACACTGTTCAGATCAATCAATAATGAACTGCGACAAGGCGACGGTCTGGCCTGCCTCCTTTTCAAACTGGCTGTACAAGAAGCTTTCGCCCAGATTGAGCGAGCGGCAGCAAATCTGGGATGGCACATCAACGAAAGCAAAACAAAGTACATGGTGGCCGCATCTGCAAGAACATCTTACATTGGTCCCATAATAAAGGTAGAGGAACACGAGTTTGATGTGGTAAAATCATTTACCTAGCTTGGATCAATAGTAGCAGCCGACAATAGCATGGAACCAGAAATACGCGAAACCCAACAAAGCCTACTATAGTCTGTCAAGGCTCTTCAAATCCAAGCATCTAACCTAAGTCTAAACTTTTACTATATAAGGCGAGGTCTTACCGGTTCTAACATATGCATCTGAAACGTGGGTGCTTGGCAAAAAGCACTCAAACCTCTTAGCCGTGTCCGAGGGGAAAATACTTCGGAGGATTGTTGGCTCCTTATGTGAAGGACGATTCCGGAGACTCTACAATGACGAGATCTATAAGCGCTATGGCGACATAGATGTTGTGAAGAAAGTAAAGCTCGCTTGGCTCCGGTGGGCAGGGCATCTAGCTCGAATGAGTGACCTATGGGGTACGACACTGAGAGAGACCCAACCTCCGCTGGAAGGATGGCGTAGACCAGGACGCTCAGAGCTTAGGGATGCCAAACTGTATGACACCGGCTCAGAATCGGGACCGGTGCACAGTGGGGTCAGAAAAAAAATTACCGTTCAAAAATCGGTGGAGCCGTCAACTTTCATCGAATCACCTTCGCTTTTTTTTAAATGTTCATTGGGCAATTCTCTATCGATCTGTCGGGCCGGATTTTTCATACATATTTTCAATTTTTTACAATCTACAGTGGAAATTGAGTTTTTTTGACAAAAATATATTCTGCAATAGCAAAAATGCAGAGAAACGTGCCAAAAAGGTATATTTGAGCCTAATATAGTTTAGAAAGGTTTATTAAAATTATCTCCCGGCACTTACATAACCGTTTTCTAGAAACTAGAAGGGGGAAACAGGAATACGGTATGAAAATATATCAAAAATCCGGCTCGACAGATCGATAGAGAATTGCACAACGAACATTTTAAAAAAAGCGAAGTTGATTCATTGAAAATTGACGCCTCCACCGATTTTTGAACGGTATTTTTTTTCTGACCCCACTGTGCGTTGGAGAGAACAGTTGTTAAAGAAGAACAACAACAATACAAATAGATTTAATTCTTTCAGTGATCCGAGGGAATTTGTAACAACAGGAAGGGGGTCCCGTCAGAAAATTTAACTAACAAAAATAAAACAAATATTGGGGGTACTGTTCTTCAATTGTCTTCAAAAATGCAAATGTCGTAGATTTAAATAAACCTGTTTATAAGATGTTCCTAAATAGTGAACATAGATACAAAAATTAGAAGCGGAGTAGTTAAAACTATTTATCAAAAATCGTACAGAACATAAAGTAATTTTTCAAAAGCTAATCACGGACCAGGGCAATGTGCCAAATTATTAGATGAATCCTGTGTTAACTGCACGAACGCGGAACATCCCGCAAATAGTCCTCCTCTGAACTACTGGTCCTCCTCTGAACTACCAAGCCAAAACCAAAATTTCCGTAACCAAGGACACAACACATGACCAAATCTTATGCAGATTGCCTCCTCTCCAAACAGACTATTCAAACAAAAATAGATTTGAAAGTACTCAAAACGAAGTATATATTTAAGCCACTTGTATAAACTCCGTATTAATTTCAGTAATTGAGTTCTGAGTTATTCAAATCATTGTATCTATGAAAAGTGAGAAAAGAGCAAATTCTATTAAAAGAAAATAACTGATTAACAGGGTTTATTCGTTATTCTGTATGATTAACTTTATACAAAAAACCTGTAGAGTAGAGTATTTAAGCTACTATATAAATGATAACGTGTATACAACATAAACACAAAACATTGAAAGCATTGATAGTAGGCGTGTTATATTTTAATATATTCTTAGACTCTAATTACCGGAAAGCCGAGATTTATATTGTCGGGATGTTTTAACAGAACCGGATGAGGCCATTTCCATCTTGAAAATACTAAAAAGAATTTGTGAACTAAAGTTGCTGCTACAGCATTTGGATAAAGTTGACACGTTCTTGCCACAAGCATCGCCCAAGTAACTCCTCCAAAGTAACCCAATGAATTGGAATAAATTCCATGTACTAAAAAGTAAAAAAAATTAAAATTTTGCACTTATGTATAACAAGAAAATTATATTACTTCTTGCCCATAACTTTATGGCTCTCAAAGCCAAACGAAAGTTTTCTATATTAGGTACTAAACTTAAAATTTCATCTGTATCTCTGCATCCATTTAAACTTCTCACTGATCTTGGATCTAAGTTTCTTAATAAATTGTCATCTCTCAAATCAAAATTATCTGGAATTTCTTTTAGTGTCAATTTTGCAAATAGCAAATCTATTTCAATCCCATCAAAATTCATTTTTATGACAGGTACGAACGCTTCTTCGACAGATCTACATGCGGTTACTTCCGGTTGCTTTTTTAAAAGGTCAAAAAATGAAGTAAAGTAATCTGCTCGATCAATATTTCTTGGAGCTACACATAGCGCATCAATGTCAGCACCCTTATGATGTACTCCTAATCGATAAGAGCCGAATGTATATATTTTTCCACCAACTTTCTCTGCCATTTGAGGCGGCATATTCTTAGCTATTGATACATCTCGAACCCATTGTTTTACAAGAGTATTTAATTTTGCCAAGATTTCCATCCGATGATTAAGCTCAGCTTCCGATTCAAAAACATTATATGGCTCCAAGGCCTTTTCAAGTTCTTTAGTTTTTTGGATATCTTCCAGTTTTGGTTCGGCCATGCTAATAGCAGACGTCATCCCTAAAGTTTTGGTGGTTGATGGAGCTGGTTTGTTTGTTGATGTGGATGAAGGAGCTGATGTTGATTGCGGCATTTTCGTTCCATTTTGATGTGCAGTCTGATGCTTCGCGTCAGCACTCCACATGCTACCTTTAATCTACTCCTGAAAACCTGTTAAAGAAAATGGTTATATTATTTTTATTTACGCAGATTAAATATGATTAAAAAATGCATTTATTTAAATTCTTATAAATATAGTAAGGGGATTCATTTCACTTTGTAGTTTTGTAGATTCGTAGTTCGATTGACATGATCGACTAGATTGAATAATTTTCGTAGTTCATTTTTTTCATTTTTCCGTATTATTGCAAGTGTCAGTTGTGAATTGTCATATTTTGAAGTGGTTGTTTTTTGATAAAATGCCCAGAAAAAGTGAAAAACAAAAATTATTGGTTTCGCTAGCCATCTTTTAAATTCACAGGAAATAAATTTAATTAAATAATTCAAAACACCTGACAACTGTCAACATCAAGTACGACAATTTAAAATTACGAACCCGTTTTAGAAACTCTGCAGCTTGGTACTTCACACAAGATGTCGTAGTTAAAAAATATATGGAAATGAGCTACGAAAAACTACGAACAACTACGAAGTACGACAAGTACGAAGAATTTACGAAGTGGAATGAATACCCTTAGTATGTCTTCGTGAGCCATTTCATCCCAATTATAAGTAAAATTTATAGCGAAGACTGGAAGACTAATGTTGGATCCACACTACGCGGACTTAGTTCATACGCACTTTTGCCTTTTTGTTTTCTTATAGAGTTGGCAAAGGCAGTACCGCTGAACTGCGCAAACAAAAGGCTGTTCTTAAAAAGGTACATTGTACTACCACACAATACGGGATTTTTTTAATGAAAATTGATTTTTTAATCAATATTTTTTGATTTTTTAATCAATATTCATTAAATAATTATTTTTTTTCAGATTAGTTCTTATTTTAGGATCCAAAACTCACTATTAAGAAAATTAAAAGGCCTTTCCGCCAAAAGCGCGTGAGATCTAAGTCCGCGTAGTGAGGACGGGCCTTAAAGGTGCTGATAGACGATGAGAATATTCTCAACCTAAATTTTGGTATTCTCGTGAAATATTCTCATGGGTATTTACACGAGGCATAGTATTTGTTCTCGTGAGGGCAAAATAGTTATCGTGAGATCCGCTCTCATGAGAATATTGTCATGAGTTATCTCATGTGTGTATAGATCTTTTCAAATTCTGTGACATTTAGCGCAGGTTGGGGTAAAAAGCTCTTAAAAATGTTTACAAGCTTGAGATAATTTTTCTTCCTCTCTAATTGAGAAATTAAGCTCCAAAAAAGAAGGCCAAAGGCGCACGCAAAAGAATTGTCAGCAATTCACATATAATTTCTGACAACTTGTTGTAAATATTACAACGACTCTTTTTTTTATGAGAGCTTCTGTATATACCACAGTGTCTTAAAAAATCTCAACCGAAAAACGAAATTTATATTTTCCCATTTGAATAATTGTTAGAAATTTGAAGATTAAAGATAATAATATTACTTAACCGTAAATAAAATAAAAATGCGAAGGAAATATTTTAAACATAATTTATTTAAAAGGAAACACTTTTCCAATTAAAATCGCCTTTTTATTTTTCTTATAATTTTGTGACCCATTGTATATTTTAAAAAGTGAGCGAAGAATTGACTCCTCCTCCTTCTTATCAAACGACGGCGACAAGTAATGGCTTATAATTTCAAAAGTAAAACCCGCAGCATAAAAATTGTCCGAGCATTATTCATAGGAAATTGTCCAAGCTATTCAATTTTGGAAAAAAATGTTAGTTTCACATATCACCCTGTATTTTTGTAACCCTATGACCTATTTTCAGGAATAGGTAGCAATGGACGCAGAATACTCGCACCTAACCAAAACTGTAAAAGTAAAGGTTCTATCCTACCAACTTGAGTCATCAAAGTCAAAATATTGTTTTTTTTTAACAAAAATGGCAAATTCAACTACCTTTTTCTCCAAAAAATACGTAGTTATTTTTTGGAGAAAAAGGTAGTTGAATTTGCCATTTTTGTTAAAAAAAACAATATTTTGACTTTGATGACTCAAGTTGGTAGGATAGAAGCTTTACTTTTACAGTTTTGGTTAGGTGCGAGTATTCTGCGTCCATTGCTACCTCATTCATGAAAATAGGTCATAGGGTTACAAAAATACAGGGTGATATGTGAAACTCTAGCAAAAAAAATTCAAAACGCCCTAGCGGCTAAACCGTTACGATTTCCCCCCTCCGCAATACGATTTTTTGTTCGTCTATCCAAAACCTATTCACCCCTTAAGTGTGTAGAGTTTGTACCCGAACCCCCGTATAAAAATAACTTAACTTTATTCATTCGGCATGCGCACATCCCTTCCCAAATTATTTTGTTAAGTTTTTTCTGCGTTTGTTGCCTTTTTAAATGAAAAAAGAGGAAATGATAGAAGAAAATTTATAAAATTTGGCAACGGGGTGCGCAGAACTGTTCAAATTTTTTGTGTCACGGTGTTTGAAAACATCTATACACGATGACAACAAAAGATTTCGGTGATAATATCTCAAAACCCCTATGCTGAAAGTCGTGTTTTCTAGGTATTTGAAATATAAAAAAAATTTAACTGCGAGAGAGCTGTCACCTTTTACTAATTTGGGTATGCCGAACTCAATAAAAATAAAATCAACCCCCAACTTTATCGGAAACTACCCCCAGGACAACCCTTATTACTGAAATATAGCATTTCACATTTGCTTATGAAAACACACCGCCAATTTTTGTATAGAAATAGCCCTTTTAAGGCTAGTACACACTAGTAGACCATATTGAGCGATTTGTATATAGACCGTCTACAGACGGTCGATAGACCATGCCTATAGCCCGTCTATGCAAACCGCATTTTGTCTCGTCTAGTGTCCACATTATGTTTTGAATTTTTTTTATTTTTTTTAGCCAAAACAAGGCCCACTCAAACTAAAATTACAATTCTTACACATGGAACTTAATATAGAACTTATGGCACTTGAAATTAAGCACTGGCAGAACTACTCTTAAGTTATAAAAAATATAGTTTAAAAAAAAATAAAAAATACGCTTTTATTTTAAAATGAACTAAAAATTAAAAAATAATTTTGAATGTAAAGTTTTTAGTGCTCCAGCCAGAAACTTTTCACTAGCGCCCCACGCTTTTTTACATTTCGAAAGATAGGTTGTTTCCATATACTGGCTGGAGCAATAAAAACTTTTCATTTAAAATTATTTTTTAATTTTTAACTCATTTTAAAATAAAAACGTATTTTTTAGGTTTTTTAAACTAAGGTAATGACACTAATGCTTGACATGTACCTAATGGTTGACATTTTCAAATATAAAAATATAAATTCCTATGAAAAGCAATGCCATCTGTAATTTTATAGCGTAAAACTGTACACAGTTTGACAGCTAAATATAAATTGGCGGTTGTTTCAGTAATGCGTGGAATACTGGAGCAAGCAGTCGGTCAATTTTCAGAAAAATTGTTTTAGGAACTTGTCACATTCAGGTAATTATAATTTATTATATGTTTATTGCAACTCGTTTCTTTAGCTTACTTATTAACTATCAAATATAGAGAAGCAACGTGGACTTTTTATTTCATTTATAGCTTTCTAAATCACATGTTAAACAGGGGGTGTCAATTAATGGTTCGAAGAATTCGGAAATCACCAATGGTTGACAGTACTGTCAAACATTAGTAACGATCAAAAAATAAATATTGCAGAAAGTGTAAATTGAAATTAAGTGACAGTTTCCTCCTGATTTAATTTTTCCAATTGATTTTCCTCTACGAACTTCGGAACTATAAATAGACATATGTCAATTATTGAATAATTTCATGCTGTCAACTATTAGGTACTAATTCTTATTTTTTGCTTTAGGAGGGCTATAGTAACGAAAACTTGCAATATGCCTGCCACAAAGGGTAATATGTTTCAATATACACAGGAGGCAATGATGGCAGCTCTTGCCGACGTGAAGCGTGGTATTCCAGTCGCGACAGCAGCTAGAAAACACAGCGTTCCCAGAGTGACACTAATGTATAAGTCAAAAGGAAAAACACCTGAAGGAAGGAAGATGGGTAGAGACACATATTTGTCCACAGAACAGGAGAAAGAGCTTGTAAAATGGGTCCAACATATTTCGAGAGCAGGGTTTCCTATATCTCGAGACCAGTTACTGAATAGTGTTCAGAAAATTGTTAAAGAGTTGCAAATAGAAACGCCTTTTAGAGATGGAAGACCCGGTAAGCGTTGGTTTTATAGTTTTTTGAAGCGTCATCAGACTATCTCTTCAAGAATTAGTCAAAACCTTACTACGACGAAAGCATCAGTCACTAAAACTCAATTAGTTTACTGGTTTACTGAAGTTATGAGCTACTTGAAAGAAAACAACTGGCACGATATTCTTAACGATGCTAAACGTGTATTCAATGCCGATGAATCAGCGTTTTTCTTGAATCCGAAAGGTAACAAAGTATTGGCTAGGAAAGGTGACAAAACTGTTTATCTACGCGTAAATCCTGATGAGAAGGAGTGCCTCACGGTTCTAATAACAGGAAATGCTGCCGGTGACGTTGCTCCTCCAATGGTGATATTTAAATATGAGCGCATTCCAAAAGAACTTAGTCTGAGTGTTCCTACTTCTTGGGGTATAGGACGCTCTGAAAGTGGGTGGATGACGGGGGAAACATTTTACGAATTTATATGCAATGTTTTCAATCCATGGCTAGTGCAAAATCACATTATGAAACCTGTGATATTATTCATAGATGGCCATACGTCCCACTTGACACAACATACCAGTAAATTTTGTTCAGAAAATGAGATAATTTTGGTAGCATTGTATCCCAATGCTACACATTTGATCCAACCAATGGACGTAGCTGTGTTCCGCTCGCTAAAAGAAGCTTGGAAAAATGCCGTACATCAGTGGCGTATAGAAAATCTTGAATCTCCTAATTTAAAGAAAATACATTTCTGTCCCTTATTGAATAAAGTGATCGAAAACAATTTGAAACCATCAATTTTACAAAATGGTTTTCGTAAATGTGGCTTATTTCCATGGAACCCAGATGCTATGAATATTGTAAGAGAATGTAACACTGACAAATCAAAAGAAGATGAGAAGACTTTGGAAGAATTTAAGAACGGTATTAATTTTGTAGAGAAATTCATTGATAAAAATAAATTAACTTGTTTCAAGAACCAGAGTGATACAGAAATACTTCAAGAAGACAAAACGTTTTTTGAATTTTAAAAAAAATTAATTTCTTTGTTTGCTGATATGAAAAAGCAGAAATCCGACAGAAATACGACAACTGATGCAGAGCTCAATTTTTCCATTACATCTATCAATGATGATGATATACCGCAACACCAACTAGATATTAGTAATACAGATTCACACTTAGGTAACAAAAGTAGCTGCCCTACATTCCAGCCTCAACCATCTACGTCTCTTCAAGGAGGCGCGATGACATCTAATATTAGTCCACTTGGAAAATTTGACAAAAGTAGCTGCCCTACATTCCAGCCTCAACCATCTACGTCTCTTCAAGGAGGCGCGATGACATCTAATATTAGTCCAGGTGGAAAATTTGACATTTCCATTCCAAGTCCTTTTAAAAAGGCGCTGTTCTGGCCAGAACCAAAAATTACTAACAAGAGATTAAAAAAGGAAAAAATACCGGCAGTTGTAACGTCTCAACAATGGCAAGATTATCACAAGAACAAAGATAATAAAAAAAAGCAGTTGATAGAAAATCAGAAAATAAAGGCAGAAGAACGCAAGAGAAAAAGACAACTGAAAGAAGAACAGAAATCGCGAAAGACCAGAGAAGTAAATAAAAGGTCAAAGAAAACGAACTTCAAGAAGAAAAATAGACACGACGACACAAGTTCTACAGATGGTGAAGAATGGGTTGATTCTGGAAACAGTATTGATGATATCGATTCTGACAAAGAGAACAATATGGATGATGTCAACGACGACGTTTGCACAAATTATCTGCATTTGGACAATACCTGTAAGGAAAAGAAGACTGGAGAAAAAGGGAAGATTATATCCAAATCTAATTTAAGGCCAAATGAAGTATTGATTTGTTATCAATGTAAGAATAGGATAAACGGCAATCGAAAATCCAAGTGTATGGTATGTTTTTGTTGGTTTTGCTACGATTGTAGTGATAGTTATGACTGTTTTGATTATATTTGTACAGTCTGCCTTACTGATCCTCTAGAGACTTAATATGTATAAGTAATACACTTTTTTTATTATTCTTTTGATATTCGAAGTTTATATTTTGTTCTTATTGTGTAAGCAAATAATTTAAAAAAATGTTATATGTTAAAAATGATCGTTATAAAACATATTAATCGAAATTCACCACATTTTTATTTTCTCTATAATGTATATTTATTGTTCAATTCACTTAAAAAATACTCATTTCAATAAGAGGTCAACTATTGGTTCACTTTGTGTCAACTACTAGTGAATTGCGTGTCAACTTTTGGACAAAGTTAAGATAATCCAAAAAATTAGATTTCGATGTGAAGTCCAATTTATTCATATAACTATAATTTATTACTCTGTTAGAACAATAATTCAGTCAGTCAATAATAAGACTATTTTATTGATAAAGTTGATTAATTTAAAAAATGTACAAAAAAATCTGATTTTCTTTCCTTCAAGTGTCAAGTATTAGTTCCATTACCTTATATTTTTTTTATTTTCTACTTTTTAGTCTATTATATCTCTTCCGCCATTTTTTTAGTGATCGCCATATTAGATTTAAAATGAAGTCACACAGGTTACTGTACTATATTCGTCATACACTTTCATTTGATACCCATACCGGCGTTGTAAAGAAAAAGGTAAACTGCCATTTTGTGTTGGCCGCCGTTTTGAATTCGGGATGTCGCCACCAGCTAATAGTATTCCAATTGTCACACCCTTTCACTGGATACCCATACCGTATTGGTTGTAAAGAATAATGTAAACCGCCATTTTGTGTTGGCCGCCATTTTGAATTCGGAATGTCGCCATCAGCTAATAGTATTCTAATTATCACAACCTTTCATTTGATACGCATACCGAATTGGTTTTAAAGAAAAATGTAAACCGCCATTTTGAATTGTGAATGACGCCACATAGCTAATAGTATTCTATTGTCACACCCTTTCATTTGATACCATACCGAGCGCGTTGTAAAGAAAAATGTAATCCGCCATTTTTTTTACCGCCTTTTTGAATTTGGAAAGACGTCACACAGCTAATAGTATTCTACTTGTCATACCTTCATTTAAAACCCATACCGAGAGCGTTGTAAAGAAAAAGGTAATCCGCCATTTTATGTTGACCGCCATTTTGAATTTGGAATGACGCCACGCAGCGTAGCATTCTACTTGTCATATCCTTTCATTTGATACCCATACCGAGTGGGTTGTAAAGAAAAGGTAGTCCGCCATTTTGTGTTGGCCGCAATTTTGAATTTGGAATGACGCCACGCAGCGCAGTATTCTGCTTGTCATATCCTTTCATTTGATACCCATACCGAGTGGGTTGTATAGAAAAAGGTAGACCGCCATTTTGTGTTGGCCGCCATTTTGAATTTGGAATGACGCTGATTGTACTCTACTTGTCATTCCCTTTCATTTGATACCCATGTCGGAAGTCGGGGAGCGCGATTGCAAAATTCGGCCGGCATCTTGGAACCGCCATTTTGATTTTTTTACAAAATGGTCAGATTGCATTGTCACGCGAACTATACATACAGTGCAAAAGTTGATCGTTTATATGGAAGTGGGTCAAAATCAAGTTGCAAGATTTGTTTACATACAAGATACAAGATACAGGTGAAGCTAATATAAAGCGTATAAAAAAGGTTGAGCTGTTAATAGGGATCTGAGTTTCATTTTGTTGGAGTGTTTATTTGTGGAGGGGAGAAACATGATTTATAGGAATTAAAAACCAAACAGCATCTGTTGACGGGTTCGTTCCTAGCGTACTTGGTACGATGCGGGTATTCCTTAAGCAGTTTCGCACTTTAATGTTGCCATTTAGAAGGTCGAGGGTGAGGCATGACGTGAGCAGCTTTCTCCTACATGACAGAGGCATGAGTTCTAACACCTTTAACCTCTCCATGTAGGGTGGTAGGCTATGATAATCATGCGGGTCATGTAGATGCCTCAGAGCAAAAAGAAGGAATTTCTTTTGAATTGATTCAATCCTGTTGCTGTGAACTTGGAATATAGGGTCCCAAATTGGGCAAGCGTATTCCAGGATTGGGCGGACTAGAGAACAGAAAAGTTTTTTTGTGGCCCATACATTGTCGAATTCTTTGGCCCTTCTCTTTATAAAGCCAAGAAGTTTATTGGCTCTGGCCGTAATATTATCAAACAGCAGATTAAAATTTAGTTTATTGTCAAGGACACCACCTAAATTTACAATATGATCAACATCAACATCAGTACTTTGCCGTTGAGGTGATAATGGTGCAGCTGCGAGTTTTTTTTGCGTGAGAAGGTTATTATTGCATGACATTTGCTGGTGTTAAGGTGCAATTTGTTGGCTGTGCACCAGTCATGTAATGCATCGAGTTTCGACTGGAATAAGACTACGTCGATTTAGGACTTAATGGTGGCCTATATATTTTGAGGTCATCTGCATAGAAGAGATGTGGAATATCTTGTAACTTTTCAGATAGATCGGTTATGAAAATATTGAAAAGGAGAGGACCTAGATGACTACCCTGAGGGACCCCGGAAGTTACTGTGATTTCATTAGAGAAAAACCCTTGAAATCTTACGACCTGGGTTCTTTCGTTCAATAAGATTTTATCCATTTCAGGGCAGCACCTGTCATACAGGCTTTTGCAAGCTTTGCCATTAAGGTGTCGTGGTCTACTCGATCAAGGGCCTTGCTGAAGTCAGTATAAGCAGCATCCATTTGATGGCCAACTCCGATGCCACACAGCAGATCAGAGGCTAAGACTATAAGATTTGAGGTTGTCGAACGCCCTTTTCTGAAACCATTTTGTTGTTCGTTAAGGTATGGGTCAATCAGGGGAGCAATTTTGTCATAAAAAAGTTTTTCAAAAAGTTTGAGAATAGATGATAAGATAGCAATGCCCCTATAGTTGCCCACCGAGTGCTTATCACCCGCTTTATGCATCGGCGTGAGGAAAGATCGTTGGAAAGCGCCCTAATGATAATGATTTATTGAAGATGGTGTGGAGAGGAAATAAGAGCTGTTGTGAGCAGCACTGCAAAAACGCAGGAGGCAGATTGTCAGGACCGTGACCTTTTTTTGCATCAAGGTTATTTAGGCCGGCCATTATGTCGTCAAAGATAGAGATAGATTAGTTATAAAAACTGAAGTTAAAAGTGAAACTTATTTAGTCTCCGTCAGGACGTTGTTTTATACCCAATGAGTTCATTCTTAGTGCTGATTGCAAATGAAAGAACGCGAAAACGTAAACGTTGGTGGACGCGCGAAGTGCTTGCAGAAGGACCTAGGTTCGGCAATATGTTATTAAATAAATTAAGAATGGAAGACGCCATGGGTTTTCGGAATTTCACCCGGCTGACACCAACCGATTTTGAAGATTTGCTTCTGATGGTTGGAGGACTAATAATTTATTTATTTATTTATCATTGCAAATTACAAAATGATAGCACATAACAATAAATACTTATCATAATGGAACCTGCAATTTCGATCTACCGAAGCAACATTCTTCAGATCTACAACATAAAACAATAAAATATAAAAAGAATATATATAAAAAGTAAAAATATGAGGAAAATTTAATAAACTAATCAAACTAAAACTACTAAAAATTAAGTTCTGAAATTAATTTCCGAAAAGAATCACGAGGCAAAGTGAAATCTACATGAGAGCTCGCGATATTAAATAGCTTCGTTGAAATGGAAATAGCCTCGTGTGAACCATAAGCTGTACGATGTGAGGGCATTTTTAAAATATTCCTGGTACGTATGTTTCTCTCAGGGGCGTATCAATAATAAAGAGAAAGCAAATCCGGAGAGTTGATGTGGCTCATTAACGCATCCCGAGCTAGCATTACCGCTGCAATATTCCTCCGATGTGATAAGAATTTCAAGCCCAGCAATTTGCATCTAACGTCGTATCTGGGTAAGCTCCACTCCCATCTTAATTTACGAAGCGCATATCTAGAAAAGGATTTTTGCACCGACTCAATCCTCTTGATGTGAACTTCATGCTGAGGAGCCCAAATAACAGAGGCATATTCAAGGTGAGACCTTACTAATGGCACGTACAAACTTTTAATAGTATAAGGGTCGTAAAAATCTTTGGAGTGCTTCATAACAAAACCGAGCATTCTAAAAGCTTTTGAGATAATATAATCGATGTGAGAATTGAAAGTTAATTTCGAATCGAACACAACCCCAAGGACATTCAGTTCAGTAATTCGAACTAGGCTTAGGTTATTCAGTGAATAAGGGAACATCACAGGGTTATGACCACGGCTAAAAGTAAAGCAGTTACTTTTATTAATACTCAACTCAAGATGGTTGGAGCTGCACCAGTTGGTTAGGGCGTTCAAATCTCGTTGCATACATATACAGTCTACAGCATTAACAACCTCACGAAATAGCTTCAAATCATCCGCATAATGAAGGAAGGAAGGAATAATGAATAGCTTTTCAGGCTATTTTAAAATTAAAATTATTATTATTATTATTAAAATTGCATTAAAATTGCTTATAACTCCAAAAGCAAAGGCCGTAGCAGAAAAAGTGTTTGGACATTATTGATAGGAAATTGTCCAAGCTTTCCAATTTTTCAAAAATCACCCTGTATTTTTGTAACCCTATGACCTATTTTAATGAATAAGGTATATGTGCACGCAGAATACTCCCACCTATCTAAAACTGTAAAAGTCGAGGTTTTACCATTTCAACTTCCAGAGGAATGACTCATCAAAGTCAAAATTTCGGTTTTTTAAACTAAAATTTCAACTAAAACCACCATTTTCTCTATAAAGTACCTAGTTAACTAATTTTTTTTTGAAATGGTAAAACCTCGACTTTTACAGTTTTAGATAGGTGGGAGTATTCTGCGTGCACATATACCTTATTCATTAAAATAGGTCATAGGGTTACAAAAATACAGGGTGATATGTGAGACTCTAAAAAAAACTTAGGGTGGTTTGGGGGGGGGGGGGGAAGAAGGGGTGATAGGGCTTTGTGCCCATTGAGACTTTTGATCTACATGTTGAGAACTATCAACCTGCAAAATTTCAAGAAAATTAGCCGGGACCCATTTTCCATACAAAATGTGCGGGGTCCTTTTTGAATTTGTTTTCGAAATTGTGAACTTAGCATACACTTTAGAGCAGCAAAGATTTTTTTATCGTTTTCTACACCCAAAAAAGTACCAAGTCCCAATTTTCAACGAGATCACATTTTGTGCGAGCTTTCGGTCTAAATTTGGCTCTGACGACTGAGCTACCGCTTTTTAAATCAAGACTAATATCAAGAAACTGCAAACTGACTATGTATAAGAATCTCATTAGGCCTCGACTGTACTGGTGTATGGCGCTGAGACGTGGACGCTAACTAAGAAAGACGAAGCAAACCTAAACATATTCGAGCGAAAGATAATGAGAAAAATATATGGACGCCATAAGAAACGAAAATGGGCAATATCTTTACAGATCTAACAGAGAGCTGAATGATCTCATGAAAGGCAAAACCATTACCAAATTTATTAAAGCACAACGAATAAGATGGGCAGGGCATGTAGCTAGGATGCCACCAGGAAAAACGCCGAAACAAATATTAGATGCTGATCCTATAGGACCAAGAAATAGGGGAAATAGATTGTGTAGCTTTATGCAATACACCCTAGGATTTTTTGTTCGTCTATCCAAAACCTATCCACAGCCGGTCGCTTTGTAACTTCATGCAATACACCATGTATATAGATGTATACTAAAGTTACAAAGTGGCCGGCTGTGGAAAGGTTTGATATAGACGAACAGAACATTTACAACAACTTTTCGTAGCCACTAACGAAAAACCAATTACTCATATAAGAGTTCGAGACATTAGATTCAATATGCTCCTACTAAATAATATATTTGCCCTTGAATCTGTAATGGTGTGTGAAATTATGAAACAGAGAATGATTCGAAAGACAACTGCGTTGTAATTACCTTGAAAGTAGGCAAGAAATTGCCCTGTACAATATGCGTCATTTGGAAACAACTGTTGTATATTTGGATGTTGGCCAGGAAATATGTAGAATCACTTCCCGTTCCAGAAACTAATGAACGTAATGGCTCTGGTGGCGGGATCAATTGTGGCAATTTCATTTGCCCACCCGCACAACACAATCCAGGAGACTCGCCGCTGTATTTTAACGCCTTACAATGCGAACAAACGACAGACATTTCTCTAATCGTTACTTATCTGTCCCCACCGTAATCGATTTCCGGATCGTAATGGAATGCCGCTCGTTCCAGGTTCACAGGAGCACCGAATCGGCGCCATCGGTCATGTTCAGTTTGTCGTGCTCGTGGATGATGTGTACGAACTTGTTGCATTCTCAATCAATTCGCTTGTCGTTTATTTTCAGTGGCTCTCGAACGTAATTGGGACATGCCAATACGACTATTTTCATTATCCGTCGGGCGCTGGTCATCAGTGCGTTTTGCACGTGAAGTAGCTCGCCACGCATTTGAATGACTTCGACGACTTACGCAAGCTCGTGTTCTCCTCGGCATTGTAATGAACAATGTAAAATGACTCGAAATTGTTTTCACACTCACTAAAATCTGTCGCCTTTCCTTGAGAACTTTACAATATTGAAATCCTCAAACTAAGTCCAAATTTGTGGCTATGTCTAAGGGCAGCCGTATTCCAAAGCTTCATATGCAGCTTTTCGTCACTTATTGCTGGGAGATTTATGTTGCAAATCGGCATATGACGATTTGCAGCTTTGGTATACGGCCGGCAAAGTCAATTTACCTTAATAGAATGGCTAATCAAAATGAATGTTCGCAAAATGCCAATAAATTCGCTTTAACCAAATCTATTCTCAAAATCAGCCTTTTTTAAGAAAGAACGATGTTTAATGTAATAACAATTAATAATAATTGAATCGGTCATTTCAAAACCCTCATGAGTCACGTTATCACATAAGTCAACACATTCCTTCCTCGTCAAATAATACCGCGTAATCATTTGCGCCTTCGACATTATATGAGTTTTCAATATGATTCAGATAAAAAAGGTACTATCATAGGCGAGAAATTTATTCATTAAACATTCAATCATACTAAAGTTAAAAATCATCTAGTCCAGTAAATTAAGGCAAAAAACGGGCTTAACTTCGGGGGTCCGTTCAAGATTTCTGCTATAGCTGCTTTGGTAGCAGCTATTTTAAAGCTGTCAAATTCTCCAAAGCAGTAAGAAGCTGCTATGACATCTTGGACACAAAAAAGCTGCTTTTAGTGAAACATATGTATGGGTGTATCATGATGTCCATTCCTTTGATTTATTAAAGAAATATTTACCGCTTGTATCACATTTAATTAATGCCGCAATTTATTATTAACTATTAGCCCAAACAAAACTGCATTCGAACCATTTGTCATTTTAATTATTACATATAAGATTTAAATTAGCTGATTTCTTGCTACACTCGAAACTGCGAGCAACAAAAAGCAGCTACAGGAGCAGCTTTTTTCAAATCTTGGACACAGAAAAAGCAGCTTTTGTAGCAGCTTTTTTTCTGTTTTGAACAACGAAAAGCATAAAAAAGCAGCTAATAGATGCTATAGCAGAAATCTTGAAAAGACACCGGAATACCGTGTAGCAGGTCTTCGAACTTTTTTTAAATTGCTCTACGTATAAAATCCCACCCTTTAAAAAATGCCGCTACTGGCTACTTCCTTATTGTTGCTATTATAAACAATTAGTGCAAAATTAAATGCGATTGTGTTGTGCGATAAATTCAAAAGAATTAAACCGGGGGTTTTCGAGGTCGCTGATTACGATATGATGTTTAAAATTCAAAATGGCGGATCCAAAATGGCGTAATGATGAAACATATTATTGATGTCAGCCCATCTATAACTTTTCTTGCTTTTGCGTATCTGTAACTTATCCTGATTCAAGTTTTCGACAAAGCATTACTGCAATAGTAACTTGTAAGGACGAGTTAAAAGTTTTTGGTCGAATCGCATTCATAATAGCATGAGCTATAGAATGTACGATTTTTAAAGAATTCCCCTTTTTTACAAAATCATGTTATATATAAACAATGGTTAAAGAGTTATGTAAAATATCAAAGCAAGCCTACATTAAAAGATATAGACCCCAGTGACAATTTTTTATGTGTTTCAAAGTAAATTCTGCTCTATTTTACACGATCTTCAAAGAACTCCACATTTTTTACAAGATAATGTTACAAACAATGGTTAGCAATGATAGGTACAGATCTCAGCTACAACCTCTATATATTTAGAACATTAATAAGAGTTTTTTCGCTTAATAACAGACGGTTAATTGCACTAAAAAATTGCATATTTTAAAGGAATAATCATTTGTTTGTTACTATTTCATAAATAAATCAATCAAATTTAAATATTTTGATAAAATAAATTATTCTATCGAAAAGTATGGGTTTTCGCTATAAATTGATCACCTAGTAAATGTCAATAAGTATGTTGCACTTATTGTTATTATTGATTGAAGTTACCCATGGAACACATAAAATGCTCGTTTTCCCGAAATTCGTGAAATAAAAGGGGCATATTGAAAAAACACGATTTTTTTAAGCAATTTGCAGAAGATTTACTGAAACAAGCGATATTTTGCCAATTATTAGTTAATAATAATTGTTTAAATATGTTTTCTATCATTTAAATACATGGATCGAGTAAGCGAAGTATTTTTCTTCAATAAGAACTTTGGTTATTTGCATTTGCTTTTGCCTATCAAAAGTTATAGTCATTTTTGTGCGGAGCGCGTCTCATTTTTTGCTCATACACACATACTATGAAGCTATGTATAATTAGACCTTAATTAACAAACTCGTATCTCCGAGGGAATGGCGCTATCAGTTTTTTTTTGGAAAAGTTATATTTTAAAAGCTATTCGCGAAAAACCATAATTTTACCCTTTTTATGTTTCATAACTATTGCAGCGGCACTTTTTAGGAATCGGATTTTTGTCATATGTTATTGACACAATTTAGAAGAGAATGGAAAAAAATCCGCCCCGTTACAAAGGATTCCGAAGTGAATTCCTTATTTTATTGGACTAATAGGTCATACGTCTTTTTATCAGAACATATTTATGGCCAACTACAAATGTTGAAGGTAATCCATGATAATTTGTAATTTTCAATAATCTATATAAAAATCAATTGCCGTGCGTTAGTCTCGCAAAAACTCGAAAATGGCTCGCCTCAATACAGGGGAGGTTTAAAAAAAATTAGAAAAGCCCAAAGGAACTACTGAAAAATCTAAAAAATTGGTAATTTTGGGAATTTTTACTGCAGATTAGTTTTAATAGCTTCATGGCCTACTAGCAAGTATATATTGTTTGACAGCTGCGTTTCTTAATTTCACTATTAATATACCACATTAGATCCTTTACTGCTTTGCTCACGCCTTTCCGTATTTCATCATCAACATAGTTTTTAGTTGCAGCATCAACCTTGGATCGCCTAGGTTTTTGATTCTTTTAAGGCAAGATGATAGTCACCATCTGATGTTAAGTTTAAACCGTTTCGTTTTGGCCCCTGTTCACCTTTAGGACCAGCAGCACTGTCTTTTCTATGAACTCCAGGTGGACCGCGTTCACCCACTGCTCCAAATTTTTCCCGCTTAAAAGATCGACCAAACTTGCCAACGCTCATTTCAGAATTCTTCATAACCAATAACGAAAAACCAAGTATTCCTATAAACGAGACATTAGATTCAAAATGCATTTCTTCGAAGTGTGACAAAAATTACCTATATGTGGTTTGTTAAAATCACGAACGATAAAACATTTAAAATAAATATGCAATTGCTTGGCCCCTGGGTTCTCATCTGCCATGTCACTGACTCAGGTTTTATTTGTGTACCCAGATGCCAGCCTCTTCCCGTATTGCAGAATCCTCGACTTATACCTAAAAATTCAGATGTGATGGTTTTCTTTCCTTTTTATCCATTATACATAAATCATCCCACATTTCCGTTTCTCCTTACCACCTTTCCAAAAAAAAACTTGTTGATCAATTCTGAACCATTTTTCCATTTGTAGCTAGAATGTCAAGATTTGCCGATTTTCCAACTCTTGAACACCCTACATACAGCTAAACGGGAAATGACACTTATTTGGCAAAATTCTTCCGCCACAATTTTGAATAAGTTTTGATCATAAAGTCGTTATTTGCTACCTTAAAAAACCTCAGGGTAAATATTGAGTATACTAGTACCCACCTCTGATTTTTATGAAATTTTTTTATATATGTATTTTGGTCCGTAGAATTCATTTTTCGAAAAATAAATTGTCGCTCGCTTACCGTTTTCGAGTAATGAATTTTTAAAGTTGTGTAAAATCGGTTAGCAGAAAAGTGATATCCGCCATATTGAAATCACTTATTTAGAAGCCGGAGGGGGTATGGGCAGAGCCCCCTAAAATTGAAAGATTATATCCTAAAAGGGGGTATTGGCAGAGCCCCCCAAAATGAAAAGGTAAATCCTATATACCGTTTTTTTAATACATTTGTAAAGCACCGCATTCTATAGGAGTATGAAATAGTAACTGCCACATTCCACTTTTAGTTATTTTAAAATTTATATATTTCATATATTGGCGAAAATTTAATTTCACACTTTGATGGTATCAATACCAGATACTACCTAGTATACTAACCCCTGAACATACACATTCGTGGTATACATTTGACAGCTCTCAGCCTACTGTTATTTGAAAAGCTTTGAAAAAAAAAACGACTTAGTTTGTGCTCTTTTAAATAAATTTTACGTTAATATATTTGAATTAACTTATATGAATTAGCTTGAAATCGAAAAAAAACTTTTTGGTTAAAAATGTTTGTTTTATTTTTCAACAAAAACACAGCTAAATTTTTATTTTCTCAAAAATTCATTTTTAACAATGTAAAAATATGGTGTTTTTATTTTCCGCTTCTATACAATGGCGTTGTTATCAGTTAAAAGGTCCCTATACCAGGTTTGTGTATAAGGATACTATGGAAAAAACCCTAGTATTGATACTAGCTTTATACCAGATTGCTCAGTTGGTATATTGCTAGTATATGCTGACACACACATGGTTTAATGGAATACTATAGTATCTATACCAGCTGTGTGTCACGGGTATTAATGACATTACTTAGATGTAAAATTTCAAGTCTGTAAAAGTTATAGTTGAAAAACTGTTATTATATATCTTTTACGGCCCCCTCAGGAGTCGATTTTTGCAAAACCCTTTCTTTGAGGATCTATCCTTAACAAAAGAAACATGGACGCCAAATTTTAAGTCTGTAGGCCTAATAGTTCTGGAGATATGGTGATGACCAAGTGAAAAACTGTTATTTTATACCTTTTACGCCCCGAAACTCCCCTTATAGACGGAGAGACAGAGACGAGTTTTGAAACCCATCTGTAACCCTTCCAATTTTGTTTTTAATATGTAGAGGGGATGTGGGGGAGCCCTTTTCGACAATTGCTGACAACCTAGTTGGTGCAGGGGTGGGGATGCGAGGGTGAAAGCTAAAATCTGCTCGTGAAATGTAAATAAATCTTGCGATCGGCTTTTTGACCACTTCCCGATATCCGGTGGTATTCAAATTTGGCACACACCTTTGGTTCTGAAGACAATGCAATATAGTATATTCAATTTTAAGGTACATCCAATATGGCGGCCACCATAAAATAGCGGAGTACTCTTTTCTTTACTACGCCCCCAACATGGGTATCAAATGAAAGAGTATGACGAGTAGAATACAGTAAGCTTTGTGACGACATTTCAAATCCAATATGGTGACCACCACAAAATGACGGATTGCCTTTTTCATTACAGCCCCCCTGACATTGGTATCAAATGAAAGAGTGTGACGAGTAGAATACAGTAAGCTATGTGATGTCTTTTTAAATCCAACATGGCGGCCACCACAAAATGGCGGATTGCCTTTCTCTTTACAGCCCCCTGACATTGGTATCAAATGAAAGAGTGTGACGAGTAGAATACAGTAAGCTATGTGATGTCTTTTTAAATCCAACATGGCGGCCACCACAAAATGGCGGATTGCCTTTCTCATCATGTTTTATGATGACAGGGTGCCTTCCATTTAGACACAGAAAGGCAATTGTGTCCGACACAGCGTGTCGCTCTGTGTCGTTCTGTGTAAGCCCAAATGGAACACATAAGTTCATGAAAAATCCGCCACGGCGCACTTTCCTCGTTTTTATTTTTGTTTGATAAGTAAATCGTTAATTTTATGTTGATAATTTCTTTAAATTAATTACCCGACATCTTATAAAGGCTGGGAATCTTAAAAATGAAACAATATTGTTGTAATTATAAATTAACGATCACATTTCAATTGGCGAGGGTTGGTAGCATTGCCTTAGTTGTGCCCGGCTGTGTCTAGCTGTGTCGTTGATGGAACACTTCTGTGTCGGACACAGTGTAACACTGTGTCTCTCTGTGTC
Source organism: Thereva nobilitata (assembly GCA_963855945.1). Classification (NCBI taxonomy): domain Eukaryota; kingdom Metazoa; phylum Arthropoda; class Insecta; order Diptera; family Therevidae; genus Thereva; species Thereva nobilitata. Next base: position 121,096,573 of record OY979694.1, read on the forward strand.
TAAATGGAAGGCACCCACAATCAGGTGCCCATCGAGGCGAATTAAGGGCAGCAAGGCCAGATTGAAGGGACAAATTTCCCTTTCGCGAAATATTTACAATTTTAACAAAATTAATTTACTCAATGAGTGGGAAAGAGAAAAAGGATTTAGAAAGGAATACAAGATCCTGAAAGGATGTCGATAAGGGAATTTTATAAATCCTGCCGCATCGACGTTATGGCAACTGCAATAAATTATTAATTATAAAAAATAACGATATTTAAAAATATGGAAGACTGCAATTTTGAATATTATTAATAATTATGCATCAAATAAAACAAATGGTTTCGCTTGAAAAAGAATTTTATGAAAAACCATAATTTATGGATGGAGAAGAATATCGATAGTGCAAATTATGAATTCGCTGCCAAATCGACCAAGGACATCAGGACTATAAAGGAAGGAACATCAACAGGCCGCAGGCACTTGCGTTTCAAATTTAGGCTGAAGACCATATGAATAAAAAGTAATGCCCTTTTTACAGTTAATCAAAAATGTAAAAAGTACTGTGCAAACTGATTTTGAATATTTTCCGCTACCCTTTGTGGATTACGAAATCCGCTAAGTTCTTAAAGCTCTCAGTTCAAATTAAATTTGCGGAGTAATAACGCTTCATTTGTTGAAAATATTGTAGATCACTATACCCATCTATTTTTCTTAGCACGTTATGAAATAAGCAGGTACATCTTATTATAGCAATTGCCTTTTGTGGACAAACTTCGTTATTTTTTCCCAAGAGGTGCCATTTAGCTCGTAAAATTCCAAAGGCATACTCAATGCATTTTCTAGCAAATGAACAATTATTAAAATTTTATTTTTTATTATTTAAGTTTCTCGACGGATATGGCCTTAAAAAGTATGGTTTGAGAGGTTATGTCTCATGCCCTTTCAAATCATGTAACGCTTCGATATTGGTTCCAGATAACTGACTGTTAGGCGACAAGTAATTTAAAATTTACTAATTAAAAATTTACCTAACTCGAAAATTACAGCAAACCAATGTGCACACATATCCTCTTACCGTTCATCGCTCAACGCTCAGGGCGCACCGCTCATCGCTGTTCAATATGCACGAGACCTAAGAGTTAACATAAGTGCAAAGTGTTCAGCATTCTTTTCGTGATATTCACGAAACAATGGAGTCATATACGGGTAACCCCCGTAAAACACGGTACTTCTATAGCACGGATTCACTCGAACACGGCTCGAGAATTGGGATCATCTCCGTACAACATGGTGTTTTTACTATACATATATCAGGGATTCATTCTAAAACGGGTCAACATTGAATGGTTGTTGGAAAAATATGACCGGAGTCAGTTGAAAGTGAAAATTTGATCGAGACAGCAGAAAACAGAATGGCTGCAGTAGTAGAAGTTGTTAAGTCCCTAGGATATCCAAGAATTACTGGTTGAAGAAGAAATTGATAAGGGCTCATCCATAAATTACGTGAGGCGGTTTTGGCGATTTTTCGAACCCCGCTCCCCCTTGGTGAGATGTCGTGAGATTTGGCTCGACCTCCTCCCCCCCCAATCTCACGTGAGATTTTTCAAATTTTAAAAAATGTCTAGTATTTACACTATTGAGCGTATTTGTAGTGTAAATACATACGTTTAATCTGTGCTTGATTGCGTTGGATTTATTTAAAAAAACATAATTTGTGTTGAAGAAGTACCACAAAACCATCCCAGCACCAACTCCGCATGCACCCAATATAAACTACAATACCTCTGGGTTACCATTTAGAAGGCGATTCCGCCTATCCTTTGGAAATCAATCTCATAATAGGAATTTCTTTTCTAGTTTGAGCTCAACTCGTGTATTTGTAGAGCAAGCATATGGAATTTAAAAAAAAAGTATTTGTCGAGATCCCCTCCCTCCGCCACGTGAGATTTGGTGAGGTTCGGCTCGACCCCCTCCCCCGCCTAATAGCCCACGTAATTTATGGATGACCCCTAAAGACGGTTTGGTAGAAAAATAATATCTGGAATCCATGATAACTCTGAGGATGATAGAATACGTGAAGCCGAAGAAGTGTAAACTTCTTCGTCTTCACGTATTCTATCATCCTCAGAGTTATCATGGATTCCAGATAAAACGCATAAAGAAATGCATAGGCTTAGCCGAACAATTACAGACATATTTCTTAAATGAAGATCTTTCAAATTAAAGGAGCACAAAGTTTAAAAGAGATCTTCATAAGTGCCTAGCACCATATAAAAAAATTTAAAAACAGGCAATCTGAAAAAATCCATTTTTTTTGCAAAAAGTAGGGCATGCATCTCAAGATAATGCAGAAAAATGCCAAAAGGGGAACGCCCTCGGTTAATAGTGCTTAGTGAAGACGAAGAGACCATTTTTTAATCCATTTTTTTTATTTTTGAAACCTTACCAACCTGTGTATTAGTTCTTTGTTTCGTTTAACCCGGATTCGCATAACACGGCAATTGCTATCAGAATTTCAAAATAAATTTTATTTCCGTTTAAATAAATCTTTTATTGGGCGTTTTCAAAAATTCAGCCGATTGCAGCAGTCGGAGCAGTCAAATGCAAACGAATCCAAATGCCTGAGATGACGTCTCCGTTTTTCCAGGGTCCACTGCCGGACTCATAACTCAGGCAATTTTCAACCGATTCATTTGAAATTTTGAGTGTATATTTAGAAATACATTGTCTATAGAAGTACGTAGATATATTGATTTTTGGCCAAATGGCGCCCTTCTAAAGTGAAAAGTGGAAAATTTGCCTAAAAAATCGTCAGAAAATTGCTAATAAAAAATGAACGATGCAACATAAAAAGAAAATCCTATGTACTTTCATAGGCGATTTTGAGATAAACGCGTTAGAAGTTTTGGTAGTAGAAAATCGTGAATACTTGGCTGTGCCTAACTGACTGAAACAGACGTTCGACCACTATTTGTGAGACGAAACTAGACAAAATATAAGTCTAGACTTGTCTATACTAGTCAGGTAGCAAATGATTTCAATAACATCTGTCGTATACCTGCTCTAGTCCCCTAAAGTACCTTCCCCCACCTGCCGACCAGTTGACCTTGTACTAAAATATGAAAACCGAATACTAGAGATTTCTCCCGGCTATAATCTTTTGGGACACCATCCATCCTAAGGGACCATTTAAAAAAAATCGATTTTTCGAAATTTCTAGAGTGGCCTAACCCCTTAACTCGATACGATGAATAGAACCGGAGTAATAGCGATTTGAAAAAGGGCATAATCGGCGAGTGACGGTGAACTTCACCCCCTCTTATTTTTGAAAATATTGACCGAAAATACGTGTCCGCTTATTTTGTATAGGGACTGCGTAAAAAAAATTTGAAGCAAATCAAAAATGTTGATTAATAAAAGTGTTCCATTTGTAAAAGAATGCCTCATATATATAACATTGCATTCTAGGTGCCCAATTTTTGAAGTTCAGCTGTTTTTTTTTTTTTTATGTGGAAGACTAGAGCTCAGGGAAAGCCCTTTGTACTGTCGACAATCTATTTTCTTCGTATAGAGTGCAATGTCGAACAGCAAGCTCTAGTCGATAGATAGTGAAGGGGAAGAGAGAAGTAGGAAGGACCTGCCACAACCACCTAACCCCAACCATTTCTATCGCGACTCTGGCATCGGGGCAATGTTTGCTTTATAATGTGTATAATAGCTAGTATCGTGCGTGAAAGGGTCTCCTCAGAGAATATGTCAATCGTACGGTACTCCAGAAGGTATCTCTGATTACCTCTGGCTCCAAATACGCCCCTATATTTGGTTTGCGTCATTAAATCTTCTCCATTTTGAGAAGCGATATCTACGCTGATACGTGGGTGGGTTAAGTGCGAATACGTGTCTCCATTGGGGAAGGCCGGAATTTTCATTGTTACCCTCTGGTGGGATGAACGTCAGGAATTCATTACACTTGGTTAAAGGCAATTTATGTTCGTATGTTAAGGTGGGTCTTGTTAGTGTTATTACAATTTTGTAATAAATATCTACGGTGGTTGATGCTGAACAAATACATGACTTTTATTGCGAGTAGGTATTAGGCAATGATAATGGGCTAAGATCTTCATATGGCCCAGCAGCAGACGAGGTATCTCGCCTCGGAATTCCTTTTCAGGTACCCTACTTTCTCCCCTAGGTGCTCTGCTTCCGCCCTTATGGGGGCGCTCCCGGACAGGTAAGTGGTGATGGGGAGATAGGTGATACCTCCGGAGTCTTACCAAATCACGCTCCACCGAGGAGCTAGCCCGTGTCGTTAGACCGGAGTATCGCCTTGGTTATAGGTGTTAGGAAGTTTTTTTTCAAATTTTTTTGTTTACTTGTGTGAGGACCAGAGGTTGGATCTTCGGGCATACAACCTCGGGTTCTCATTACAAGGATGCTGGTTATTGGTTTAACGGTGTCCTCCAACTACCTTTATCCTTCCTTCGTATAGCATCACGTGTTCAACAGTTTTTCATTCATTTTGCTACAATGATATACAGCTATGCTGACAGACACTTATATAATCCAGGCAGACCATGTAGACCAGATAGAACAGATAGACAAGGTAAACCAGATAGATCTGATAGTCCAGGTAGACCAGATAGACCTGATACACCAGAAAGACAAGGTAGTCCAGATAGATCAGGTAGAAAAGATAGACCAGGTATACATGCTTGAGTTTGGAAATCAACTAATCATAATATTCGAGGTAAATAGCTATTATCAAAGGGTGAACAATTAAAAGTTAAAAGGGTGAAAGCTTCAGTTTTTTGTGATTACCTTAGAACCTGATTGGTTTTTAAGACACGTAAAGGGCCCATACACGGTCGAACAATTTGCGCAACGTAGCCCATTGTGCAAACATTTTCCCCGTGTAAGGGCCGGTTTGATGTGTTGCCCAACTGTTTGATGAAAATCAAACGCGTTTGAAAAATTTTGTGCAACGACAGCGTTGCGCAAGCTGTTTCGTCGTATATGGTGATGTTGATGCATTCTAAAGTTACCTACTTTCTGCAAAACTTGCAATTATAATTGCCAAACACGCAGCTTTCTGACATGTTTTCTCCACGAAAACATAAACACAACTCCAGTTTGCGCAACTCGTTGCGTAGTGTATGGACAATCACATATTTTTTGTCAAATACAAATTTGCGCAAATTGTTCGCTCGTGTATGGGCCCCTTAACAAAGTCAAAGTTAAAGGTCATGATATTCTCCATCAAAAAGGTTATAATACTTTTTTTCGGGCAGTTGGATTTATGGACTTTTGAGAAATGATTTGTTACACTAAAATTATGAGAATCCCGCTCGAAAATCGTCAGTTTTTTTGTATAAAATGACTGGGTTAGCGTCCTAGGTATAAGAACATTTTTGCCTTTGGCACAGCCCGTTAAAACTGTGGATGCGACACGTGTCGAGCCTACTGCAGTAAGCTCAGCAGTAAGCACGCACTGCTTACTGCAGTCACCAAATTATTGTACATATTATGTTACCTATGGGTCATTCCATGGTGACGGGTTTTGCTGGTCCCGGATCGGACGCCTCCCCAGGTGGTGGATAGGGGAACGCCTCCAATGGAGGTACCAGGGAAATTAAATACCCTGGGGTGAACCAAAATCAGCCCACTTAAGGGGTAACACCACTGTAGAGGTGCGAAAAAAGGCCAAATTTATTATTTTGTAGCGCACCCTGGTGGACACCTGGGGAACCCAAATAACCTTTTTGCTATAGCAGCACTTATTATTTCGACAGGTAAAAGCAATATACAAGCAATAAGTCGGACCAACGCGTTCTCCGACGCGCCGGGGGAAAATCGAAAATTAAATCCTTCAAAATTATTTTTCTGTTATAGGACCAACTGCACATTGTTTTTGTTATCCTGAAGTACATTTCAAGCCAAAAAACCAAAATTCCATTTTTTCAAAATCCTACAGTGGTGTTACCCCTTAAGCTAAGGTGCAAGGTACCGCGCCGATGGCTGAATGGCCAGCCAGTGGCAAAGAGGCTGGTCGCAAACGATCCCCACCGATGCCCGGGCAAGGTCGGTGTGTAAAAGTGCCTTACCCTGGTAATGCGGCTCTGCCAGGGTGGACCATCCTTTCCGGCAATACTCGTGGGATCAGACAATGGATAAAACACAAAAAAAGCAAAAAAAATTAGATGAAGGAAACAGAGAGGAGACTAATGAAGAAGATAAGGCAGAACGGCAAAGGAGTGCGGCTGAACTAGCTTTTACAGCTTTGTTCGAGAAAAGGGCGAGGGTAACGAGGTCACCACCACGGTGCGAGGACGCTACCCAACCTCTCCGAAGCAGTGCGGGCGGCAGCAGAGGAACAGCTGGCGAAACAACAGCAACCAAAGAGGTCGAAAACCGGAGCTCACTGCAGCTCCCAAACGCGACCGACGTGGCCGGAGCTGCGGCGGTAGCTGCGGCACCCGTGGCGTCGGCGGGCCCAACGGTGTCTTCGGGGACGGAGGGGGGACGTGAAAACACCCCCTGGATGGAGCACGTGAGGCGGCTCAAGGCGGTCGTAAAGGAGTCCGACGACCGACTCGAAGACATAAGGGCCGTTCTGAAAGAAATGTTGGCCTCAACAATAAAGCAGAGAAATGTCAACAATGAGATCAAGCAGGGGCTGCCAAAGCTTGAAGAGTTCGTCGACCGGGTGGCCTTTGCCAACAGGACCATCATAAAAATTAAGGCGAAATTGGCCGAAGTGCCTGAATGGGCCCCTCCAGCAGCCCCGGGCGGCGGCAAGCGAAAGGCAACACGCTCCCATAAAGCTGAAGCGAAGAGGAGCTCAAAGAAGCCACGAGCCGTCGCTCAGCCAACAACTGCTGCTCAGGCCACGACTGAGGCCCAGTGGTCAGAGGTCGCGGGGAAAAGGCGGAAACGAAAGGAGAAGGCGGCGAAAGCAGGTGGGGAGCAGGACCAACAGGAGCTCGCGGTTAGCAAAAGAAAGAAGAGGAAAAGGCGCAGAGGAGGAAGGAAGAAGAAAAGGCCTGATGCGGTGCTTCTGACCCCCTCCGAAGGCTCCACCTTCGCGGAAGTCGTCAAGACTATCCGAGAGAAGGTTGAGCCGACGAAAATCGGAGTAGAGGTCAGAGAGGTCCGGCAGACCAGGGCCGGCGGGGTGCTCCTGGAACTGGGGCAGGCTACCGCCGAAAACAAGGCGTCAATGGCAAGCGAATTGAGATCGGCGGTAGGCGGCACTGGCACCGTCAGGGAGCTGGTACCGAAGTCCCTGTTGGAAGTCAGAGACTTCGACAGTTGGACGACGGCGGAGGAAATAGAAAAGGCGCTGAGAGGGACGCTCCCTGACTACGCGGGGGACATCACGGTTGGCCTAACAAGGCCAAACGCCAGGCAGCAACGCCTGGCCTTCGTCAGGATAGAGGAGGCCGCTGCCTCAAAGATCCTCGAGAGCGGACGGGTGACAATTGGTTTCGTCAGATGCCAAGCGAGGCGCGGGGTGGACGTAAAGCGCTGCTTCCGCTGCCTCGGATACGTGTATCTTAGCTCAGCCTGCAAGGGACCAGACCGGAGCAGGTTGTGCTACCGCTGCGGCGGGGCGGACCACAAGGGCGCGGGCTGCACAGCTGACCCATTGTGCTTCCTATGTTCCGCGGGGAACATGGGGAACACAAACCACGTGGCGGGGTCAAGAGGCTGTAAGGCCTTTCGGGAGTTTTCTGTCAAGGCTTCGCGATGACCCGCATTCTGCAGGCTAATCTCCACAGGAGCAGGACGGCTCATGACCTCTTAACCCAGCTCTGCACCGAGAAAGGCGCTGATATGGTACTTATCAGCGAACAGTACCTGGAAAGGGCAGGACTGGGATGGCATGCCGACGACCTTGGCACTGCGGCCATCTGGATACCAAACCCACGAAACTTTTGTATCGAGGGAGAGGGATCCGGGTGCGGTTTTGTCTGAGTGAAATACAACGCCACGGTATATGTGAGCGTGTATCTCACCCCAAGCGACCGAATAGACGACTTCCAGGAAAAACTGGACAACCTGGAGGACGCGCTTCGGGAATCACAGGGAGACCTGGTGGTCGCTGGGGACTTCAACGCCAGAGCTATAGAGTGGGGGCCTAATTCCCGTGGAAGGAGGGTGATGGACATGGTGTCCCGGCTTGGGCTAGTTGTACTCAACACCGGTTCCACGCCAACCTTCAGAAGGCCGGGCCATAGGGGGACAATCCCAGACATCTCCCTAGCCAGCGAACATGTGGCAGCGCGAGTGGTCGACTGGAGGGTGATCGAAGACTACACGGGTAACGATCACCAGTACATCATGTTCCAGATACATGATGTGCGGCCGGCTTCCACTGCTCGTATTGCGCGCCCCCGCAGATGGAACGTCAGGGGAATAAACACCGTGACGTTCTCCGCAGCTCTGGAGCGTGGCCAGCAATCCCTGCCCGCCATTCCCGAAGGTCTATCGCCGTCTGAACAAGCGGAGACGCGGGTCGAGGCGACGAGGTCGACCCGCATACTGGTGGACGGACGAGATCGCGGAACTCCGCAGGACGTGCCTACGACTCCGTCGACGGGTGCAGAGGGCGAGAGTTCGCGACGCCTACGCAGCCCCTTTGGCCGCAGCGTTCCGAGTGGCCAAGAAAACCCTGAAGCAAGCCATCAAGAATAGCCAGCGGAGATGCTGGAGGGCCCTCATGCGGGATGTGGACCAGGACCCGTGGGGACTAGGCTACAGGATCGTCACGAAGAGGCTGGGAGCCTTTGCTCAAGGGTCCCCCAGGGACACAGCCACTTTGGACAATATCGTGAGTGGCCTTTTCCCCACCCATCCGCGGCGACCGTCCGAGCTACCACTGCCCTCGGACCTTGAAGTCCCCCCCCCTTTCAGCAAAGAGGAGCTGATAGTGGCCGCTCGTTCGATGCGAAACCGGAAGGCTCCAGGTTCAGATGGCCTTCCAGCAGAAATAGTGAAGGCAGTAGCTTCCAGTCACCCCTCTCTTTTGCTGGATATGTACAACTCGTGCTTGAAGGCGGGCAGATTCCCTGCTCGCTGGAAGACTGCGCGACTTGTGCTGATCAGCAAGGGAGGGGGCCGGCGGACACGGGGGCGTCCTATAGACCCCTGTGCATGCTGGACACGACGGGGAAGCTACTGGACAGATTATTACGGCCTCGCCTTCACGAGGCCGTACGGGCGCCGGGAGACCTGGCCCCCAGACAGTTCGGCTTCCGACCGGGCCGCTCTACTATTGACGCGGTCCAACAGGTGGTCGAGGCTGTCAGGTCGACTGAGCGGAGAAACCATCGCTCCCGACACGTGTGTCTGCTGGCCACACTGGACGTGAAGAACGCGCCCGGTTCGGTCAGATGGGACAGGGCGCTTAGGGTGATGGAGCGTGTTCGGAGAACAAATAAGGTAACTGCACCCCAACGAGCACAACAACCGCATCGGAATCAATCAGCAAGTGACGATCGTTCACCCTTTCTTCAACGCACAAAAATTGCTGACGATCACCTGGGTCATCGCAGTTCAGTGGCACATTTAGGCCAAATTTGCCGACGGTGCGAGAAAGGTCATCGCCGCCCTGGACACGACATGGTCCCATCGCGGGAAGGAAGTAAACATTCCGGGAAAAGTCATCATTGCGAGCGGTGGCGCGAATAAAGAAATAAAACTCAAATTCAATTCATAGTTCGGTGTAATTTAAAGCAATAAAATTTATATTAATTCGGTAAATTAGACTTTCATTTATTCTAATAAAGGTAATTTTTTCGGAATCAAAACATGGTCCTTCGAGCCGGATCCACCAAATGTCGCGAGGTGAACCAGTGAATAGTGTCAGTGCGTAGAAAACATTAGTAACTATTAGCAAGTGCAAGACAAGGTGCAGCAGTGCAAACATTAGTTCAAAGTGAAGATCTTGGTTGTTTTGTGCTTAGTGACAGTGAACTCTAACAAGTCAAGAAACCACCAATCCAGTCCCGTCGTTCCCCGCACCTATACAGACGCTGCAGTTAGCCAGAAAATAGAAAATCGTAAGTAATAATTTAAGCATATTTTCCAATACCCACTTTACTTTTCCAATACCCAAAGTTTGTTTACCATTTGGTGCTTAAGTCGTAACACAAGTGTCCTTTAGCGGGGTAGTTAGTTTTTTTTCGTATTCGTATTTCGTGAAAATGAGTGACGACGAACAAAAACCCACCATGGAAGAGCTCATCATCGATCAAGAGGAGCTCTTAGAAAAAATGAAAAAGTGCATGGAAAATTATCGTAAGGATGGCTCTGTTAGAAAAACTGTGCCAAACTTACAAAAAAGGCTTGAGAATATGCAGAAATATTGGCAAGAATTCAGGGCTAACGATAAGATAATCTCTAGGCAAAAATCACCGCAACTATTAAAACTAGACTATTTCTCGAAAGAGAGATACACCGAAGCAGAAGAGTTTTATATAGCTTCCGTTTCCGAAATCGAGTCATACAAATTGACAAAATTTCCACCTCCTCCGATCGTTGTAGAACAGGTTACAACGCTTAACCCAGATGAACAAAACAGACCCTCTAGTAATTTGCCAAAACCCGAGATCCGACTTCCAAAAATAGAATTGCCAAGATTTTCTGGAGATTATTCTGCCTGGCCTTCATATCATGATATTTTTAGAACCCTAGTGCACAACAGTCGGTTATATAATGTAGAAAAACTTCATTACCTTCAGACGAGCCTATGCGTAGATGCACTCAAGCTAGTAGGACACTTTCAGAAAACCGAGGCAAATTATGAAACAGCATGGGCAGTTTTAGTGAGCAGATACGACAACAAACGCGTTCTAGTCAACACATACCTTAAGAAGTTGTTCTCGATCTCCACTATTACCATAGACTCAGCTGAAAACAACCGCAGATTAATAGACGAGATAGAAGAGTGCACTCAATCATTATCAAACCTGAAAATAGATACGGCAAACTGGGTTCCCATCTTAATCTACTTAATAGTAAAGAAACTCCATCCCGACACTCATACACTGTGGGAGCAATCATTAAGGAGTCAAACAGAACTACCAACTTTCACAGAATTAAAGAACTTCCTAGAATCAAGATTTAGAACGCTGGAAGCAATCGGCGCAAAGCAACCTGCACGTTCCACCTAACAACGTGATTTGTCGTCCATTTCCAAGCCACGCCAATCATATGCCACTACTACAGAAAACGCCTGCATCATTTGCAATGGATCGCATGCCCCAAGAAAATGCCCAAAACTCATCAGCGCTAACGCCACAACCAGATTAGATTGGGTAAAACGAAAGGGTCTTTGTGGGAACTGTTTAGGTTACCGTCACAAGGCCAATGATTGCCCAAGCACCTTAGGATGCTTCAAGTGTGGACGTCGTCATCACACGCTCTTACATTCCAATTTTACTAAACTAGTGCCCATTGAAAATACCAAACCAAAACAAACAAATCCAAAAGATACAACATCCAATTCAAATAAAAAGGAGGAGCAAGCGTCGTCTTACGTGTGTCACCGTACAAGAAAGCAAGTTCTTCTTGCAACAGCTTTAGTAATTGCGGAGACTTCGAATCCAGCTTTATCACAGACTCCGCGGTCCAATGCCTACGATTAAAAAGAGAACGCAGCAACGTCATAATAACAGGAATCGCATGTGTAGAAGCAGGCAAAGGTCTTGATACGGTGTCACTCACAATACAATCACGATTAAGCAAGGAAACCATTCGAATAGATAAAGCACTCGTTCTTAAATCTTTGACAAATTTTCTTCCTTCCGCTAATCCTGAAATTTCTCAGTGTTCCCACTTGCAAGGCCTATCATTGGCCGACCCGCAGTACCATCAACCTTCAAAGGTTGATATGCTGCTGGCAGCAGATATATATGGTGATATAATTTTAGAAGGCATCCGTCGGGGTGCACGTACCGAGCCGGTGGCACAAAACACACAACTTGGCTGGATCGTACTCGGCAGATCATCACCAACCAACGCACGCCCATGCGTTCAAAGAATTGCTACTCTCCACTCAACCATTGACATCGACAAAGAACTGCGAAAATTCTGGGAAATCGAGGAGATTCAAACTAGTAGCAATTCACAAACCCAAGAACAAATAGATTGCGAAACGCATTTCGCACAATCAACAGAAAGAGAAGAAGATGGACGGTACATGGTAGCAATCCCATTCAAAGAACCAGAACCATCAGCATTATTAGGAAATTCTAGAAATCTTGCATTAGCCCGATTCAGACAATTAGAAAGAAAGTTCGACCGCAATCACGAATTAAAAAGAGAGTATGTCAAATGCATCGAGGAATACATAGAGTTGGGACATTTAGAATTAGTACCCGAAGCAGAGAAAGGGACCAATAACGCAGTTTATCTTCCACACCATGCGGTTATAAAAGAAGACAGCACTACGACTAAATTACGAGTAGTGTTCGATGCATCGTTGAAAACTAACACAGGAACTTCCTTAAACGACCTTATGATGGTTGGCCCAATTATTCAAGATGACATGACCCAGATTCTACTCAGATGGCGCAAGCATAAAATTGGATTTTCGGCAGATATAGAAAAGATGTATCGCCAAGTCAGAATTAAACCAAAAGACAGAGATTACCACAGAATTCTATGGAGGAATTCTGTCGACGAATCAATCTTAGACTACAGGTTGACCACAGTCACATTCGGAACTGCCAGTGCCCCCTATCTTGCAACGCGAACTTTACAACAAATAGCAAAAGATGAAGGCGACATATCTCCCATTACTCGGGAAATAATTCTAAAAGATTTCTATGTAGATAACGTACTTTCAGGAGCCGACACTATAACAGAAGCATTAACGATTCAAGATGCACTCATCAAAATCTTGCAATTAGGTGGTATGCCATTAAAAAAATGGGTTTCTAACGACCCAGCACTCATCGACCATTTACCCAAAGACTACAAAGAAGTGCCAATAGAAGTTAAAATCAATGTGGAGAAGGCAGTAAAAACATTAGGAATTTACTGGCACCCCATATCGGATACCTTCTCATACAAGGTTAACCTATCAACAGACCAGACATCGTCCACAAAGAGAGAAGTCCTATCACAAGTAGCTAAATTGTTCGACCCGCTAGGTTGGGTAGCACCCATAGTAGTAACAGGAAAAATTCTTATGCAGACACTCTGGTTACATGGATTGGAATGGGACGACACATTATCAAAAAATCACGAAGAACAATGGAAAGCGTTCAAGCGATCACTTAATCACTTAGAAAAAATCAAAATACCAAGATGGCTGGGGGTGACTAAAGAACCTCACCGTCAGAAGATCGAGATTCATGGATTTTGCGACGCTTCGCTCAAGGCATATGCTGCAGTTGTGTACCTGAAGTCTACAAACGAGAAGGGCACAATAATTAGACTGCTCACAGCAAAAACCAGAGTAGCACCAGTTAAACTTGTTTCCTTGCCACGGTTAGAACTCTGTGGCGCAGTGCTCCTGGCACGCCTTATTAACCAAGTGAAGGCAGCACTACAATTTGGAGATATTACTGCTTTCACTTGGACAGATTCCGAAATTGTACTAGCTTGGTTACGAGGACAGCCCAACGCGTGGAAAGCATTTGTCGCTCACAGAGTAACCGAAATTCACGCCACTTTAGGAAGCTGCACCTGGAGGCATGTGAAATCAAAGGATAATCCCGCGGATTGTGCCAGCCGCGGAATTTCTGCAGAAGAACTAATCAATCACCCTCTATGGTGGTAAGGCCCAGAATGGTTGACACTTCCAGCAGACCGATGGTCACAAGAAAAAGCATTAATGGAGACCACGCAAGAAATGCGTAAGACTACTATGCACGTCGCTGCAGATCACAGAGACTCTATTTTGACGCGATTCTCTTCATTCACCCACCTGATAAGGACTTTCGCTTATATACTAAGATTCATTGCACATCTCAAAAACAAAATTTCTCCAGATAAAGCGGCCGACAACAAAACGTCATGGCTTTCCTCAAACGAAATTAGGGTGGCTCTTAATAAAGTATTACTCATCGCACAAGCAGAAACATTTCCCCGAGAACTCACCTGCCTAAGGAAAAATAAAGAATGCATCAGAGAAAGCAGATTGTTAGACTTAAACCCATTCATTAACAGCGAAGGCCTTATGAGAGTGAGAGGAAGGATTTCCAAATCGTCTCTTCCATTCGAATCAAAACAGCCGGTGATTTTAGACAACACACATAACTTATCTCGATTGATCGTCGACTATTACCACAGAGCAACTCAACATGGAGGAGTACAATTAACTTGCGCAACGATGCAAAGAAAATATTGGATTTTGCGTATGAGAAATGTAGTTAGAGCAACAATTTTTAGGTGCGTCATTTGCCATCGCCAAAAAGGACAATCATGCCAACAGCTGATGGGAGAACTACCAAGCCCCAGAGTAAACATTTCAGAGCCGTTTGCTCACACGAGAGTAGACTTTTGTGGACCATTTGAAATACGTACCAAACAGGGACGAAAAATCACTTTAGCCAAGGGATATGTTTCACTTTTTGTTTGTTTAGCCACGAAAGCCATTCATCTAGAACTCGTGAGCGACCTAAGCACTCCGGCATTCCTTGCAGCCTTCAAAAGATTTTGCAGCAGAAGGGGAATGCCCTCGGACATTTACAGCGACAATGGCACAAATTTTGTGGGGGCAAAGACAGTAATCGAGCGAGATTGGAAGAAGTGCCTGTCCCAGGTACAAGTCGAAATCGCAGAAGTCTTAGCGACTGACCTAATAACATGGCATTTTATACCACCATATGCACCACACTTTGGTGGGTTGTGGGAAGCAGGGGTAAAGAGCTTCAAATATCATTTTAAGAGAATAAGTGGATGCAGAACTTGGACATTTGAAGAGATGTGCACCATTTTGTGCCAAATCGAAGCTACGCTGAACTCGAGACCGCTATGCCCATTGAGATCAGACACCACCGACTTAGACTATTTAACACCGGCCAAAATCCTGAGTGGAAGATCAATTTTTACCCCCCCCCCCCCCCCCGGAGCCCTCACTATTGGACATGAACGAGAACCGATTAGATCGATGGCAACGAGTGCAACAAGTTCATCAACAATTTTGGACAAAATGGCAAACAGAATATTTGCACCGTTTGCAACAGAGGCCAAAATGGCGAAAACCGGTAGAGCACTTGAAAGTAGATGATGTAGTAATATTAAAAGAAGACAAGCTACCACCCAGCAAATGGCTTTTAGGACGAGTAGTGGAGCTGCATCCCGGTAAAGACAACCTTACGAGAGTGGTTACCGTACAAAGCAAGGATAAATTGTTAAAGAGACCCGTTACTAAGCTCTGCAGGTTACCGTATGAAGAGCACGAATCTATCAATCACAGCTCCTATCACAAAAACAAGGACGTAAACATGGAGTTTACTTGAAGTGCAACAGGGTCATCAGGCAGGTAGGAGAAATGCCAAAACGCCACTCGGCGCGCATTACGATCCTCTTCTCTACTGACCACGCTATTCACTTACGTCACGGTATTCTCAGTAGTCATAAAGAGCTCCGCCGCTTATTCCGTATCATACCCAGATCCAGGCCTATATGTTGAACATCTAGGTGAGGCACAACTGCGACGTGGAACGTTGAGGCTTGATCTCTGCCACAAGACTCATTTTCAAGCTGGCATAGAACGAGCAAAGGGAGTCAAGGCCAATATGGACCAGATGTGCGCGAGAGTTAAACAATTTACTGGTGATGCACACTGCGATATGCTGTTGGAGTACATCAACGAAAAGAAGGATAAACTTCTCAGCACCATTGATGTGCTAACCAGCAAAGAACTTACTCATAGAAGAAAAAGAGGCTTATTCGGACAGTTGCTGCAATCCGTATTTTGGGTTAACGACGAGGCCTACAAAGACATTAAGAACTTAGATTTAACTCAGAAACACCTCATTCAGGAGCTGGGAAACCAACATGTACTTCTCCTATCCATGACGCACCACATAAATGTCTCTGACCAAAGAATCACGGACAAAGTCAATACACTCACCTCAAAGATCAACAAAGTCATGGATATACTAAATGACATGGAGCCCTGGCATGCTGCCATTGACGGCAATCGAATCAACATTCATATATTCGCAGCGTACCATTCAGCACTAAACCTATTAGATGACCTGACAGACTATTATAACAAGGTAGTAACAGGATTACTAGGGCAAGGGTCAGTAACCGATTTCATCTCTCCTTCACAACTAGCCACAGTCATCCAACAGGCATCGCACAACCTACCTACCAATCTTGAGATAAAAAGACAGAGCACAGGGCATGTAGAAGTAATGCTAAACGAATCCATGGTCCGTGCATACGACTACTTAAATATTTTAGAGCCAGTCCCATTTAAATTGGTGAAAGTCACCCCAATCCCGCGAAGACTGGAAGCGTCGACCTACCTCAACCCGGTGGCGACAAAAAACTTTCTCGCAGTCGATTTCGACTCGGAAAAATACTTCGAACTCACAGAGTCCGAGTTCCGTGCATGCGATCAATTGGGAAGCATGCAATACTTATGCTCACCCACCGTAATAAACAACCTGGAGACCAATTCCAATTGCGTCATTGATGCGGTAATTCGTCGAGAACCAAGAAAACCGTGCGAATTTAGTCAAGTGATCTTGCCAAAAAACAGTTGGAAACGCCTCATAAAACCAAACACTTGGCTCTTCCTCTTAGATACTCCGGTGGTAGCATCCATACGATGCAATCGCACACGGGAGGAGACTACACTTCAAGGCGTAGGCATAATCAACATCGATCGTGGATGCACACTACAAACAAAGACAATTTCACTAAAATCAAATTTAGACGAAGTAGTTCCAGTTGAAGCAACCCACCATTATCCTGTAAATTATTCGAGTCCAGAACTCAAACCTTTCCCGGTAGGTCCAAGGAATTCCAGGGACGAAGAGCCCGTGTTAAGGCCGGTAGATTCTCTTGAAGATATATCAAGACCGGAAATCCCTCTGCCTACTGGAACAACAGTTGGCCACCACGCAATCTCAACCATCGTTGCAGTGGCTTGCGCGTTATTAATTGGCTTCGCAATTTACAGACGAAAGGCCTACTGCAAATGGTGCCCAAAGGGTCTGACAAGATCCACAGAAGCAGATTCAAGTGAATCAAACAAACGAGAGGCGCAAGAAGGATATGCTACCATCTCTTCAGCTAGAACTCCACAAGGATCAGGGGAGTTTTCCTTCTCTCCCATCGAACGCAAATGGACGCAGAAAACTGCCGATAATTCCCGCACAGATTAAACAGTCAAACCTCTTAATAAATTAGATTTAAGCACTAAATGAAAACTCTCCCTTTACTCACAAATTTCAATCCTTGCTTAATCCAAACCGTTCCCACGTTGCAGAAGGCGAGTAGGTGCGCCACAAAACACCGAGTTCCAGAGTCAACTTTCTGTGTGCATGGAGGAAATGCCGCCATAGTAAAGTTGACTGATATAACCTATATTTACAGAAACATTGTTTGTCCTTTCCTGGCCCGGGAGCATGTTCGGAGAACAAATAAGGTAACTGCACCCCAACGAGCACAACAACCGCATCGGAATCAATCAGCAAGTGACGATCGTTCACCCTTTCTTCAACGGACAAAAATTGCTGACGATCACCTGGGTCATCGCAGTTCAGCGGCACATTTAGGCCAAATTTGCCGACGGTGCGAGAAAGGTCATCGCCGCCCTGGACACGCATGGTCCCATTGCGGGAAGGAAGTAAACATTCCGGGAAAAGTCATCATTGCGAGCGGTGGCGCGAATAAAGAAATAAAACTCAAATTCAATTCATAGTTCGGTGTAATTTATAGCAATAAAATTTATATTAATTCGGTAAATTAGACTTTCATTTATTCTAATAAAGGTAATTTTTTCGGAATCAAAACAGAGCGCGACTTTGGACTCCCTCAGCACCTGCAAAGGATGCTGGGGGACTACCTGAACGAGCGCTTCATAGAATACGAAAGTAACGATGGCTTGCAAAGAAGGGAAATAACATCTGGGGCCGCCCAGGGCTCCATTCTGGGTCCCGACGTCTGGAACATTTCCTACGACGGGCTCCTGCGTCTGGAGATGCCCGAGGGTGTTTTCCTGGTTGGGTACGCGGACGACGTCGCGGTGATTATCACTGCGAGACGTCGACGCTGCGCAGATGCGCCTCAACCAGGCAATGCGTAGAATTTCCTCCTGGATGGACGACTGCGGGCTTGAGCTTGCAGCTCATAAAACGGAGATTGTGTTACTCACGAAAAAGCGCTTCAACACGGTGCGCAATTTCGGGGTGGGGAACGCGACAATCGAATCAAAGAGAGCCGTAAAGTACCTCGGTTGTCCTTCGGGGTACATGTATTGCGAGCCGCGGACAGGGCGGCGGCGGGGTTGGCGTCGCTTAGCAGGATCATGGCCAACGTTCATGGCCCCAGACCCTGCATATGACGCCTGCTCATGCGCACCGCCGAATCCATCCTGCTCTACGGAGCAGAGGTGTGGGCCGACGCGCTGCAGTATGAAAAATACCGCAAGCGCATGGCCACAGTACAGAGACGGGGAGCTCTCCGTGTCGCGTGTTCCTACCGCACGGTCTCCGAGCCCGCAGCGCTGGTGGTCGCCGGAGTTATCCCGATCGACCTGCTAGCCCAGGAGAGACAGTCCATCCACCGAGAGAGGAGCAGGATGGGGAAACGCGAGGCGGCAAGGGCTGCCAGGGTCAACACCATGGAGGTCTGGCAAACGCGCTGGGAGGGTGATCCCAGGGGCAGGTGGACAACCCACCTGATCGGCCAGCTGAGCACCTGGGTAGACCGGGAGTTCGGCGAAGTCGATTATTACCTTACCCAATTTCTGACAGGGTGTACGATGTACCTGTAAGAAAGGTATTCGAAGGATAATGCCGGTTAAGGGGCAGGAAATATAAATTCAGAAGAAAAGTCACTATCAATGATAAATATAAATTCTTTATTGATGCACACGATATGCTCTCTATGACGGATAATTCTAGACTTACTGTACATGATAAAAATGCATGCAAATACGAACTATTTGATGATAAGATGAACGGTAATTCTCGAGTTGATGAATGTAAATTTGGTTTGGTAACTTTAGCTGATTTTTTGGTGTTGACTTCTTCGTTAGTATGAGTTTAGTTTGTGAGAGCTCCAACATGCCGCCCACCTTGGCGTGTCGCCAACTATAGCTAGACATCTGAGGTTTGTGGAAGGAAACAAATCTTCGTTATCGGTCGCTTGAATGTAGTACCACGGCATCTCACCGTCGCTACCCGAACCTGACCGTCACTGCCAGGGTGTATTGCCTCTATTCGACCCAAGATCCATTTTGTTGGGGACAGGCGTTCTTCTTTTAGGAGAACCAGCTCACCAACTTCCGGATTTCTGGACGGTGTTACCCACTTAGATCGCTGTTGTAGGGTTTGCAAATAATCCTTTGACCACTGATGCCAGAAGTGCTGCTTCATCTGCAATAAAAGTTTCCAACGGCCAAGAACATTAGACTTCGTTTCTAGCAGATTAGTCTCGGGAATAGTTATGAGTGGACCACCGATCAGGAAGTGTCCTGGCGTTAGCGATTCTATTTCTTCCGGATCGTCTGACCTGGCACATAAAGGACGCGGGTTTAGACAGGCCTCTATACCTGCAAGTAAAGTTGATATTTCCTCAAATGTAAGGGTTTGATCCTTCACAATGCAACGGAAATGGCGTTTGAAGGACTTGGCGGCTGCTTCCCACATGCCGCCGAAATGGGGTGAATAAGGAGGAATGAAGTGCCAAATTATGTTCTTCATTGCAAGTGCTTCGCCTATTACAGAATGCTTTGAAAAGGGTTTGAAGTTCTCGGCTGGCACCTATAAAGTTTGTTCCTCTGTCGCTGTAGAGGTCAGAGCAAATACCTCGTCTGGCTATGAAGCGATTAAAGGCGGCTAGGAAATCGTCTGTAGTCATCGATGACACCGCTTCTAAGTGCACTGCCTTAGTGCAAAGGCACACGAACACAGCTACATATCCTTTGAACGAACGGTATCCTCTTCCTCTGGATGATTTTAGCGTGATGGGTCCAGCGTAGGCTATGCCACAATGTAGGAATGGCCTAGATGGTGTTACACGGGGTGCAGGTAGATCCGCCATAATTTGAGAAGCTGGTTTAGGGCGGTTACGGATGCAATTGATACAGTTTCGCAGTCTTTTTTGTATTAAACTTCTTCCTTTCAGTATCCAATATCGACGCCGAACGTATGAAAACGTCAGCTGCGGGCCTCCGTGAAGTGTTGAAGAGTGAGCGTCCATCACGATTAGAAAGGAGAGATGGCTGGCTTTGGGTAAGATTATTGGATGTTGCTCTGAGTAGGGTAGGAATGAATTTCTTAATCGGCCTCCCACTCGAAGTATGCGGTCGTCATCCAAGATAGGGTTCAAGCTTCGTATTGAGCTTCTTAGTGATACTGGTAGTTTGCGTTTTAAGATTTCAATTTCAGAGGAAAATGCCACTCTTTGTTCTTCTCGAATCCAAAAGTTCCTAGCTAAGGTGATTTCATTCGCGGTAAGGTATCCTCCTTGTTGGTGCGAAGTGGAACTGCGGCAATTGTTAATAAATCGGAAAATGTAGGCAGTAATTCTTAATAATTTACAGAGAGATGAAAAGTGGTTGAGTAGTTCCCACGCAGTATGGATTTCGGCCATGTGTACAATGGTTGTAGTGCGTTCCTCCTGGAGTGCTTCAGGACTAGATGTCTGCTCCATAGTGGTACATTTCAACTGTGGTTGCGATAAAAAACTGGGACCATTCCACCATAATGAATGTTGTTTAAGTTCACTCGGGTATAGACCACGTGAAGCGCAATCGGCTGGATTCTGCTTCGTTGGCACGTAACTCCATGGAGAAGGTGAAATAGTTTGTTGTACTTCAGAAACTCGATTGGCGACGAACACCTTCCAGCGACTAGGATGGGACCTGATCCATGCCAATACAACGGTGGAGTCTGTCCAAGCGTGGATTGAATGAAACGAAATTGACTCGGAGATAAATTGTCGCATTAATCTTGTTAGGACAGCGCCACAGAGCTCCAGGCGAGGCAGCGATACTGTTTTCGTTGGCGCGACTTTAGATTTAGAACTGATAAGATGAACTGATATGTTGCCGTCGGGAGTAATTACTCGAACATATAGGACCGCCGCATAGGCTGATAATGATGCGTCCGCAAAGCCGTGAAGTTCACATTGAACATTAGCTGAGGTACTGATCCAGCGATTGATTCGTATATCCTCTAGAAGCTTTAACTGTGAGCTAAATAAATTCCATTTTGTTGCTATCTGCGATGGGAGTATGTCATCCCAGTCAAGATTAAGGAGCCATAATTTTTGAATCATGATCTTTGCCACAATAATCACGGGGGCCAACCAGCCAAGGGGATCATAAAGTTTGCATATATCAGAGAGAATAGTCCTTTTAGTAGGTGAAGATTGAGACTTAGAGATGCGTACCTGGAATCTAAATTGGTCGGCTTCTGGTAACCATGCTATACCTAAAGTTTTTATCGGATCTGCCTTTGACAGGTTGAGAGATGAATTGCCGTTGCAGAAGTCCGGTGGTAAGTGTGCCGTCAATTCCGGTCGACTGGAAGCCCACTTTCGTAACTGAAATCCTCCAGAAGTTAGAAGTTCTATAAGTTCTTGCTGAAGTTGCAGCGCTGTCTCTATGTCGTCGGCCCCACTTAGGATGTCATCCACATAAGTATCGGTAAGTAGAACCTGAGAGCCTCGCGGAAACTTAGCGGCTTCATCTTGGGCTAGTCTCTGTAACGTTTTCAATGCCAGAAATGGAGCTGAAGCGGTGAGGTAGGTTACCGTAGTCAACTGATAATCCTGGATCTCCTCGGAGGGACTATTGCGCCAAACAATCCGTTGTAGGTTGCGATCAAGCTCGTTCACTTTGATTTGGCGAAACACCTTCTCCACATCGACTGTAAAGACAAAACGATGACGTCTCCAGTTAAATATAATCGCGCATATGTCTCGTTGTAATTTAGGGCCTACAAGTAAACGATCATTCAACGCATATCCGTTAGTTGTTTTTGACGACGCGTCGAAAACTACCCTTAGTTTGGTTGTTACGGAGTCTTCTTTAAGGACACAGTGATGTGGTATATAGCATATGTTTGTTTTTTCCTCTGCGAACGAAGGAGGTGTGACTACTTGCATGTGACCCAATTCCTTATACTGATCCATAAAAGACACATACTGGGATTGCAATTCGGGATTAGCTTGAAATCTTCGTTCCATTTGATATAGGCGCTGTATTGCACGTTGCCTTGAATTACCAAGTTCGATATTGATTTGAAATTGTGGTGGTAGTGGCAACCTCACCACATAGCGTCCATTTGAATCACGTTGTACTGTCTGGTTGTAGAAATCTTCGCAGTAATTCTCGTCAGCAGTCAGTAGTTTTTCTGAAGGCACCTCTTCAATCTGCCAAAAGTTGGTTAACAAATTATTTAAGTCTGTATCCGCCTGAGCGTACGTAGTACAGGCCGTTGTTGCGCCTGGAGGTTCTTGAGATTCACAAGATGTAGGGCCCGAGACTATCCAACCTAATGAGGTCTGTTGTGCTACCGGTTGATTATAACCACCTTTGCGAAGATCTCCCAGGAGAAGATGACCATAAACCTCTGCTCCCAGAATGACATCAACCCGGTCAGGGTGGAGTTAATGTGGGTCCGCAAGTTGAAGGTTGGCTAAATGAGTCCAGGTTGAAGGTTTGTCAAAAATCGTCTGAATCGGAGTAGTCAATCGTTTGAAGATAAGCGGATTGCATTCGAAGAGAAATTCGGGATTAATCGTAGACGAGCAGCGAATGGATACCGTTGCCCGAGCTGTACCAGCTATGACTCCACCTATACCGTTGACTGAGAAGTTCGTTTTCCTTCTAGAAATCTGTAAAAGTTGGGCGCAAAACTCTGAGATGAAGGAAGATTGAGAGCCTTGATCCAATAACGCGCGAAAGCGTAGACGTTCAGAACTTGCGGTAAAGATGTCGATGAGTGCAGTGGCTAATAGCACCACTTCACCTGGCCTAGCTGTATGAGATATGCTGGAAGTAAAGGAGGCAGTAGCATGCCCAGGTGGGTGAGTAGCTTCGTTTTGATGCAACATCGTATGATGTTGACCATCACAAAGACGGCACCTAAAGGTCGATGAGCAATTGACATGTGAGTGGTCTTTCATTAAGCAATTTTGGCATAGCTGTTCTTTCGTCACCAATTTACTTTTTTTACTTACGCTTTTCTACTGAAAGTTGTTTAAATTGTCGACAAAACATAATGAAGTGTCTCCCTGAACACAAACTGCAGCCGCTAGCCGGGTTACCTTTAATTGTGTTTGTAGTGGTAGTGTTGCTGTGTATATGGCTTGTGGTTTGGAGTCGTGAAGGTTTTTGAAGCTTGCTGGTACCCACTGCTTCCAAGATTCGTATACGTGAAAGGAGAAAATTTTGAATATCCTTGAAAACTGGCAAATCCTTGGAAGACGTCACTAGGGATTCCCATTCCCTACGTGTTTGTGCATCAAATTTCTTCGCCACTATACAGGTAAGCCAATCATCCCACTGATCAACCGGGCGTTTTAAATTAGCTAATGCTTGAGTGGATTCCGAAATCCGATTCATCAGGCGTTTGAGATCATGAGCAGTCTCTTGTTGAACAGTAGGAGCATTTAAGATGGCCTCAATGTGCACTTGAACTAAGATATGTAGATTTTCATACCTTTCTGTGAGAGCCTTCCAGGCTGAAGTGTAGTTGGCATCCGTTATCGTATAGTTCCTGATAAGTAATTCTGCTTCACCGCGCACATTTGCCTTCAAATAATGTAGCCGTTGGACGTTGGTCAGATTAGAATTGTTGGCAATCAAGGTAGTGAACATGTCTTTGAACGCTGTCCACTCAAGGTAGTCCCCACTAAACGGAGGTATAGTGATTCGTGGAAGTTTAGTTTCGCTGCCTGAGGTTGATGAGTTCATAACCATGCTTTCATCCTTGATCGTATTGCTGCTGGTTTCGCCCAACAGCCCAGTTAACCACGCCAAAGTCTCGACATATGTACATTCTACGTCTGCGTAAACATCGTTTAAGAGATATTCATAGTTTCCTTCATCATCACTGGATGACGTGGAAATTACTTTATCATGACCCTCCACAAAGCTGGCCCAATATTTCTCAAGTAAACCAAGTCGTGCTTTAATGAAGTTGTTGTCACGTTTGTCCCTAGCGGTTTTGTTGAAGTTCTGTACAAAATTCGCAATCAACTTGTTTTCAGTTACTATTGTTTTTTTTTATAATGGAAGATTTACTTAAGAAACAAAGCCATAATATTGTTTCTTAAGTAAATCTTCCATTATAAAAAAAAACAATAGTAACTGAAAACTAAAATCAATTAAGAGATACGATTAATTGTTAAATAAAGATTTTCTTTTGTTTTTTAATATCAGACCACGTGCCCACTGTTTAAAATATCAAAAAATTGTCTAATTATCAAAAAGTGTCTAAATAATCAAAAAAGGAAAAATTGTCTAAATAAAGCTCACAATAATTTACGTCCCACTTGTTATCCCTTTCGTTCTCTAGGGCTCGGTTTTGCTGCTTAAATTAAGATTCATATTGATTTTATAATTATATGAAATTTGAATAGGAAACACACAAAAAGTCGCATTTATTTCTTGCGGTAGGCCAAACAAAAGGAAATTATCAAACATACGGTTATTGGGTTTAATGTAAATGGAAATGTTTAAAAAAAATCTTTTCTACTAAATATGCATCTCTATAATTTCCTTTTTTTTTTAAATTAATTCAAATGAAACACGTTGTTAGGGACATAGTGGCACTCGTGTTTAACATTTAATTTTGAAATTGTTTGAAATTATTATTATAAACACCCACGCGTTTCCTCAAGAGGCATTAATCGTACCGCCGAGAACAATAGATTTTTGTAATTGAAGTCTAGAAAAGCACGTTCAACCGATTTACTAATAGACATCCCTTAACATCCGGCTCGAAGGACCAAATTTATGTACGATGTACCTGTAAGAAAGGTATTCGAAGCATAATGCCGATTAAGGGGCAGGAAATATAAATTCGGAAGAAAAGTCACTATCAATGATAAATATAAATTCTTTATTGATGCACACGATATGCTCTCTATGACGGATAATTCTAGACTTACTGTACATGATAAAAATGCATGCAAATACGAAATATTTGATGATAAGATGAACGGTAATTCTCGAGTTGATGAATGTAAATTTGGTTTGGTAACTTTAGCTGACTTTTTGGTGTTGACTTCTTCGTTAGTATGAGTTTAGTTTGTGAGAGTTCCAACACAGGGCACGGCCTTTTCCGTGCGTACCTGAGGAAAATGGGTAAGGTGGCGGATGCCGCGTGCCCTTACGGGGACTCCGCTTCGGACGACGCCCACCATACATTCTTTGAATGCATTAGGTGGGAGGTCGAGCGAGGCGGGATGGGGGAGGGGCTCGGAAGTGTGACCCCCGACACAATTGTCGGGGTCATGCTACGAGGCCCCCGGGAATGGTCGAGGGTGGCGCGCTTTGTCCAGACCATCCTAAAAACGAAGAAGATGGAGACGGAGGCCCGTTAATCTGTCTCCGCGGAGCCCTGGCAGCTCCTCGCCCAACAGGAGGGACGCGTAAACGTCTAGTTGGTGACGCCCGTCCGAAGTAATGCCTCGCGGCGGTGCCGGTTGGGATCAACGTCGCCGAAAGGGGTGGTGAGTTTAGTCAGTAAGAATCTGACACTACCGTCTGAGTGCGGATCCTCAGCGGTGTCTATGCAAGATTCTCACCACCCCTCGCAAAAAAAAAAAATGGTGACGGGTGGGACATTTTAACACATTTTTTGATATACATTCAGTTATTTTAAAGTGCAAACAAAGCATATAATACATACTGTATTTATGATAGCATTCTTAGATATATTTTTTAAGATATGATAAAAGAAAACAACATAAGTATATATTCTAACATTGTTAAATTCGTAGAACTACATATGTGACGGGTGGGACACGCAAAACCCTTCTTTCTTTAGATACTTGCACTTGACCTTGAAATTTAGATCAAATAGTTCATATGAAGCCGTAATCTTATTGTAGTATGCTATTTGAGTTATGTCGCTAATTGTTTTCTAAAAAGACGTGACGGATGGGACGAGTAAAAAACTATACACACAAAACACATTAATTTAGGCATATTTTATTAACTATTTAGTTATTTTTTAGGCTTGGTGTAGGGAATTCATGTTCTACATTTCTTTCGCTTTATAGCTCAGCTGCTGGTTTTAAATCAACGTCACTTTCGCTAGAAGTATATAAGTGAATATTTGAGCTTGCATTCTTCATCTAATCGCACTTTTTTTGAATTGATTGGAAAAATCAATATTCAACTGGGAAAATACAAAAGGTAATAATTTTATTTTTTACTACACGCATATTTCGGAATACTTTGGGGCTTTAACAATACAGCCTGATCCAAATCAGTTGAGGTTTTCTTCGCGCATGTAGGGAAATGAAAATTGCACACAAATAAACATTGCGCATGTCGGGATAAGACATGCGCTTATGTATTTTCCCATTTCCTCTTCGAAATCTCTTGTTATTCTCACTTTTCTGTTGTTATTCTCTCTGCGCATGGAAAATTGGACTTTTGAGAAACCTCATCTCTTTTGGATCGGCCTCTACCTAAAGCCTAAAATTTATGTGATTTTCGTCACTTTTTTTTCATTAGCTTGGTGTCATTTTCCATGGAATGACCCCTATGTATGTGTATTTTAATTTGAAAAATTAAACTGACAAATAATTTCCTAACGTCGACGAAAAACTTCATTGTAGGTACTAATTAATTTTCGAAAGTTTGCCTTAGCCCAGTCACTTTATACAAAAAAAAGTCCAAACCTCTAAATGCCAACTGGAGATTTTACAGCGGGATTCTATTTATTTTGAGGTGACAAATAATTTAACAAAAGTCCCTAAAGCCAACTGGCCGGCCAATCAAGTAACGAAGGGTCAAAGATCACAAAAAACAGTTTTCTCGTAAATTATCGGTTTTAAGTTAAATGGGAATCTGCATAAAAATGTCCTACACAAAATTTACGTAGAACCAATAGTTTTCGATATATTTGGTGCGTTTTATATTCATTGGAGTACATACGCCAGGGTAGTTGGGCGCACATCGGAGTAAATGCTGCTATACCACAGTATGTGCGCCCAACTACTCCGGAGTACGCACTCCAATGAAAATGAAACGCGCCTATTGGGTGACAAACTTCGAAGCAACGCATACACAACTATTCTATAGGAGTGCATGTTTTTGTTGTGTAAGTTTGTGGCAGCGTTATGACTGAGATTTGTTAGTTAAATCAAGAGATAATGTAATCAATAACTCAAAAAAAGTTTGTATTACAAAATTGATGGTCCAACCGAAGGGTCGCCCACCCACCAACATGTGCAATAACCAGCTCATACCTAATTACTAGTAACAAGTTGATTTTTTCACTGTTGGTTAGCACTTGTTCGTAAAATAAGATAACAAATGCAGATTTGGGCAGAGCGTAAGACTGGGAAATCGGACCACTGAATTTGTAGGATAATGTGGCCATCTTAATGTACCCCCTACCTAGGGGTTAAGAACTACCCCCTCACTACGGGTTGAGAACTAAATTATTTAATTTTATACCTTAACTTCATTTCACCCCGCCAATTTTTGGTGCACAAATAGCCACTACTGTAAGCTATTGTTTGAGACCAAAATCAACCCTATCGGACCTGCGGAACCCACCCACCCCCACAGCAACCCCTAAAGTTAAATTTTTTTTATGCTCAAAATAAAGCTTCACCCCGCCAATCTTGAATGAAAATGCACCTACTAGATATAAGACAATTTTTAGAAACCATAACTCGCTACTAGAGGGTGAAAACTAAGGCCCCTGTGCTGAAAGTCGAGTCGTGTAATGTGACAAGTCGTTTGAGTTGAAGAAAGTGACGTTTCAGTCGAATTGCGAATTTCAGCACAGGGGCAAGAGAGTGGAAGTGCTAAGTTGAGTTTAAGCTACTATACTGAATCTCGTAACTTGACCAAAACGTCACTTTCTTCAACTCAAACGACTTGTCACATTACACGACTCGACTTTCAGCACAGGGGCCAAAATTAACTAAATTGGCGGGGTGAAATGAAGTTAAGGTATAAAATTAAATAATTTAGTTCTCAACCCCTAGTGGTGGGGGTAGTTTCCGATGCCCCAAGGGGGTAGGTATGGTTTCTAAAACTTTTGTTAAATCTAGTAGGCGCATGTTCATTAAAAATTGGCGGGGTAAAGCTTTATTTTGGACATAAAAAGACTGGTGTGCGTAGGACCACACGATGGAAGTGAAAACTTCTATGGCCATTCTGTATTTCCAATTCAATCTTAATATTACAGGAGGATAATGGTCAATAAATTTTGTCTATGAATGTTCCATCGCGCATTTGAAATACTTTTTTGGTGGACTTGGAAACACATTTTATTAGACAAGTCGTTCTTATTTAATTATACAGTCGTTATACAGGTTTTTATGCATTTTACTTTTTACAAAATTGTGGTGAAGTGATTTGTTATGCATACCATATTGCCAGTACGTTTTGAATTCATTATTTCCGACCTTAAACACCTCCAAATAGCGATTCTCGGTGAAATCGAAACGTAATTCCGAAAATCGTAGCGCCAAATTGGCACCGCCATTTTGAATTTTCAAATTTTGACCACAGATTCGCCATTTGTGACCTTAAAAACCCCCGATACTGATTTTCAATCGATTCAGAACACATTTGCAAAATTCATTTGCCATATAGACACCGCCATTTTGAATTTTCAAATTTTGACCATAGAATCGTTATTTGTGGCCTTAAAAACCCCCCGATACCGATTTTGAATGGATTCAGGACAAATTTGCAAAATTCATCCGCATTTTTAATTTTCAAATTTTGAGCAAAGAATCGTCATTTGTGGCCCTACAAACCAATTTGCCAAAATAATCCGCCAGATTGGCACCGCCATTTTGAATTTTCAAATTTTGACCATAGAATCGTCATTTGTGGCCTTAAAAACCCCCGATATCGATTTTGAATGGATTCAGAACACATTTGCAAAATTCATCCGCCATATTGGCGCCGCCATTTTTAATTTTCAAATGTTGGGCACAGAATCGTCATTTGTGGCCCTAAAAAACCCCCGATACCGATTTTCAATGGATTCAGAACACATTTGCCAAAAAATCCGCCATATTGGCGCCGCCATTTGGAATTTTCAAATTTTGACCACAGATTCGTCATTCGCGCTCATAAAATCCTCTCGATACCGATTTTCAATATAATCGGAACACAATTGCAAAATTCGTCCGCCATCTTGGAACCGCCATCTTGATAAGCTGTCCGATTGCATTGTCGTGGGAACTCAATGTGTGTGCAAAAGTTTCATGCAAATCGGTTTAGTAGAAGTAGTTAAAAAAGCTGTCGCAAGATTTGAACCAAAGAAACAAACTAACAAACAAATATACGAGGTTAAGCTAAATAAAACCATTAAAAAATACATAATAATCCATAATACATAATCAAACATAAGAATACAGGCTCAAAAAATAGCTTACCCTAAGGGCTATTTCTACACAAAAAATTGGCGGGGTGATTCCATAAGCAAGTGCGAAACACTCACTTTTAGTAATAGGGGTTGTCGTGGGGGTAGTTTCCGATTAAGTTAGAGGGTTGGTTTTATTTTTATTAAATTCGGCATACCCAAATTAGTAAAAGGTGACTTTATCAGCGGGGTGTATAAACTCTCTCGCAGTTAAAAATTTTTTTATATTTCGTTCAATTGAACGTTCAGATCTTCAAGTGCCTTATCAAAAAGAATAAGTTTTGTTTTATTGAATGCTGAAGTTTTATTATAATTTAAATATTTTTCGAAGGACTGGTTTGATTCAGAAATAAGATACATAATTAATTAATACTCGACTAAAACGAGTCGAGTTTAACAGCCGAAAGAGGACAAAACCGTTACTTGAATAGAAATAAAGAATATTCAGTAACCCCGCCCCTTTTTAACCACCAGAATGGATGCATAGTCCGACCCGGCAAGGCCCGCACTACACACCCACCTCCCCACCTTCAATGAACTGTAAAAAAGAATTTCACATTCTCGTCTTATTTTGGGATGTATTATCGAAATTCATGATTAAAATATGCGGCGCCACGGAAATCATAGTTTTGAAATAACTCAAAACCTTTGGAAATATGTACCTCGAATCGTCAAACTTCAAGTATCAACTGAATATTCTCAGCTCACTGAATTCACCGTCCGTCATATGGAAAGTGACAATGACAATGACATTTCTCACTATGGTGAGGTGATAACCATAATAAAGGTAGAAACAGAATGACACGGAGACCGTGGCGGAGTCCGCCGCTCAGAGAGTTTCCCATACATTTAATTTGTCCGCGCCGCCTGGGGAGAAATTAAATGTATGGGAAACTCTCTGAGCGGCGGACTCCGCCACGGTCTCCGTGCCATTCTGTTTCTACCTTAAGGCTGAATATCTTGAAAACTAAAGCCTAGTTACTAAGTTCACGTGAAATGGAATTGGGCATTTTGGGCTAGCGAAAAAGCAACCGTAATGAGTTAATCAGCTGTGCGTAACTTCGTAGCAAAGTGATTTCCATTCTACAAAAAATAAATAAAATAAATCCATATATCAATTAACAAATAAATATGTCTAAATATTAATTACCTACTTTTTAATAATAAAGGCGAGTTTACATCCCAAGAATAAAGTGAAAGAGCAAATCTGAAAAATGTGTTGTCATGTGTACTTTACAATTTAAATGCGGCCCTGTGTTTCTTTAAAAAACAATTAGGTCCCTAAAATATGCCGCAATTTATACCTCTTTTTATTTTTCTTTCATGTACATACATATATATGTCAAAACTAGGTTTTCTCACAAATCAAAAATAAATTTCTTCGCTAATAATTTTATTTTGCTGCACATTAATTTTATACATATATCTAAAGGCTTTGGAGCTCATTAAATGGTTTTCTCCGCGACCGCGTTAAAATCTTTACGTTTGACAGTTAAAAGTTTCGAGCTTTCAACGAAACTTAGCGCTTGAGTTTTGTACAGGGCCACTTTGTTCTTCCACTTTGATGTTGGGATGTAAACTCCCCTTAATTCACACAACGCCTTTCAATATTCGCTTATGGCGTTTTTTCAGTTATCGCCTTTTCAACATTTAACAGCTCACAACTTTTCACGTTGAAAAAAATGCCAAGCGCATTCTTTTAAATGAAATGAAATCTCGTGGGGAATGTATGCCGCCGCGCCATCTGCTAGAGAGCAGCTGAATGTCATTTATTCACCAAACAATTCACGTGAACTTAAGGCCGTGTGCGAAACCGTCTAATTGCTTGCTAATTCTAGTACTTTTTCATTTAGTAAATTTTCGAGCTTGCTAATTCTTCTTCTTCTTTTGCTAAATATTTGAAATATTTACATTTATGCAGTGGTTGCTACTGGTAACGGTTTTAATAAAAACGTAACATTTTGCCGTACATGAACCACAATTATGCAAAAAATATTAGTGCCATCATTTCATCATTATTTCATTGTCCGTGACTTTCCCCCTTTTAAAAAAGCTTAAATAAATAATATTTCAAATACTACTTTTACAATTAAACGTCAAGTACATGTCAATCGGTAAAATTTTAGCAAGCAATTCCAGTTTTGGTTTCGCACAGCAGTGGAATTAGACTGGGAAGCTTTCAAAAAATCTGGAAGTTTAGCAAGCAATTAGCCGGTTTCGCACAGGGCCTTAAAATACACTTAACCACTAATTTTTTTTTAATTTATGGACTCAGATCACTAAATAACTTATCACTGATAATCCGTGTGCACTAAAAAGTGATAAAATACAATATTTTACCACTTTTTATTCCAAAACCAAAGTTAAAAAATTGCTTCATACGGCTTCGGCCATGTTAATTCCACAACTGTCAGACGATTTTGGCCTCGCACAGACACAACCAAAAAGTCGGCTTCCGGGCCTGTACTTACGAGGTCTTGACTTCAGCCTTAAGTGTTTAAGGCTGTGTGCGAAACCGGCTTGGGCGCGTTTAGGCCCGAGTTATTTTGACTCTGTTAAACTAGCGCTCTTAACTTAGCACCGTTTCTAGCATGCCATTTGACAATTCTCATTTTACAGCTAATAACAGACAAAAATAATAACATTTCCCATTTTACAAATAATAAAAAGCTAAAAAATGAATAATAATAATAAAATCTTCATTCTGTATTGAAATATTTCTAAATTATTTGCTTACAAGAAAAAATTACAAGCAAACGTCAATTCATTTTGGCTGTGCTAAATTTTAGCTAAGTCAAAAAGCAGAAATAAGTTAGCTAACAGCGCTAAAAAAACTGCTGTTTATGCTGTTGTCAACTTGCCTAGTTCCGTTAAATTAACTTCGGCCTAAACGCGCCCAGATTGCTAATTCTAGTACTTTTTCATTTAGTAAATTTTCGAGCTTGCTAATTCTTCTTCTTCTCTTGCTTCATATTTGAAATATTTACATTGGTTGCTACTGGTAACGGTTTTAATAATAACGTAACATTTTGCATTATTGTCCACCGCTTTCCCCTTTTAAAAAATCTTAAATAACTAATATTTCAAATACTACTTTTACAAATAAACGTCAAGTACATGTCAACCGGTAAAATTTTAGCAAGCAATTCCAGTTTTGGTTTCGCACAGCACTGGAATTAGACTGAGAAGCTTCCAAAAAATCTGGAAGTTTAGCAAGCAATTAGCCGGTTTCGCACACAGCCTAAGTATCACAAATGAAATTTTGACAAGTGAAATTTTCACTCGTGAAAATTTACATTGAGTAGCTCATTTAAATTCCATTTCACTTCATTCAAAATTTTTGTAAAATATAATTTTCGATATCTCGCTAAAGCCTAGTACTAGGTTCACGTGAAATGGAATTTAATTTTTGTGAAAAACGACGACGCCTAACCAATATGAGCTGTTGATCTCATTAATTCAAACTGCAAAGATGAAAAGACAAATGCCCGTAATTTGTGGGAAAATGTGTCGAAAGAGCTTAATGTTTTGGGACCATCAATTAGGAATTATGAAGGATGGAAAAAGGTTTACCAAATTTCTTAGTTGCTAATTACAAGTTATCAGTTTCCTCAGTTGGTCACACCACTGATTCTCAACTGTACTGTGGACAACTAGAGAGATTAAGACTGTGGCAATTGAACGAAATCAGAATAATGGGAAAGGTGTTGCTTTGCAAAAATTGACACATCCTGACTATAACTTGTCCAGAACTCCCTCAATCGAATTAAGCTGGATTCAAAAGAAGTCTGTGAAAACTACTTGATTTAGTTCTTTACCGATAGCATCATGACTCCCGAAAAATGGCGAAACCTTGTTGATGATAATGGAGCATATTTGGTTTAAATAAACTCATTTTCAGCCTATAAGAAAACCAGTTGTATTTTACAAAAAACGCCAAATCATGGAAGTAGAATAATGAATATAAAGAGATACCGTGGAGCGAATGGGTGCATCGATCCCTACCAGTTGCTAGTAAATTGATGGAGAAACAACTAACGAATAGACAGTACATTGAAAATTTATGAAATGAAAAAAACAGGAAGATATATTATAACATCTTATTATCTTTGGATGGAACGATGTACCTGCATTGCCATATTTTCTCGCACGAAATCTGAAAATGATAACAGAAGATGATGTCAACATCGTTACGATGCTAATTAAGCATTTCCACGTTATATGTGGTAAAGGGAAATTATTAAATTCGGCCAGACGTTTTTTGGTGACAAAGACTGCGAAAAAATACCTTTGAGAGTAATATTCAAATTATAAATAATATTGGCTAGGTCCGAACATAATAAGCTTGTGATATGTAGAAAATATAATTGAAATGGAAACGCACATAGTTATGATAATTTAACTAAAAATCATATTTGGAGAAAAATTAGATCAATTTTTTTCTTCATGCAAACGCCTCCAATTAAGAATTTAAATAGTAGTTGGGCAAGAAGTAATGAACAAAAAGAATCAAGATTTGCGAACATTTAGAAGAAAAATTCAACGTAATTAAACGGACAGCAATGAAATACTTTCGGAAATCTTTGAAGAAGGAAGAGGAAATATTACATTAACCACTCTAGCTGAAGTAAAAAATGAAATCAAAATCAATATTAATCCAAAAAGGTTCCTGGTTATAAACTTACTACTGGACAAGTATTGAGAAAAATTCCCAAAAAACCTCGGGTTCAAATCACAAATTTATTAAATACATGGATTCGATTAAAATATCGACCAAAAATGTGGAAGGTAGTTGAAGTCATTATGATTCCCAAACCTAGGAAACCTCGCGAAGCAAATTCATATCGGACAATATCATTATTACCGATTATGTCAAAATTATTTGAAAAACATCTACTGAAAAGACTAAAAACCCATCATCCAAGAGAAACATCCCATCCCGGATCACCAGTTTGGTTTTGGGAGTCAACACTCTACGATCGACCAGGTCCACCGAATCACTAATGTTATAAAAAGAGGACGCTGGAAGAAAAAAAGCTTTGTTCAGCAATATTTTTGAATGTTGTACAAGGTTTTGATAAGTTCTGGCATGAGGGATTAAATCATAAAACAAAATGCTCCTTCCTGCACAATACTCGCAAATACTTCAATGGTATATTTCAGAAAGATCCTTCAGAATCAAGGAGAAAGACGTGTATTCTAATTTAAAGAAAATTCAACCGGGTGAGCCACAAGGCAGTGTACTGGGACCAACTCTCTATCTCCTATACACCAATGACCCACATACGTTCAGTCAAAGTCAGTTACTATGTAGTTTTGCCGATGACACTGGAATCTTGACCATTGGTAACAACAATACTGGCCCTTATTATGGTTGTCACTTCACCATAGTGAGAAATGTCACCTTTAAAATCAAATGAGAAAAATCTCACTTACAAACATCAAGTGAAAACAATTGCCACTGAATTTGCCGTTTCTCGGTATCAGTGACAATTGTAATTCGCCTTATCTCACTGAAATGTTACTTTTTTAGAGAACCATACTACCATTTTTGACTCACTACGCCATTTGTCAGCATAAGCGACAACCATAATAAGGCTGACTAATTCTACCGAAAAACTACAATCTGCGGTCGCCGAGATACTAAATCTGCATATCTGTTGATTTCACCAATAAACGTATCAAGCACAAGCCAGTATACAGCAACTCGCAAGTCGTTCCGTACGAGAATACAGCAAAATATCTAGGCATGACGTTAGATGCAAAACTCGCCGCATGTCAAGAAAAAAGGAAGAACTAAAGATGAAGTACAGGAAGATAACGTCGCGCGTAGGTTGATTTCAACGATTTATGCTAGGTTTCCACTTGTCGCTCAATTGACAAAGTTTAAAAGCTTTAGTTTTTGTCATTAAAAGACACTATTGCCAATTCATTTCCATTTATGTCAATTATTGCTAAAAATTAATTTGTCAATTCATTGGCAATACTATTTTGACAAATTCCTTTGCCAGTTCACTAAAAGCTATTTCCACTAGATAATCCAGTGAATTTGTGAATAAAAGGGCCCCCAGTCACGTTCGAGCCCTTGAACTATCCAGTGCTTTTGCTCCCAGTGACTTACAGTTTTGCGTTCTTTTTTTCTTTTTTTTAAGCCTAACTCTCAGAGTGCAGTTTATTGTTTTTTCTTTCCTTTGTTTGACTGTGCGTCAGTGCACATTGTGAAACTTTTTTTTTCTTTTTTTGGACTATTTTCGTAGTTTCCTTTGTTTTCGCATAGTGTTAAGTGCGATTACTAGCGGCATGGCGCCAGCGCCAGGGCCAAGTAACAACCCTTTTGCGCTCCTAGATGACACCAAACCAAAAAAAAAATTTCGAAAACGGAAAAACATTGATAATGAACTATGGAATCCGACACCAGCAGAGACACAGAATTTTTTCTCTCTGGGGCAAGATCCTAAATACATTACGGTAGAATTAATCAACCAAGAAAAAAAAATAACAGAGTTGAACCCATTCTTGGTTCAAAAGACCCTGCAAATGTACTCTGGAAAGGTCAAGAGTTGCCGAGCCCTTCGTGAAGGAAAATACCTGTTACTTTTGCCAAACGAGCTGGAAGCAAACAGAATAATCAAAAACCTAAAAAAAATAGGAAATTACGAGGCGCAAGCGTCCTTTTTTGATAAACTTAACGAGTCTAAAGCAACCATACGAATGCCAAACCTGAAGGGGGTCAGCGAAGAAGACATCCTTGAAGGAATAAAAGAAGATAATCCCACGGTCAAGGCTGTTAAGCACTATGCAAGGACAATAAATAATCAAAAGGTAAATACGGGTACGTTATTGATTACGTTCACCACCTACCAACTACCCAAACATGTGTATATCCTATACGAAAAAATTACCACGCAAAGATGGTACCCAGCTCCTTTAAGATGTCGTCGATGCTTCCAATTCAGGCACCATGAAACCAGGTGTAACGAAACGCCCAGATGTCCCACGTGCAACGAGGTTAAAGCGGAAGCTGAAGACCATACTTGTACGAAAGTCTACTGCATCAGCTGTAAGGTAGAAGGTCAACACTCCACCCTCGACAGAAATTGTCCAATCTTCCTAAGGGAAAAGGAAATTGTGGTTATCCAACTTAATCGCCATTTAAGCAGGTTCGAAGCCAGAAAGCAATGGTATGAGGAACATGCGCAAATTAACGCTCACGCACAGGAATCCCACGTAGGCAGGAAGAACGGTAATGAGCAGCCAAGTACACTAACCCAAAATTCTATAAATAATGATAACTTAGCAACTAACATCAATCATGTAGGTACAAAAACTTTTACTAACAACAAATCTTGGGCTAATATAGTTAGCAGCAACAATACACAAATTACAAAAACAACTACAGAAGAACTAACCAAGAACATCTCAGACAATAAAATAAAGGTAACAAAACAAGCACGTAAGAAAATCGTGACAATTAACTCACCTTACCCTAATACACAAAACACCCAAATAAAATTCTCAGCAAATAACAAACCTACAGACACAACGCAATTAAATGCATTACTCTCTCTCTCTCTCGCCGAACACTCTTAAAAACACCATCGCAGCAGCAAACAACGCACACTCCCCACTAAACACTCCAAACAGATCAAAAAACACATTTGAAACTGAAACAGATTCAGATATGGAAATTCAATCCACTAACACCAGAACATTACCCGATAGTAAACATTAATATGGCATTCGCAAATCACCAAGGGCAACATCGACTTACAAACATTCCCAATAGCAACAAACTAACAATAGTACAGTGGAACATTTCAGGACTCTATACAAACTCTGCCTCACTTGACATAATAATAGCACGATACAACCCGGCAAGAAACACACCTACCACACACAAATCACACAAACGCACCCAGAAAATACCGACAGTATGATTTATTCACACATAACATACATACCACGAGAGTCAGTGGAGCTGGCATCATGGTAAAAAGAGGCTTAGCGGTAGAAACATTACCCATAACTAACCAAAGCACACCCATGCTAGCACTTAGAGTGCATGCTGGAATAACAATGGACATTGCCTGTATCTATGTCGAACAAGAACTGAACAATATAACAGAAGAACTAGACAAACTTACTTCACCACTTAAAAGACCAGCAGTTATTCTCGGAGATTTCAATGCGCATCACCACCTCTGGGGATCGCAGTACAATACTCGGAGAGGCAATCAAGTAAGCACCTGGCTAGATAATACAGAATACGTATTACTGAACGACGGAACCCCGACAATGTTTACAACGCGAAACACACTAACTAACATAGACCTCTCACTAGCAACCCCAGACATTGCGCCAAGACTGAACTGGACTACAACCGAGCACCCTAAACAAACAGACCACTTTCCAATTATTTTGCACATTAACCAAGCCACAGAACTTTCAAAACATATCCCACAATTTGTTGAACAACACGCCGATTGGAAGAAATTCCAGTTAAA
The DNA here is from genome assembly GCA_963855945.1 of Thereva nobilitata. Lineage (NCBI taxonomy): Eukaryota > Metazoa > Arthropoda > Insecta > Diptera > Therevidae > Thereva > Thereva nobilitata. Next base: position 121,134,842 of record OY979694.1, read on the forward strand.
AGTTGAGGATTATCTCCTACAAAAAGAGCTGAGCCCCAGCATAAACAGGGAAGTAGCGATCTTAACGAGAGCTATTCGGTTTGCCGCCAACTGTAGCATGCCATCAACTCAACGCGCCAATAAAACTACCCCTACTTGGTTCAACAACGATATTCGCCAGCTGGTTCGAACAAAGAATCAGGCTTGGAAGCGTTTTAAAAGATCCCCTACTACAGAAAATGCAATCTCTTATCGATCCATTAATGCACAAATGCGCAGAACGATTAGAGAAGAAAAGCGCAAGGCTTGGGAAAACTTTCTTGATGCTATTAACCCCAACAACTCAGTTCAAGAAAACTGGCGCAGCATCAGAGCGGTGTTCGGATATAGAAAAGGCACTATGATTTCCGCACTTGAACATGAAAATAGGACAATTACCGATCCCTACGAAATCGCAAACCTAATAGGCAAACAGCTCTCGAGTTATGCAGACATAGATCCAAACCTACATGGTGAAGATAACAGAGCCATAGAGGCAGAGCTGGAAACTCTCCAGAACCTTCCCCCCTAGACATGCAGATAACCTTAAGAGAGGTCCAAGATGTACTGGACTCTTACAAAGGTTCAACACCGGGCCTAGACAAAATAACTTATGGAATGATGAAAAACGCCCCATCACTCTATTTGCAGAGGCTAACTAGGCTCTATAATAAGGTGCTGAGCTCGGGCACATTTCCACAGGCCTGGAAATTGGCAGAGATCCGCCCTATCCCTAAAGTTCCCAACAAAATTGTCCCCACCACCCACATCAGACCAATATCCCTCCTTCCAACATCTTCCAAAGTCCTAGAAAAAATCCTCAGCAATAGACTAGGTTGGCTCCTTGAACGAAGGCTCACAGACGGGGTTGTCGGCTACAGATCTGGCAGAGGAACACTGTCACTCTTACAGGAAACTGAGCATAACCTGGCCTGTGCCCTCGGACGGAGAGAACATAGTGTATTGCTTTCAGCAGATCTGGAGAAAGCATATGACAGACTTCAAAGAAAAGTCGCCGTGCGCCAGCTCATCGATTGGAATGCAGGTTACAACTTTGTAAGGACAGTCAACTCATTCCTCACAAACCGTAAAATCATGGTTCGAAATAAAGGTTTTGCTTCCAATGTCCTACACCTAGCAAGTGGAACACCGCAAGGGTCGCCTTTATCGGTAACCCTATTCAACACCTACATACACAAACTATCTTCAGCACTAACCCAAGTGCGCAACGTCTATTTCGACTTATACGCAGACAATATAGTTCTCTACGCTTCCGGCGATACCTACACGGTAGAAAATACACTACGAACAGCACTCAACGTCCTAAAAGCATGGTGCCAAGCAACTGGGGCAATTATTTCTGAAGACAAGCTGGAAGCATTACATGTCTGCAGGAGAACAAGTTGTACTGCAACCAGGTTAAACTGGGCAAATCACATAATACCACTAAAAGATGAACTGAAGCTGCTAGGTTTACACCTGAACAAAACATTACGGTGGAATAAGCAGGCAAAAGTAGTTGCTGAAGACTTGAGGAAACGCAACAACATGCTCAAGGTCATTTGCCAAAAAAAGCACGGACCACCAGTAAACCTAGCCATAAGAATAGCGAAACAAATAATAATTGGCAAAGTGGATTACGGACTGACCCGATACGGACATGGAACAAAGACAGCACTCGAAAGGGCCCAAAAGCCAATTAACAATGCTGCACGCATTGCTCTTGGTGCATTACCTACGACGCCGATCGAAGCTCTCTTGATCGAGGCCGGTTTACCAACGATTACGGAACGAACAGAAAAATTTACGGCTACAGTAATCCTCAAAAACATGCACCATTTCCAAGCTCCACTGAAGCAAACCATAACGAACATACTCCACTCCGACATGAAAAAATACAGAAAACCATCGGCCCTCGTGCTGGGGTTGAGGAAACTTCCAACAGACTTACTTTACATCCCTAACCTAATACATAACCGATCAAGCATAACACCCCCTTGGTTATTTAAGCAATGTCAAATAAACACAGAAATGACAAAATACAACAATTACAGTAGTACTTTTATAAGACAGCAGTTTAACCGACTAATACAAGAACAAGGAGTACACCAACAATACTATACAGACGCATCTAAAATGACAGATCAGGTCTCCTACGCGGTAGTAAATAGAGAGGGAAACGTGCTGAGTCTAGGAAGAATGCCAGGCTGGACTTCAATCTATATCGCGGAAACAACAGCCATATACAAAGCCTGCCTATTTGCAGAGAGTTCAGAACCTGCTTTAATCATAACTGACTCGCTATCCGCACTTGACTCAATCAGGAACTTGAAAAACAGACATCCAACAGTAGAACTTATAAGACAGTTAGTAAGTAACAGCGACATACGGCTTATTTGGTGCCCCGCACACATGGGCATAAGTGGGAACGAATATGCAGACAGAGAAGCAAAAGAAGCACATAGACGACCCCTCACAGAAGTACGAACACCTGACTTTACATCGGTACGGAAGAAAGCGCGACAAACAATGGATGACAAAAAACAACTTAACTGGAACAGAAGCAGCACCTTCCTGGCCTAGCACTGGAGAGAAATTACACCGCCCCAGGGGCATAATCTCCCCAGGTCGTTAGCGGTCCAGTATACAAGACTAAGGCTCGGACATTTCCTCGCCGTTAAAAGGTTTATCTTCGAGAGAGCTGCCCCACCTTCTTGTCCCCACTGCCCTGTGCAAACTCTAACAGCACGACACCTCTTCATTGACTGTCCTACCACTGCTTGCATCTTACGACACCATATAGAATATGACAACAACAGACCTATACTGAATACGAACGAGGAACAGACAAAGACACTAATTACAATTCTAAACAGACTCATACAAGGACCACCCCCTAGAATTTAAGACTACATATAGAATATCTCCATAACATAAAATTTAAGATTATATACAGCCCACTAGGATTAAGCTCCATGGGCTAAGACCCACTTTGTTAGGTTAAGATTATTAAGCTAATAAAGTTTTTATAAATAAAAACAAAAAAAAGGGCCCCTAGTCGGAAAGTTTTGGGGTAGTTTTGATTTCTTCGGTTTTTTATGTATTTTGGGGTGCTGAATCCGAATCTGAGGTTTGCTGACAAAATTTCGTGACGGAACATTGAGGAAAATGCAAAAATATGAAAAAATTCGGACTTTTTCGCGGGTTTTCGCTTAAAACTCGGAAACTATCAACTTTTCGTCCATAACATTCATATACTAAATGAATCGTTACTCTGGAAGTTGATAAGGTGGAACCTTGACTTTTACAGTTTTAGTTAGGTGGGAGTATTCTACGTCGACTGATACCTTACTCATAAAATAGGTCATAGGGTTACAAAAATACAGGGTGATATGTAAAACTCTAAAGAAAAAACTTCAAAACGCCCTAACTGCTAAACCGTTGTTTTCCACCCGCCTCCCAAAAGATTTTTTGTTCGTCCAACTAAAACCTATCAACAGACGGCCACTTTGTAAACTTAACGGATACACCCTGTTTAATAACGTTGTCAATTGGAAAATCGGCTTTTTGCTGACTTAGAAAAATATGGAAATTTTCAACTAGCGCTAGAACCAAAACGGTGAGTCGGATAGAGATACTTGGGTAGTGATATTTGTAGGAAATTTTGTGCTCTTTCATTTAGTATATGAATGTTATGGACGAAAAGTTGATAGTTTCTGAGTTTTAAGCGAAAACCCGCGAAAAAGTCCGAATTATTTCATATTTTTGCATTTTCCTCAATGTTCCGTCACGAAATTTTGTCAGCAAACCTCAGATTCGGATTCAGCACCCCAAAATACATAAAAAACCGAAGAAATCAAAACTACCCCAAAACTTTCCTGATTAAAATACATACTATTTTACTGGACTATAGAGCTGACAATTTGAAACTGTAATCTCATTGTCAATTTTGAATTGTGCTATTGTATGAGAATGAAAAGGTAAATATTTAATTTTTTATTGTTCTATTGTGTCAAGAAAAAACTAGTTTGGTTGTGAATTTGACCCTTTCGGCCCACATGATCAACTTCCCAGTAAGATGAACGTAGACGGAATAAACTGACTAGAAAATAGTATACGTTTAGCACTAGCGGGAAATTTACTAGTACCAGAACTGCTGCCAAAGTAATCCTGAGAGAAGCTAGTTCAAATAACTATAATAGTGGTAAATCCACAGGATTTTTCTCGAGAATTTGCTTTTCCTGAACGTTAGCAAACGAATTTCTTTCGTACTAGAACGTATGGTTGAATTTGTCCTGAGCATGTTGCAGCGCCGCTGATAACCTGGGAAGCAGATGAAATTCGAACGATTTCATGAGATATTAGCAAAACTAATCAATGTAAAGGACTTGTCAGACTTGGCCGAAAAAGCCAAATTTTTCAGTAACTACTGAATGAGCTTAAATTTCCAGAAACTGTAGGACGTGGAAAACAATTCCCCGGCAAAAAAGTGCTGATCTCAGGTTGGGAGAATTCGTGCCTTTGTAAAGGGTTTGCAGGGTTTTTAAAGAGTATTTGAATTTTGACAAGCAGCAGCTATCACTCTGCTGAATCCCGAAAAGATAACTTCATTTAGAACAGGTTACATTCCAACGAGTCTATTAAATATTACAAAAACTAATCAATTTAGACCTTAGCTGAAGTCTTTTCATTTTAACAAAAAAGGGCCCGACCGAATATTATGAAATTTTTTTCAAAACATGTTTTCGTTAATATTCTTCGATCGGCACCTCAAAGAAGTCGATATCGTGTCTTTTGATTAACAAACAATTAAACACAATGCCAATAAATTTTCACTGTCAATTAAAAACAAAGTAACATTTTGTTTGACAACTCAGCTATTTCCACTTGTCCTGTAAATTCGTTGTCAGTCATTGACAAGCACTGTTGGTCAATTCAATGACATGCAGTTTTTTGCTATTTCCACTTGCCAATTTTATAAATGGCGTAATAATGCGTCATTTGTCAATTTCAAAACGACAAGTGGAAACCTAGCATTAGGCGGTCAAAATTATTTTACAGTGTATTTTTACTTAAAATGTGGTCTATAGTCCAATCAATCTACAAAAATCCATCTAATAATTGCCATCAGGAAACAAAAAATATGGTTATATAGGAAAAAAAATTCTAAAAAAGATAGCGTTTTTTGTTTTTGAATTTGGCATGGCGAACCTAACCTAAAACATTCCGGAAAGTGAAAAAAACGCTTTTTTGCAAATAACAAAAAAACTTGAGCTCGGATCGAAAAAAATCAAATTATAAAGTTGTAGATATTCAAATTAGCTTTCGATTGATATATACAAAGTAATAGGTTAGAGTACAAAACATGGAGATAACTGCAAAAAACTGTTAAAATTCACGTTTTTTTAATTTGCTAATAACTTTTGTTTAACGCAACTTAGATATCTGTTATTTGGCAAAAATATTGCTTCTTGCTAGCTTAAAAAACGGTTTTATTTTTGTTGCGAAATATTGAACACTTTCCGTGAAATTTCACTTTTTGTAAAAAAAGCGTTCTTCTAAAAACGCTCCTCTTGGTCTGCGGATTCTTCTAGAGTACCGTTCTAGAGCTTAAAATTTTCTTCAATACTTGTACTATCACGTGCAAGTAGCTAAAAGTCTATTAAAAGGTTTTCCAGTACTTAAAATGACCCCCAAAACATATTAATAATGAAAAAACAGACGTTCGATTGTAAAAAATAACTTCTAACGTCTATTTTTTCATTATTAATATGTTTTGGGGGGTCATTTTAAGTACTGGAAAACCTTTTAATAGACTTTTTGTTACTTGTACGTGATAGTACAAGTATTGACGGAAAGTGTTCAATATTTCGCAACAAAAATAAAACCGTTTTTTAAGCTAGCAAGAAGCAATATTTTTGCCAAATAACAGATATCTAAGTTGCGTTAAACAAAAGTTATTAGCAAATTAAAAAAACGTAAATTTTAACAGTTTTTTACAGTTATCTCCATGTTTTGTGCTCTAACCTATAACTTTATATATATCAATCAAAAGATAATTTAAATACCTACAACTTTATAATTTGATTTTTTTTATTCAAGCTCAAGTTTTTTTGTTATTCGCAAAAAAGCGTTTTTTTCACTTTCCGGAATTTTTTAGGTTAGGTTCGCCATGCCAAATTCAAAAACAAAAAACGCTATCTTTTTTAGAATTTTTTTTCCTATATAACCATATTTTTTGTTTCCTGTTGGCAATTAACGATAAATTTACAAGGAGCTATTGTAGATTGATTGGACTAATATCTTATTGTAAAGAATTCCCCTTTGTAAAATTACAGTGTTTCCCCCGCCAAAAAGTGAAAAAAATAAGAAATTAAAAAGAAAATCTTTAAAAAAATACCAAATTTATTTTTAATGATTTGATTTTACGAACAAGAATATATTTTAGATACAAATTAATACTTTAAATACAAAAACATATTCATTATTCCTTGGCTAAATCTTGATCCGTGTCTAAAATATCGGATACGGTATTCGGGTCCGCCGGTTACAACATATTAATTGTTCAGCAGCCAAATGATTTAAGTTTAATCCTTTTTTTGTTCGATTCATGCTACTTAATAGTGGGTCTGCATTTCTCTTAGGGCCTGTGTGAATTCTATGACTAAAATTTAGTGTCGATAATACAGTATTTAGTCTTAGGGCCTGTGCGAATAGTGACTAAATTGATGACTAAACTAAATTTTGCAGTTTTTGTGGATAATGTAGGGAATTGCTGTGTGAATTCTTTTGATGACTAAATTCTGTCAGTTATTCAAAAATTTAAATTGTAACCATAACAACAATTTAGTCAACTGACGAAAAATTTAGTCTACTCGCCAAAAGACTAAATACTGTATTATCGACACTAAATTTTAGTCATAGAATTCACACAGGCCCTTAGACAGTTGACTAAATTGTTGTTATGGTTACAATTTAAATTTTTGAATAACTGACAGCATTTAGTCATCAAAAGAATTCACACAGCAATTCCCTACATTACCCACAAAATCTGCAAAATTTAGTCACTATTCGCACAGGCCCTTAGTATTGCCTAAGCATCCCTTTCCATCCAGTCTGTAATGTTGTTTGTGCTGCATGAACGATTTCTTCTTCACTAGCGAAGAACGTATTTCTTCTGTTTTTTTTTTTTTTAGTCCTGTCACTACAATTTTCAAATGACTGAGAAGGCCGACCAGGTCGAGTTTGTTTATTTGATGGAATTTCAAATGTTCGTTCTAACCAACCGTTATTGATATTAAGAAATACTATTATTTTCTATGAGCTTTAGACCATTTTTATTTCAGTGATGTTTTAAAATATGCAAATCTTTGTTTTAAACTTCTTAGATTATCTGGTGTGTCACCATAACAGGACAACAGGTGATTTTCGAGATATTTAATTTTTTCATCTAAATTAGGCAAATCTTGTTAGTTGCATTAGATCGTACCGATATTTACGGTCACGATTTTCGTGCCCGAGGTACCAGGTGTACCTAAAACAAAGGAAATCGCTCTTTATTACATATTAAATATTTTTTTGGCGATGTCTTAGGCCTATTAAACAGCCATCCGCAGCTATCCGCACCCAAATTTTTTCTCATTAGTTAGCCAAATATATGAACTAAATAATACAATAAATAGCATTGCCCGATCGGACGCGATAATGTAAAAAAATGCCTTATAAACATGAAACTTAAATAAAAATTTCATTATAAAATTACCTTCTTTTAAAAATCTACAAAAAATATAAACTAAACCTAAAAATCGTTTAAACCTATCAAGACTTATTGACTCTTACCTGAATTATTCGAATCCATCACAATCACTTTAAAAAGTTAGCCCGAAAACATAAAACTTCACTCTTTTTATATTTTATTACTGCGAGGGTTTAGAACAATGACATGCACTTCGTGAAACGACCAAGTTACAACTACCTGCTCGTGCGCACTGTAAATGCTTGGCTATTGGGGATGATAAATTATTGTTACCTGGACATTTCTTTGTCTGTAGGATTTTTTTGGTATTTGGTCACTTTTGAATTTTGACTTTTGACCGGCTAAATCGTTTAAATCAACCTATGTGCGTCGTTACTCTGCTCTGTCAAAGTGCAAGCTATTGCTGCATAGACAAGTTCTCAAGCCAGTTTGGACTTATGGTATCCAACTCTGGGTTCGTACTAGTCAAAACAAAAAAAAAAAAATTTAACGCTTCCAAAACAAAGTTCTTCGTTATATTGTCGATTCTCCCTGGTACATGAAAACTTACATAAGTAAATAACACTAGTTTACACGAAAAATGTACCTCGTGAAAAAAGTATTTTTTAACCTAATTTGAGGTAGCTGAAAACGAAAATTACACTCATCAACACTCATTTATTTTTCCAAAGAAGGGTTATCGAGATATTAGCAAAACATTGTTTTCAGTTATGCGCCAGAAATCTCGAGAACGATACATCTAACCAATCTAAAATGTATTCTGATCGGAAGGTTCCTTTTTTTTCTTTAGGATGATGTATTGTTTGTGTCAATTGGAATAGTATTTTTTGGGTGCTGGCATTCGAAAAAAAGTGAATTTTGTCACTTTTTTTGTTATTGTGGTTGTTACTTTCGGTGACGTGATATTTCGTGTAATTGAAAATAAACAAAAAGTAAGATATTTGAAACCCTTTGCCACAAAAGGATATTGCAATATGTAATCCAGCATGATCTCAAATTGCTTCCTAGTCGTCATTTTTACACTAAAAGCGTAATTATAAAATGTTTACTTTCAAATAATTAATATTTATTTATAAAACTTTTAAATATTTAAAATAAATAAAAAATTAACGATTTAGCTGCTAGGGCGATATGAAGTTTTTTTTAGTTTTGCATATCACCCTGTATTTTTGAAACCCTATGACCTATTTTCATGAATAAAGTAGTAGGGTACGCAGAATACTCCCACCTATCTAAAATTGTAAGTGACCAACTTCCAGAGTTATGAGTCCTCAAAGTCAAAATTTTGGTTTTTTTAACTAAAATTTCACTTCAACTACTTTTTTCTCCAAAAAATACGAAATTAACCAATATTTTTTTTCCAAAATTGGAAAGCTTGGAATATTTCCTACTAGCTGGAACCCGTTGCGCCTCGCTGCTCCCATCGAAGCGAAATAAAGGAAGTAGTAAAACATGCTCGGACAACGAAAGAAGTTCTATCCATGTAAGCCCCAAGTGACTCAGATGGAATATGTATTCAGTTGTGACAAATCAGCTTCGCCATTGGAAGAACACATTCCAGATGTTTTTTGAAATTTTAAATCATGACATTATTCCCACAATTTATCCATTGGATAACAATCATAACATTGCGGTACACATGTCGTTCTTTCCTACCTTAAAAACTCTCATATATGTACCCATTGAAATCGGAATTGAAATCGGAATACAATTGGCAAACTCGTGGGTCATATTGGGGCGGCCATTTTGAATTTACGTTTTGATCATAAATTGGTTATTTGCTACATTAAAAAACCCCAGTTACCGATTTTCGAGGAACACAATTTGCCTCGTGCTTCGTTAACTTCCTCCACTATATGTAATAGATCATCGTAATTGGATTCGTCGGAATTAGGGGGGATATAAAACTTGCCGATGAATATCTGCTTCAGGTCAGATTTGATTCGTATAAAGACATGTTCAAGAGATTTTGAACAATAAGTCGTGATCAATTCACTAAGTCTTTGGCAGCTATAAGGACTCCACTTCCTCTTGTAAGACCAGTGGAGCTGTAGATAGTCCAGCTGCTGTCCAAGATCTCTTCATTTAAGAATGTACCATTTAACCATGTTTCGGTCAGTACAAGTACATTATAGCGACACGATTTGGAGTCAATGAAGATATTATTAATTTTAGTTCTCATACCACTACACTTGTGATAAAAGATTTTTACAACCTCGGTTAGTTTAGGTTTTGGGAAAAGAGACGGGGTGGGATCGGCCATTGGGGAAGTAACTAGTTACGGGCGGGAATATCTGTTCATCTCATCACGGCTTTTCTGGAGCTGAGACACATGTAACGATCTTACATGAGCAGCATAAACGAAGAGATCCTTGGTAACTTGTTGGGAATTAATTTCATAATGCCCATGGTTCCTAGTGTACAATTTGAGCAGGGCACTACCATCCGTGGGAAGAGCTTCCTGTTGGATCGAGACAATGAAGCTGGGCCTGGTTTTACCATGTATACACGTAGGGTAAGGTTTGTTATGCATGTAGGCGAGAAACAGCCTTACATTAGCTGCGTTCCTTTTCTGCTAATTTTTACTATTTTTAACTCGTGAGTACTCGCAGCTACACTTGCTAACATACGAGTAGGTAACACTTTTAGTTACGCAATTAAAATCCGCTAGAGGAAAGCTCCCATTTGGAGTCTATTGTGAATTATTTTAATTACCCTATCACCCTATAGATGGCTTTTGATTGTTTTGAGTTTTTTCATATAAAAACGTCTATAAATAAAAATAAAAATAAGAAATCTATATATATAAAAGTGAAAGTATGTCTGTAAATGTTCAATAGACTCCGAAACCGCTCATCCGATTGGCCTGAATTTTTGTATATAGGGGTTTTCGGGTACGGCGGGTGTTCCTACGAGGTCTATTTTGCTCCATCTCGAACACTTCGGGTGGCTGTAGTGTACCGATATCCGTAAAATTCGAACTTTTGTATGGGAGGTACTCTTCGAATTACTGCTAAAGAGCTCAGATCTATATTATTTTGGTTTTTTCCGAAAAAAATACGATTCCCAAAGTTTCAGATCGATCGGTCCAAATTTAAAATGGCGGCCAACACAAAATGGCGGATTACCTTTTTCTTTGCAAGCCATTCGGTATGGGTATCAAATGAAAGGGTATGACAAGTACAATATTATTAGCTCTGTGGCGTCATTCCATATTCAAAATGGCGGCCAACGCAAAATGGTGGATTACCTTTTTCTTTGCAAGCCATTCGGTATGGGTATTAAATGAAAGGGTATGACAGGTAGAATATTATTAGCTCTGTGTGGAGTCATTCCAAATTCAAAATTCATATCACCTGATTACTACTATTGGTTTATGGGTGCAGCATAGGCGCACCGGGTCCCAGCTAGTTTATAAATAAAATTAATAAAAATATAAATAATAAAATCGCATTAATTTAAATTATGTCGTAAATTATTATTCTAACCTTTTATTTGTATACAAATGAAATAACATCAAAAATGTTAGATTAGGTTTTACTCAAATCAAAAAATTTTGCGTTCTTTTTCTGCTCTGCTCGCAAGTACTAAAAAAAAGAAAAGGAACACAGCTATTGTCTAAAACCTTCCTTTCTCTTAACCGAAATAAATCGTAACGGTTTAGCCGCTAGGGCGTTTTGAAGTGTTTTTAGTGTTTTGCATATCCCCCTGTATTTTTGTAACTTTATGTCCTATTTTCATGAATAAGGTACCACTGCACGCAGAATACTCCCACCTATCTAAAACTGTAAAAGTAAAGGTTCGTCCCTAAGAACTTCCCGAGTTATGAGTCATCAACGTCAAAACTTCAACTACCTTTTGTGTGGCAGCAGTTCAGTGGAGGGACCCATCGAGTACAATACGAGGGACCGATCGCCGTACGTGAAATAAAATAAATAACAGGTAAATTGAGAAAAAATTACATTTGTTTGAAGATAAAATATAATATTCATAGCTCTTCCCCTGCACAAGTATCATGTTGGTGATTACCTTTTAAATATTATATATATCACAACTTGTTACACCACTGGGGACAAAACCCCCATTCTCCTTTGTTAATATTTTCAAAAATAAAGGCCGTAATACAGAAAGAGAAAGTAAACAGACGAAGAAATTTTGTAAGAGAATGAATGACTTCACAAACGGGTTTCAATAAAACTAAACGCGAAAGAGATATTAAAAAGATGGCAGGAATTCTACAAGAACTATTGGACTCCAGTAATGAAATAGAAGAAAATAATGAACAGAGATATTATGGAACTGAAATAGAAATACGAACAACCAACATTGAAGAAATACGAAGTGTTACTAAATCTAAAAAATGAAAAGCTTTAGGAGAGTATAACATTATATCAGAATTCCTCAAATATGGTGGGAAACAATGAACAGAACGCTACATCAAATTGTAGCTAAAATATAGGAGGAGAGACTCTCCGATGGATAAATAACAGCAGTAATATAGTGGATTCAATGAAGACATTTTCTCGAAAGTCCTCAGAAACAGCTCCGATTTCGATTTTTTTTAAAATTTTTGTTTTTTTATATTATTTAAAATCAGAAACCTTTTGAAGTGGGGAAATAATTATTTATATTGTTTAAACATTATTTATGATATTTTTACAGGGTGTATTGCATAAAGTTACACAGCGGACGGCTGTGGATATAGTCGAATCAATCTACAATAGCTCCTTGTAAATTTAGCGTTAATTGCCAACAGGAAACAAAAAATATGGTTATATAGGAAAAAAAATTCTAAAAAAGACAGCGTTTTTTGTTTTTGAATTTGGCATGGCGAACCTAACCTAAAAAATTCCGGAAAGTGAAAAAAAAACGGTTTTTTTCCGAATAACAATAAAACTTGAGCTCGGATCGAAAAAAATCAAATTATAAAGTTGTAGGTATTCAAATTATCTTTCGATTGATATATATATAAAGTTATAGGTTAGAACACAAAACCGCAAAATAACTGCAAAAAACTGTTAAAATTCACGTTTTTTTAATTTGCTAATAACTTTTGTTTAACGCAACTTAGATATCTGTTATTTGGCAAAAATATTGCTTCTTGCTAGCTGAAAAAACGGTTTTATTTTTGTTGCAAAATATTGAACACTTTCCTTAAAATTTCACTTTTTGTAAAAAAAGGCTTTCTTCTAAAAACGCTCCTCTTGGTCTACCGATTCTTCTAGAGTACCGTTCTAGAGCTTAAAATTTTCTTCAATACTTGTACTACCACGTACAAGTAACAAAAAGTCTATTAAAAGGTTTTCCAGTACTTAAAATGACCCCCAAAAACATATTAATAATGAAAAAACAGACTCAAAAAGTAAGTTTTTACAATCGAACGGCTAATGCCAAAATTGGCTCTATTTCGTCTTTTTTAGTACTTTTTCACCTAAGTTTGGCAATTTTAACATCGAAATTGCTTATAACTCCAAAACTAAAAGCCGTAGGATAAAAATTCCCTGGACATTATTCATAGGAAACTGTCCAAGCTTTCCAATTTTGCAAAAAAAAAATTAGTTTACTAGGTACTTTATAGAGAAAAGGGTGGTTTTAGTTGGAATTTTAGTTTAAAAAACCGAAATTTTGACTTTGATGAGTCATTCCTCTGGAAGTTGAAATGGTAAAACCTCGACTTTTACAGTTTTAGATAGGTGGGAGTATTCTGCGTGCACAGATACCTTATTCATTAAAATAGGTCAAAGGGTAGGGGAAAGAAGGGGTGATAGGGCTTTGTGCCCATTGAGACTTTTGATCTACATGTTGAGAACTATCAACCTGCAAAATTTCAAGAAAATTAGCCGCGACCCATTTTCCATACAAAATGTGCGGGGTCCTTTTTGAATTTGTTTTCGAAATTGTGAACTTAGCATACACTTTAGAGCAGCAAAGATTTTTTTATCGTTTTCTACACCCAAAAAAGTACCAAGTCCCTATTTTCAGCGAGATCACATTTTGTGCGAGCTTTCGGTCTAAATTTAGCTCTGACGACTGAGCTACCGCTTTTTAAATCAAGACTAATATCAAGAAACTGCAAACTGACTATGTATAAGAATCTCATTAGGCCTCGACTGTACTGCTGTATGACGCTGAGACGTGGATGCTAACTAAGAAAGACGAAGCAAACCTAAACATATTCGAGCGAAAGATAATGAGAAAAATATATGGACGCCATAAGAAACGAAAATGGGCAATATCTTTACAGATCTAACAGAGAGCTGAATGATCTCATGAAAGGCAAAACCATTAGCAAATTTATTAAAGCACAACGAATAAGATGGGCAGGGCATGTAGCTAGGATGCCACCAGGAAAAACGCCGAAACAAATATTAGATGCTGATCCTATAGGACCAAGAAATAGGGGAAATAGATTGTGTAGCTTTATGCAATACATCCTAGGATTTTTTGTTCGTCTATCCAAAACCTATCCACAGCCGTCCGCTGTGTAACTTTATGCAATACACCCTGTACAAATATCATAAATAATGTTTCAACAATATAAATAATTATTTCCCCACTTCAAAAGGTTTCTGATTTTAAATAATATAAAAAAATAAAAATTTAAAGAAAAAATCATCAAAATCGGAGCTGTTTCTGAGGACTTCCGAAGATCGCCTGTTTTATGTCTTTATTGACTCGACTAATATGCCAAATCCTTAAAAAGGGAGATGACACGAGATGTGAGAACTATCGAGGTATATCCTTACGCAACATAATAGGGTACCAAAGTTCCGCTTAGGTCGGGTCTTCACCTAGGGGAAGGTGCGCCTGCTTGTTCACCTGGCTGTTTGGTACTGCTTGCGTCACAGCTTTTGTCGGCTGGTTTGCGGGATTCACTTGTTTCAGGAGGCATAACACTCCGACGAGGCTGTCTCCCGCTAACCCAGACGTTTGGTGCGTTTCATTTTCCTTGGAGTACGTACTCCGGAGTAGTTGGGCCCACATCGGCGTAATTGCAGGTACCCCAGCCCAAATTGTGGTGTAGCAGTAGTTAAACGTAAATATCAATGAAGTCGCTTTAAATTTTATTCAAAAAAATAAAAAAAAACTGTTTCGACAATAAATGGAACGTTTCATTTTTATTGGAGTATGTACGCCGGCGTAGTTGGGCGCACATCAGCGTAGATGCTGCTACACCAGCCCATTCTGTGGGGTAGCAGCATCTACTCCGATGTGCCCCCAACTACGCCGGCGTACATACTCCAATGAAAATGAAACGCTCCATTTATTGTCTAAACAGTTTTTTTTTATTTTTTTGAATAAAATTTAAAGCGACTTCATTGATATTTATGTTTAACTACTGCTCCACCACAATATGGGCTGGGTAGCTGCAATTACGCCGATGTGCGCCTAACTACTCCGGAATACGTACTCCAACGAAAATGAAACGCACCTGGTATTGACTCAAACGGCTGCTTGAAAAAATGAAAACGCGAAGCTCACTGCCTCCTCATCATGCGTCCACCAGACTACCCTTATATCCTTGATACACGGGCTTCATCGAATGCTCATTCTTCCAGTTTCATTGGCCTTGATTCTTGAATGAACATTCGAATTCGAGGTGATACACGGTACTTCATTTTCACTTCATTTATTAAATGTCACAATTATTTGCACAATGGATTCAAAAGCGTTTTTTATGAATACTGAAGTGAAACTTTTGTTTATTAATAGGAAAATCTAAAACATTAAAGCGATTGGCATACATAAAACAATCCGATTCTTTTTATAATTTTTTTAGTTTTTTTGACAGTTCGATTATTTTTAAATTTTATGAGAGGAATGGAAATTTTATGAGAGTAATGGAAATTTCATGGAAAGGAGAATCCAAATTTTGGTATCCACTCCAATAGCTATGTGTAACATGCCGTTGGATAGGTTTTTTTGAGCTGAATATAAGTTTCTATAGCGCCTAGTTCGAAATCTTTGTCCGTTCTGAGTAATACGGCCAGAACTGTACAAAGATAGATTTTACATATCACCCTGTATTTTTGTAACCGTATAACCTATTTCCATGGATAAGATACCAATGAACGCAGAATTCCTCCACCATCTATGATGGTAAAAGCGATGGTTCTATCTTATAGTCTAAGAGCCAGTGGCCGGCAGACTTACGGTATTTTAACAAACCCCATATTTTCTTCATTTATTCTCTTATACATGCCGTACATGAGATGGGGGCTCTTTTTTCTGACTGGCGGTTCCTATGGACTCACTCAGTTGCGGAAGGTGCAACAATTTGACTGAGTTTTACGTTATAGTAACAAGGCTGTCCCTTGAATATTTTAAAATATTATATTATTATTATTGAAAAATAACAATGGCAGACAGCTATGACGGTTCCAAGGTCGTGGCAGACACTTTTGAAAGTCCCCAAAAAAATGAACAATTTACGGTATTTTAACAAAGCTGAAATTTATATAGACATTTTCTGCGGTTCTAACATCACGGCAGACAACGGAACGTTAGCTCTGGTGCGAGCATACGCATGTATAATGCTATCTCACTCACATATATATTTCCTGCTGTAAGACAGATTATGGGGAAGAGGCCTATAATGAGAGCGTTGTTAAATTTAAATTGTTAAATTTATTTTTATTGGTCATTCGTACATGGTAAAATATTCATTAAATAGAAAAAAAAGTGTTGTTTTAAAAAATTATATTTCATTATTCACATTAGTTATTATTACGTACTATCCTTCGATATCATCATCAGTATCATTAAAATGCTCACTAAATTGGCACGAATTTCTTCCTCCAATGGTGTTACAGGTACATCCATATTTTCAGCAATTATTGGATGGTTAACCGATGTTGATGATGGTTCTGATAATTGGGCACTGGATTGAGGTGTTGATGAAGAAGCTTCTTTTGCTTTCTTAGATTCAGTCTGATAAAATTTACCTTTTAATGCCGTAAATGTCTTGTAGCAAGTACGATGATAACCTGAATCATAAATTTCATCCGGTAAAAAAACATCACTATATTTAAGATTATGAGTTTTTCGTAAAAATAAAATATTCCGACATTTTGTTATAGTTTGTTCTGAAAATAAATGTAACCTTTCAGTTTTTTGTAAAATACAAAATACGCACTTCAGTTCAGTTGACATGTTGTTAAATTCACAAAATGTTCGATATTTAAATCAATAAAATAAAATAAAACTTCACAACATTCTATATAATGTTATAAATACACTAAAAATGTTAAACAAAACCGCTACTACTCCGTTTCGTTATTCACTATAACATGACACTCACGTTCCGTGTCTCCGTATTTCCGTTTCTCCGTCTTTCCGAGTTCCGATATTATTTTTATGTTAGCCACAATTATCCGTTTTCCAATATTTATTTTTATGTTAGCCACAAGCGTCAATTTCCACGGCATCCTTGATTTTATTGGCAAGTGAGTGCTTTTGCGATTTCTATTTATCTACTGAATCTACAAAAAAATGAGGTAACGTTTCCGTTCAAAAGTTGAAATTTATTTATCTTCTCCGTTTCTGTTTTTTATCTTTCCGTTCTTTTTTTGTTTATCTGGTCAAACAGTACTAAAACATTGTAATCAACTTTGACCGGAACCAAAACACGGAAGACGAAGAACGGAAGACGTGTGCTATATGGCTCCCGCTTAACGTTCCGTTGTCTGCCGTGATGTTAGAATCGCAGAAAATGTCTGCCGTGCTAAATATAGGCTTAGAATATTATTATTAACAATATATATATATAAATTTCAGCTTTGTTAAAATACCGTAAAATGTTCATTCTTTTGGGGACTTTCAAAAGTGTCTGCCACGACCTTGGAACCGTCATAGCTGTCTGCCATTGTTATTTTTCAATAATAATAATATAATATTTTAAAATATTCAAGGGGCAGTCTTGTTACTATAACGTAAAACTCAGTCAAATTGTTGCACCTTCCGCAACTGAGTGAGTCCATAGGAACCGCCAGTCAGAAAAAAGAGCCCCCATCTCATGTACGGCATGTATAAGAGAATAAATGAAGAAAATATGGGGTTTGTTAAAATACCGTGTCTGCCGGCCACTGGCTCTTAGACTATTACCAAATTTTGGAGTAATGAGTCGTCAAAGTCGAAATTTTATTTTTTTTAACAAAAAACCAACTTCAACTCCCTTTTTGTTCAAAAAATACGTAATTAATCTACATTTTTTTCCAAAAGCTACACTTGACGACTCATTACTCCAAAAGTTGGTTAGATAGAACCATCGCTTTTACCATCATAGATGATGGAGGAATTCTGCGTTCATTGATACCTTATCCATGGAAATATATTATACGGTTACAAAAATACAGGATGATATGTAAAATCTATCTTTGTACAGTTCTGACCGTATTACTCAGAACGGACAAAGATTTCGAACTAGGCGCCATAGTAACTTATATTCAGCTCAAAAAACCTATCCAACGACGTATTACACATAGCTATTGGAGTGGGTACCAAAGTCCATACATATTCTGGCATCCTCCTTTCCCCACTTTCAGTTCCGTGTCTCCGTATTTCCGTTTCTCCGTCTTTCCGAGTTCCGATATTATTTTTATGTTAGCCACAATTATCCGTTTTCCAATATTTATTTTTATGTTAGCCACAAGCATCAATTTCCACGGCATCCTTGATTTTATTGGCAAGTGAGTGCTTTTGCGATTTCTATTTATCTACTGAATCTACAAAAAAATGAGGTAACGTTTCCGTTCAAAAGTTGAAATTTATTTATCTTCTCCGTTTCTGTTTTTTATCTTTCCGTTCTTTTTTTGTTTATCTGGTCAAACAGTACTAAAACATTGTAATCAACTTTGACCGGAACCAAAACACGGAAGACGAAGAACGGAAGACGTGTGCTATATGGCTCCCGCTTAACGTTCCGTTGTCTGCCGTGATGTTAGAATCGCAGAAAATGTCTGCCGTGCTAAATATAGGCTTAGAATATTATTATTAACAATATATATATATAAATTTCAGCTTTGTTAAAATACCGTAAAATGTTCATTCTTTTGGGGACTTTCAAAAGTGTCTGCCACGACCTTGGAACCGTCATAGCTGTCTGCCATTGTTATTTTTCAATAATAATAATATAATATTTTAAAATATTCAAGGGACAGTCTTGTTACTATAACGTAAAACTCAGTCAAATTGTTGCACCTTCCGCAACTGAGTGAGTCCATAGGAACCGCCAGTCAGAAAAAAGAGCCCCCATCTCATGTACGGCATGTATAAGAGAATAAATGAAGAAAATATGGGGTTTGTTAAAATACCGTGTCTGCCGGCCACTGGCTCTTAGACTATTACCAAATTTTGGAGTAATGAGTCGTCAAAGTCGAAATTTTATTTTTTTAACAAAAAACCAACTTCAACTCCCTTTTTGTTCAAAAAATACGTAATTAATCTACATTTTTTTCCAAAAGCTACACTTGACGACTCATTACTCCAAAAGTTGGTTAGATAGAACCATCGCTTTTACCATCATAGATGATGGAGGAATTCTGCGTTCATTGGTACCTTATCCATGGAAATATATTATACGGTTACAAAAATACAGGATGATATGTAAAATCTATCTTTGTACAGTTCTGACCGTATTACTCAGAACGGACAAAGATTTCGAACTAGGCGCCATAGTAACTTATATTCAGCTCAAAAAACCTATCCAACGACGTATTACACATAGCTATTGGAGTGGGTACCAAAGTCCATACATATTCTGGCATCCTCCTTTCCCCACTTTCAGTTTCATTTCTCATAAATGAAGCAGATTTCACTTCATTCTTTCGAATGATGAATGAAGCTATGAATGATAATTCAAGCTTAATTTTAGATGATACACGGGCCGCGAATGAACATACTTTAAAGAATGATCATTCGATGAAGCGCGTGTATCAAGGGTATTAACCTATCATATCTTTTTTCTATCTTCAGATTAAGCTTACTTCTAAACATTGCACCATGGCTTGGATGACATGACGGCCTAGTAGTACAAAGGATGATTCCTGAGCTTGACCATGCCACTTAAAAAAAATATTCACAATAAAACAGTGTAATACCCTTGGCTTGACACACTACAGCATCGAATGAACATTGAAGTATCATTCGGCTATGAATGATCATTAGTGCCCAGTGTGTCATATCCAATGTTCATTCAACAACTTCATTGGTCATTCAATCGAATGAAGTTAAAATAACTTCATTCAATGAAGATGGAAGTGACATTCGGAAATTATCGAACAACTTTCCATGAACTTTCCAGTAAAATTTCTAGCTGAAATACATACTTTTTTTATTAAATTTAAAAGTATAAATCACTATGTAATAACTTTTAGTTCATATATTTGGCAGTTTATTTATAGTTTGTATTTTGAAAGTTCCAATGAACATAGAGAAATGCAGTGTGTCACTACTAAATCGAATGATCATTGAAAGCCCATGAAGTTGGAAGAATGCTCACTCATTTTTGCAGTGTGTGAAGGGTAAACGGATGATCATTGGAAGCCAATTAAGTTGAAAGAATGCTCATTCTTTTTTGCAGTGTGTCAAGGGTATATATATATAACAGTGTATCGGGCGTATGCTTAATGATAGACTTCCAACAAGCATTTGCAATTTTTCTGTAGTTAAAGATTCTCCTCACATTATTTAATGCCCTTTGTGGATATGGTTTCATCAAATATCTTGTTAAAGGAAACGCTTCATCGCTAACAAAATAATGTGCAAAAAAAGTTTCTTTATCATCATTCGGTAGTTTTGATAGCGAAGGTAAGTTTAGTTAATTATTTTCAATGAAACGCTTGATTCTAGACAACGATAACTGGCATCGCGAGCGTGTGCTATTTATAGTACGAGAGCTAGCAACGTCGTGAAAAAGTGCATTTTAGTACGGCTGGTTTTTTGATATTTCCTTTCTTATTGAAGTTAGGAAGGGATGCGCTACATCTGGCAGCTGGGAGCGGCATTTTGAAATCATTTTAGAACAAAAAAATTTTTTTACATAATTTTCTACGTCTAAATTTTTAGTTGCCAGACATTTTTGTCGTTGCAAACGACGTGCCAGACACAATTTCTCTAATTAAAAAATACGAATTTTCAAACCATTTTAGTATAGCTGAAATTTTAATGATGAACTAGACATTTACTACAAAATATATTTTTGAAAAATGGGGAGGGGGAGGCGGGGGTTTAGACTTCAACCAAAATATATAGGTGGGAAAAGGCCAAGATCATTATTCTACTACAATTACTTCAGAAGTTATAGCGATTTGTTGCAAGTACTTTTAAGAAAAAAAATCATTTAGTACAAAATCTATTTTTGGAAAGGTGGGAGGGTCGAGACTTCTATTAAAATATAAAGCTGGGAAAATTCCTGATCCAATAAGTCAAAAATCATTATCCTACTAAAATTATTTCAGAAGTTAGAGCGATTTTTTGGAGTGTTTTTAAAAAATAATCATTTACTACAATATATTTTTGACAAGGGGGGGGGGGGGGGGAGACTTCAACCAAAATATATAGCTGGAAAAATTCCTCATCCAATAAGCCAAAGATCATTATCCTACTGCAATTATTTCAGAAGTTACAGCGATTTGTTTGAAAGTGTTTTTAAGAAAAATAATCATTTTGTACAAAATCTATTTTTGAAAAGTGCGGCGACGGGGGTAGTCTTCATCCAAAATATATAGTTTCTTCGCGAAAAATTCTTAAAATATTATGAATTTTATGATTTTCGCTGCAATGGGCCGCAAAAATATTTGACCCACCCTAATATGTATATGATTATACATATGTATAATATATATGTCGTAGCAATCATTGCACAAAACATACAGGATCTGAAAGTTACCTGAAATTGGAGGAAGAAATTGAAAAGACTGGATTGTTTAAAATGGCGTAAGATGTTGTCACAGCAAGGCCATATCTTAAAAATTAAAGACTATAAATTGAAAAGAGTACATAAGTTTAGATATCTATGAGTTCAAAATCATACCAGAAACACATACGACAATTCAAGGCAGAATCAAAAGAGCCAACCAATCTTATTATTAATATATGAAACTCTTTAAATCACGACTGCGAATTAAAAGATATAATACAAAAGCAATGTATAGTTAGATTTCTAAAGCCGGAAAGGGTACAACGGCTAGGGCACGTCGAAAAAATGGGAAACAGAGCGCCAAAGACAGTATTTGAAAATGAACCAGAGATAAGACGAAACAACGGCCGACCAAGGATGAGATGGAAAGACGATGTGATAGAAGATATAAAAATGATGAGAGTCAACAACTGCCAAAAACCAAGGTTCATAATGGACTGTAACACCGAAGGAAGAAAAAGCCTTTATATGAACTCGAGAACAATTCATAAAAAAGAAAAGAATGGAAATAAAACCATACTTCACATTCTTTGATCCGAGTTTTTTTTATTATTAAAGGGCTTTACAATAGCAAAATGAACAGAATTTTATACAAGGTGTATACAAAGTTTTTGTTAGTATGCACTTAGCAGCCTAAAATTTAAGATTACTACTTAAAGTAGAAGTAACACTAACTCATTATACATAAGTGCCAAAATGCTGGAGGACCGTACTAACTCAAAAATACTTCATAAATTGATGTAATGAAATATGAACAATATTGATAAGCTTATCATACTAATAAAAATTACAAATAAGAGAAATTTGGCAAAAGTAAATAGTTCAATAGAAATAGTAAGCGTTGTCACAACTATGTTATATTACTGTACTCAATACAATTGACTCATGTTCTCACATTGATCGTCGGACTCTCTTCAGTTTGACATTGTTTATTTACAAGCTCAATGATCATCGATTCTAATAAAACTGTTTATTTTGAAGAAAAAAATTAATACACAAATGAAGCATTCATTCTTATAAATGATACAAAGTACACCCTCGTAAAGCGATTTAAGCTGCCACGTAAGATCGGCCATCAGGAATTGGATCGACCAGCTGTATCATTATAGCTGAACAAAAACCCAAGGCGCTCGTCAAGCTAAAAGATTGAAATCATATCGACAAAGCTAAAGCGGACCAATTTTTAAATTTCAAGAGGTGGGAGTTAAAAATATTAACAGAGCTCTGACGGACCACTGTTCGGCCAATTATCATTTAAGCAGAATAGGGCTCTTAGCTGATTATAGTAGTCGGTTCTGCGGGGCAGCATCTGAATCTGCGGAGCCCTTGCTGTGCGACTATAAGGCTGCGGCGAGGAGGAGAAAAAGTCTCTTCCATCGCGACTACCCTGCCCGAATTTTAGGCTATATCAAAGGCCTTAACCAGGAAGGTTTTTAATGACCGAATTGGCAGAATAAACCAAATAAAGTAGTACGCGGTACATGCTAAGACGCCCCCTTAAAGAGTGAATGAATGAAAGCTCTGGAATTGTATTTAGCAAAAGAAGACATTACGTTCAATTTTAACCTAATTTTGCATTTAATATTTGATCACATTGTGAACTGTACGATCGTAATATCAAGATTCATATTTAATTTTAGATACTAAGTAAATACAACAATGTTTGTTCTTTACATTTAATAAGCTATCTATCTCGCATGCAAGATAATAACGCACTGATTAATACTGAAAGCAAAAGATTTTATTGCGAAAACGTACAAAATTATTCGCCACAAAAAAGCCTGTATACATACTTGATTTAAGAAATTACAACTGTAAGAAATGCAAAATTATTGATCATTCATTATTCCATTATCAGCGCCTCATCACAGTACATTACCAGTTGGCGAGGTCAACTACATGGTTCTAGAATATTATTAAAAATATGAGATGTGCAAATTTTAAATGATGGGCGCTGTTAGTTTCTTTTACTATTTGTGATTTTGTAATTTTGACATAATTAATATGGCGACCTGTATATCAAAGGGATGATGGTGACAGCAAATTATGTTATTTATTCACCAAGTTGACATATTCATTGAGACTTAACCTAATCAAGTATACATATTACAAAACGTTTTAATATCTTTTCATTTTTTCAGAAATGTTTTAATTTGCTTAGAAATGTGAAATTTCGAAAGGCAAAATGACCTTTGCTTTGCAGAAATCAACATACATATAATTAGCAGTTTTAGGTAAAATTTCTTGAGAAATATTTTGATATGCTACTTTCAAGAGGCACGTCGTGCAGGACCCATAGCCTTGGGATGTTATGGAAGCGTCTAAAGCTATAGTTAATACCTACATGCGCGTAAAAATAAACTCATACTCTAGGAATGTAAAAAATGTATATATAAAAATATTTTGGAAACAATACATACGCCAACTTGCAACAAAATAAAGACCCCTCATCAATACATTCGCACGCACCTTACTACCGCAAATCGTGTGTCTTTATCGCAAAACTTTACTGGAAATTTCAGCAGAAATTTCAGGTAAATTTAAGAATATTCACCTTTGCTTTAACTCTTTTTAACAACATTAACACTTTCAGATTAATTGTAATTCAAACCATTAAATTATAACGCGAAACAAACAGCGCTTGACGTACGGCTATCAAGATGGACGTTAGAAATTAAGTATTGCCAGATGAAAGAATTATAGGTTGTAGGAAATTTTATGTACCCGATGAAAGCATTTATTCGAGTTTCGTCAAATAATTGAAATAAATTAAATTGAGCCAAATGAGCCTATTGGGCATATTCACACGCTGCCATAATTGTGGTGAGTAAAACCGGTTTTATTCAACTCCTAGCAACTCAGACGGGGCGTAAATGAGTGTAGTAAATTTGAATGCTATACAGGAACCTGTAAATGTATTGCAAATGAAATTTACTTGTTAGAGAAAAACAGAGTTAAAGAATGCAAGAGATAGAAGTAACTTTTTATATGTGTACTAGTTTTCACGCGTTTGGTTTTGCGTGAAAAATGTTTCGTTAAGTTCTTCCGCTCCCTTCCCTCTCTCATCTATAAAACCGGTTTTAGGCGCCATGAATGTGCACTGTGTGAATAGGCCCATTCACACGGTGCATATTCATGGCGCCTAAAACCGGTTTTATAGATGAGAGGGAAGGGAGCGGAAGAACTTAACGAAACATTTTTCACGCAAAACCACAACCTTCTATATTACAAGCCATGAACAAGAATCTCAATTGAGAGAATCGGACCACCAAATTCTCCAAATTACACTAACAACATAACGTGATTTCACCGAGTTGTGGTCCGATTGAGCGGAAATTCGCTCTCAATATTTTCCTTGTTCATGGCTTGTAATATAGAAGGTTGTGGCAAAACCAAACGCGTGAAAACTAGCACAAATATAAAAAGTTGTGTGTATTCATTTTCATTTTGACTTTTCTCAGCACTGGGCCTATTCACACAGTGCACATTCATGGCGCCTAAAACCGGTTTTATAGATGAGAGAGGGAAGAGAGTGGAAGAACTTAACGAAACATTTTTCACGCAAAACAAAACGCGTGAAAACTAGCACACATATAAAAAGTTACTTCTATCTCTTGCATTCTTTAGCTCTGTTTTTCTCTAACAAGTAAATTTCATCCGCAATACATTTAAAGGTTCTTGTATAGCATTTAATTTTACTACACTCATTTACGCCCCGTCTGAGGTGCTAGGAGTTTAATAAAACCGGTTTTACTCACCCCAATTATGGCAGCGTGTGAATATGCCCACTGATGAACGCTTATGAGCCTTAGAATATAAAACTACAGGAAGGGCCCTCGGAGAATTTTAGCGTAGTGAAATTCAAACTGCACACTTCATTGCTCTTTTTTTCACTGAAAATTCACTCGTAACAACTTCAATTACACTAAAAATAAATTCTTTAAACTTTCTTTCTTCTTTTTAATTAGTTTTGCGAAAAACTGTAAATAAATTTTATAGAAAAACTCGTTTTAAAGAAAGTGCCGCGGGAAAATTTGACAACTAACAAGAAATCACGGTATACAGAAACAAGGTAATGTAAAAGAGAAATGTCATTTGAATGCTGACGTCACTCGGCAAGTCCTCCCCATACAAAATCGAAATTGTTGTTGTTGTTTTCTGTATTAACTTGCCGGGTGACGTCAGCTTTTTCTACGATATTCGTACGATATTCGAGCTGTCAGTCTCTTTTACACTACCTTGTTTCTGTATACCGTGACAAGAAATTGTACCAATTTGACAGTTGACTGATAGCGATTTCACTACGCTCCCATACACTGATTTTATACGCGAGGGCCTTTCCTGTAGTTCTATATTCTAAGTTATGAGCGTTCGAACCTTAGAATATAGAACTACAGGAAGGTCCCTCGCCGAATTTTAGCGTAGTGAAATCCTTTTTGTGTGAGTGCTCACGTTTTAGTAGTTGCTTGTCCATTACAAGCGGATAAAGCGAATGGAATAGAGGAGGGGCAAGAGCGAGTTGAAATAATCAGTTAACTAAAATAAAATCTTGCCCCTACAAATGAACTTTTTACACGCCGTCACTACGCATTCTAATCAGCTGATCCCCTTGAATTTTGGGTGGCATTAGTTAATGTAAACAAAGAAATCCAAGCACACAAAATTTACATTATTTCGAGTATTTAGCTCAGTGATTTCCACAATTATTAAAGGAAATATGTAATATATATGTTTAGGAAGTATTTGAGTTTACCCACTTGCCTGAAAAGGGATTTTCCTCGCGGAATTAGCGAATTTTTCGTACATCCAAAAACTGCACACTTCATTGTTCTTATTTCACTTAAAATTCACTTGTAACAACTTTAATCGCACTGAAAACAAATTCTTTGAACTTTCTTTTTTCTTTTAATTTAGTTTTGAAAAAAAACGAAGTAAATTTGATAAAAAACACTCGTTTCAAAGAAAATGCACTACCGAACGCGAGAAAACAATTTATAATTTGACAGTCAACTAACAAACAAATAGCCCAGTTTGACAGTTGTCTGATACCCGGATTTCACTACGCTCACGTACAGGGATTTTACACGCGAGGGCCTTTCCTGTAGTTCTCTATTCTAAGGTTCAAACTGTTTCCAGTTTAAGGGCCGATTCACAATTCTTCAAGCTTCAAGCCATGGAGAATATACAAGGGACAAAACTCTTATGGGGAAAATTACAGGAAATGGATGGGTAGAAGAAACTAAACTTCTAGTTCATTTTTGGCCACAGATGTCACCTTTGTCCGATGTACCCCAAATGAAATTAATAAAAATTCATTGGAAACATCAAAAATTGATTAATTACGAATAATCGCATTGATATACATTGAATTTAGAAGCTGCTAAACAGCTGTAAGCTGGTGAACGTAAAATAGATTAGTAATAAACGAACTTTGCCATGAACCGGATAAATACAATCGGCCATGTTTTTTGGGGTACATTTGACTGCAGCGCCACCAATAATCAAACGAAAATTGACAACACGTAGTTTTGTCTCCTTGTATAGCCTTCATGCTTCAAGCTTCAAAAATTAGGATTATAGGATTTATGTGCAATGATTCACATTCAAGGTGGATTTACATGTCCGACGTTTTTTTGCCGCGCCGCATAACAGCTGGTTTTCAATAAGCAGGTTTTCAATACGCATTTTACATTTCCGACGAATTCTGTCGCAGGCAAACACTTTTGAAAAACTTTAAATTTAAAAAAAAGAAGCAACAAATAATTTAAAACAGTCACTCAACAACAACTCAACTAACAATCAAATTTTAATAATCTTTACTTCCAAGCAAAACCAGACAAATCCAAATAAACAAGCATTTCAGTTATACATAACCTCAAATTTTACTTACAATCAGTTGTTTCTATTACCCTGCCACGGAAAAATTTCGGATGTCGGACCTTCACAGCTTCAAACTTCAAATGAAGTTGAAACTGTAGAAAAAAAATTCATTACGTTCATTTGTCAATCGGTCCTAAATTGTACTGCACTACCGAACGTTCCAATAAATTAAGCCCAAAACAGAATGAATGCAGAAACTTCGACTTTGACTTCACCGTTGCAGTAAAGTCGAATTTGCTGCACAGCGCTAACACATTCATTTCAGAACTTCAAAGTCTATAATTTGACAGCTAGAATTTACAATTGCGATCACCATTTAATAACATAACAAAAATTATAAATTTTAAAAAATTTACCAATTTTTTTTTATTGTATGTGACTTTTACGTATATTACCTGCAATTATTAAGTTTTGCATACGATAAACTCAATCAATTTAAATTTTCTAATTTGGCTACAGTGGCAAAATTGAAATGTTGTGTTGGTAGTTCTGAAACTTTTGCAGCAACTTTTAAAATTTTCAAAGTCGAAGTCGGCGCAAAGTTTACTGCAACGTTTACTGCATTGATTCTGTTAACTGAACGTGAGTACTATAGAAAATGTATGAAACTGTCAAAATGCAAAGTTGAAGTCGAAGTTTCTGCATTCATTCTGTTTTGGGCTTAAGTTTAGCCAGGATTATTTTAGGGCAATATTGCCGAAAAAATTGTCCGTCAGAGCATGAGAATGGTGCAAGTTACACTATCCATCACTCGATACTCACATCAAAACCGTTTGTGTATGATGCGGGTATTACACTAAGCATTCATTTTTGTGCCTCTTTTTCGTGTAACGATTGCGATGCCTTTGTAGTTGTACAATAAACGCGAATGAGAAGGGGAATTTCGTATAGTTTTCGCAGACCCCGAGTGCGATGTTATATTTGTGTTAGTGTAATGGAGGGTGTCTGGCATATTTTCTGGCTCAAAAGTGAGGAGTCATATGACGCATAACATATACTTCCCCGCGACCGCTTGCCTAAAAAATCGGTTTGTGTATGGGGGTAATAAACGAAATGATGGATATACTGAGTTTCCATGGGAGTCGAGTTGAGTTGTGGTTGAGTTGAAATGGCCTTCCGTCTTCCTCTATCTTTTTCTATAAATTAATTTTGTTATAGATTTTTCTTTAAAAGTATTTATTAAATATAAAGAGGCGCGACATTTTCAGTTTTTGTACCTTTGCTAGTGTGCCGTTTTTAGTTGCATGCGTGAACTCAATTCAACCTACCTATTTTCGTTGAGTTGAGCAGAGTTTAAAATCTTTAACGAAAACTCTTAACTCATTCTGTTTCCATTACTGTGTTTCCATGAGCCAGGGTAGAGTTTTCGTTAAGCAAACAGAAAGCTTTTTCTCTCAAGATCACTCGATGCTGTTTCCATGACGGTTCTGGGTTAAGGTGACAGATAATTAATTTTACATTGCCTCGCCGTTGGTATATGTGCAGTAAAGGATAGTGAAACACACACATATGCAAAACCCAGCTTAATCGGACTGGCTTCGTTGAGTTTACTTGGATTTAACGACACTTTACTCAATCCCCGTTTCCATGGGCGCTTAATCTGAGTAAACTCAGGATAAACTCTGCATGGAAACACAGTACATGACGTATAACTCGGGTTCTACTCTGGTTGAACTCTCATAGAAACTCAGTAATAGTGTAACTTGCACCAATGAGCCTATTCACACGATGCCATAAGTTACTTAGTTTGCATGAAGAGTTTATCCTGAGTTTACTCAGATTAAGCGCCCATGGAAACGGAGTCTGAGTAAAATTTTGTTAAATTCAAGTAAACTCAACGAAGCCAGTCCGGTTAAATCCCCAACTATAATGCACGTGAGAAACGCACGTCACCTGCAGGTCTTGTGGAAATTAATGTTCTCGGCTATATTGGACGTACGTCGTCCATGGTTTGTTTCGTTAAGTTTCGTTAAACGTAAGAATGCGAAAAGAACCGCGGTCAACGTACGTTTTGTGAAATGATTTGTAGTTAGAATGACGAAAGTTGATGTAAAGATTTTTGAAAAGATATGGCCCCTTATTACTATAAGAATGAGTACGACGAAAGTAGACATCCTTATTGTACTCCTGAGCTCACCTCAAAGTTTCGGATAATTTTCCATTGTGCGGAACTATGCATTTGCAATTGTTATATGGAGCGTTTATCAATATTACTATTTTGTCAGGTAAAGGGGGATCGTAATCCAGGAAACTGGTCCACTATGATTCTCAAGGTGTTCATATGGTATATACAGTAGCGGCCTTTTCTGAATCCAGCTATATTCTAAGCGTTCGGTACCAACCCCCGCCCTCTCGTTTGACTATGACACCTTCCTTCCAATCCTCCGGAATGGTACAGCTGTACCGGGGTATTTCCAGGCGTGGATGTATCGCGTCTGCTATTAAGCTTGAATCGGTTTTTAGCAATTCTGGCAACATTGGCCATTGCAAGAATTTCGGTTGCTATTTCTGTCTGAGATGATGCACATTTGGTGATTCTTATTTGCTGCGCATTGATAAGTTTTCTCCAGGTTCCTGTGAAAATGAAGCATTCAAAGCGGCAAGAAATAATCTCTCCATCTTTAGAGTTACACAGCAGCCTTCTATCCGCACTCTTTACGACATGCTTTGTAATAGAATGCTCTCTTCTCTTTACAATTGAAAAATCAAACTTCAAACTTAAAATTAAAATCAATAAATAAACACAAGTTCACTGTGATTTCCCTAAAATTAATGACATTACTCTCACTTATTTCCTGAGGTTTGGCTTAAGTGCCCAAATTTAGTCGCTCAGTTCAAATCAATTTTGAACCAAGTTCAACAGTTGAACCACTACTGTGAAACAGTAAAATGAGTTGAGCGAAAGCTCAAGGCTAAGCGAATGCTTAAGTGAACACTGTGAAACCGGGCATTATGTGTTTAAAATGTGTTAAATGTGAAAGTGGCCAATTTTGTTTACATTCGCGGTGGTTTTTTCGTTTTTATTTAGGGGAAAAATGTTGAATAATATAATAAAAAGTGCCTTTTAAGTGATTAAAGATTATTATAGAATAGTTATTAAAAACATAAGTGCAGAAAAATGTGAAGGAAAAGGGAAAAGATGTGTTTAATAACTATTCTATAATAATCTTTAATCACTCAAGAAGCACTTTTTATTATATTACTACACAAATTCAACATTTTCCCCCTAAATAAACAAGAAAAAACCACCGCGAATGTAAACAAAATTGGCCACACACTTAATCACTCGATTTTTTTCAATTTTCTTAATTAAATCACTAAAGCACTATTCACTAAATATCACTAAATATATTATTTTATGACTTTTTACGGCAAAATATCCCGAACTTTTACCTCCTCCATATAATTTCTTCTTATCTGACTGATAATGGGTCTATTACCAACACAAACACAAACTCTGCTTCCAGGCCTCAGTATCCTTTACATGCACATATACCAACGGCGAAGCAATAAGTGTGTTCGATGACTGCTTAAAAAGTTCAAAGCAGAGCAGAGCAGCCCAGTTGGGAGCAGCTGCCAAATTGATGTCAGAGCAGAAAAAATCAGAAAATAGCAACAATCTCAAAAAACACTTTTCTGCTCAACTTTGCTCTAAATTCCGTTTTTAGAGGTTAGATACGAATGACAATTTTAGAAGAAGAAATATATGCTAATAAAAACAACTGAACAATATCGAAATGTTATTTTTATAAATATTAATGTTTAAGTTTTAATATTTCCAAGTATTTTCGGAATAAATCATTCATAAATCAATTTTCCGATTTTTCATGTTTTCGATTTTACAATTGTCAAAAGAAAAAGAAGAAGAAGAATTTTGCTGCTCTGCCTGCTCCTACAAATTTGGTGGAGCAGAAAAAGTGAGAATTCTCAACCCAGAGCAGGTTCAAAAAACACAGAGCAGAGAAATTGTGAGCAGAAAAGAATTGTCAAAAAGTCTCAATGAACGCAAATTGCTGATATTTTCTGCTCCAGCTTGAGATGGAGCAGTCATCGAACACACCTAATGTAAAATTAATTATCTGTCACTTTAACCCAGAGCCGTCATGGAAACAGCATCGATTGATCTTGATAGAAAAAGCTTTCTGTTTACTTAACGAAAACTCTATCCTGGCTCATGAAAACACAGTAAGGGCCGTTTTCACCATCTGCGGTTAAACGTTAACTGAAACTTTAACCTGCAGTTAGTTAAAAATGCGTTTCACAATCTCTGGTTAGAGTCAATCTGTCAGTTAATTTTCATTTAACTGGTAGTCAATTTAACCGAAAGAATTTCTTCTGGTTAATTAATTTAACTGAAAGTTTGACACTGGAATTGAGATTTTTGCACTTTGGTTTTAATCTGGAAAATATGAATTTAATTTTTAGTCATGCTCAAAAGATCAATAGAAACTATGTGTGAATTCGACGATTCAATTGATGAAGATCAAGAATATATAAGTGTTCGAAGTTTTCTTTTAATAAATATTGACACTTCTGACATTTGATGTACTGTAACTAGCAAAAAACTACTACATTTTAACTTTAACTTCAGGTTTGTTAATCATAGTTGGCGAAAACGAAATTTTTTTACTTGCACTTTACGGTTACAGTTAAATTAACTACAAGTTTAGAAACTGGAAGTATACTGACAGTTTAACCGGAGATGGTGAAAACGGCCCTAAGTGTGTTGAGTAAAACCAGTTTTATTCAACGCCTAGGAATTCACACGAGGCGTAATTATGTTTAGCAAATTTGAATGCTGTACAGGAACTTTTAACTGCATTGCAGATGAAATTTACTTGTTAGAGAAAAACAGAGCTAAAGAATGCAAGAGATAAGGCCCAATGCACGTGAGAAACTGAGAAACGCACGTCATCTGGGCGCTCTCATGGAAATTAATGGGTTCGGCCATATTGGACGTACATCGGTCATATTTTGATTCGTTAAGTTTCGTTAAACGTAAAATGCGAAAAAGAACCGCACTCGTACGTTTTGTGAGAACTTGTAGTTAAATTCAGGGTTTAAATTGCTGCAGCATTTTAATACTATTGCTGTTGACTTTACTTTGCTGCTAAGACCACATCAATTTACTTTGCTTTGCAGTAATCATTAAAACTTCTAGTTGCATGCTGTGAAAACTTTTTGTTTCATACTGGTGCGTACTGTTGCTTACAAATGCTGGGGCATGATGGTCCGGCTGCGAATGCTTTCACTTACACATAAAAAAAGCTTTCACCCGTTTACACAAAATACCATTTTACTATATAACACAGCGTCTACACTAGCCATGGCCATGGCCTTTTCCATATGGCATGGACCGTGTAGACCCTGAAAGTTGGCCATATTTGATGGCAGATCTTATGGCAAACTCGATGGAAAGCCATTAGGCCGGCCATCAAATCTGCCATGAATTTGGCCATAATTTGACGTTTGTTCACACATCTATGGCGGAAAGTTTAAAATTTAGTTTGATTCGGTGTAAATTCATGTACGCATGTTTATAATTCTGAAAATATTTTTGTCTCGATAATATTTGTGAAAATGTGCCATTTTTTCCATGAAAATTCATGCCATGAATTGCCCACCACCATAACATTTGACAGCTCAAGCCATAAAATATGGCAAAGTCGATGGCGAAAACTATGGAATGTGTAGACGCAGTGTAAAGCCCAAAACAAAATGAATGCAGAAACTTCGACTTCAACTTTGCATTTTGACAGTAGGTCTGTTCCCGTACCTGCAGAAAGTACAGAATCTGTCAGTTGCTTCGAATTACTTAACAGAATTCTGTTCCCGTACTTTTACTGCAGCCGCCATACTCATTTCCCCACCCTGCAGTAAGAAGCAGAAACCTGCAGTAGCTACGAGCTGCTGCAACCTGCTGCAGCTTAGATATTTGAAATATGGCAATGTCAGAACTGTCATTCCCGTATTAAAACTGCAGAAACCTGCAGAAACATGTTCCTGTACTTTCTGTACTTCATCCCCACCTCTCAATAAGCAACTTGCAGTAAGTGGCAGAATACAGAAAGTACGGGAACAAACCTAGTTTCATACATTTTCTATAGTACTCACGTTCAGTTAACAGAATCAATGCAGTAAACGTTGCAGTAAACTTTGCGCCGACTTCGACTTTGAAAATTTTAAAAGTTGCTGCAAAAATTTCAGAACAACCAACACAACATTTCAATTTTGCCACTGTAGCCAAATTAGAAAATTTAAATTGATTGAGTTGATCGTATGCAAAATTTTATAATTGCAGGTAATATACGTAAAAGTCACATACAATAAAAAAAAATTGGTAAATTTTTTAAAATTTATAATTTTTGTTATGTTATTAGGTCTGTTCCAATAGAGAATGCGGGATCCCGCGGGACCAAGAAATCGCCCAATTTCTGTTCCAATAGAATCTCATGCTCGGAAAAGCGGGGAAATTTTTACTTCCCCTCGACCAAGAAACCGCAGGAGATTTTTAGGTGGAGTGAAATCTTACGACGTTTTCAACATGTCAAAACAGCTGTTACTTGCCATGTCAAACCAAAATGATTACGATGTGCTGAAAATAATTTCTTAATTTGGTGCCTTACTACAAGATTTTGAATAATTTCATAAATAATTTATTAATTTCAATAGTTTTATGTCATTATTTTGAAGACACAAGTGATTTTTAGGTTATGGTCTTCTTAATTTGCACGAAACATCCCAGAAAGCGTTCCTTCACTTTTCGGGATTTTGGCTAAATTTCCCCCCACCAATCAAGTAACTTTTCGCAGGCTACGACAGGACAGGTTTTCTATTGGAACAGACCTATTAAATGGTGATCGCAATTGTAAATTCTATCTGTCAAATTATAGACTTTGAAGTTCTGAAATGAATGTTTTAGCGCTGTGCAGCAAATTCGACTTTACTGCAACGGTGAAGTCAAAGTCGAAGTTTCTGCACTCATTCTGTTTTGGGCTTAACAGTCTATAGCAAAGTAAGGTTTAAAAATATGTGCTTTGCTTTATCCAGGGTATCCACATTTATCCAGGTTCTCCACATATGTTTGGACATTTTCAAAGTAAAATGGCGGACTCGAAACTTCGGAAGGAGGAATTCCTGAAATTTAAATCAATCTGGCAGCCAAACATAAATTTGACAGATGTCTTAACATAAAATATGTCCTGTGGAGACGCAGCCTTACACATCGTCTACACTAGCCATGGCCATGGCCATTTCCATATTTCATGGACCGTTACTGTGTTTCCATGGGCCAGGGTAGAGTTTTCGTTAAGTAAACAGAAAACTTTTTCTCTCAAGATCACTCGATGCTGTTTCCATGACGGTTCTGGGTTAAAGTGACAGATAATTAATTTTACATTGCCTCGCCGTTGGTATATGTGCAGTAAAGTATACTGAAACACACACATATGCAAAACCCGGCTTAATCGGACTGGCTTCGTTGAGTTTACTTAGATTTAACGACACTTTACTCAATCCCCGTTTCCATGGGCGCTTAATCTGAGTAAACTCAGGATAAACTCTGCATGGAAACACAGTACGTGTAGACCCTGAAAGTTGGCCATATTTGAAGGCAGATCTTATGGCAAACTCGATGGAAAGCCATTATGGCCGGCCATCAAATCTGCCATGAATTTTGCCAAAATTTGACGTTTGTTGACACAACTATGGCGGAAAGTTTAAAATTTAGTTTGATTCGGTGTGAATACATGTACGCATGTTTATAATTCTGAAAATATTTTTGTCTCGATAATATTTGTTAAAATGTGCCATTTTTCCCATGAAAATTCATGCCATGAATTGCCCACCACCATAACATTTGACAGCTCAAGCCATAAAATATGGCAAAGTCGATGGCGAAAAATATGGAATGTTGAGACGCAGTGTTAAGCCCAAAACAGAATGAATGCAGAAACTTCGACTTCAACTTTGCATTTTGACAGTTTCATACTTTTTCTATAGTACTCACGTTCAGTTAACAGAATCAATGCAGTAAGCGTTGCAGTAAAATTTGCGCCGACTTCGACTTTGAAAATTTTAAAAATTGCTGCACAAGTTGCAGAGCTACCAACACAACATTTCAATTTTGCCACTGTAGCCAAATTAGAAAATTTAAATTGATTGAGTTTATTGTATGCAAAATTTAATAATTGCAGGTAATATACGTAAAAGTCGCATACAATAAAAAAAATTGGTAAATTTTTTAAAATTTATAATTTTTGTTATGTTATTAAATGGTGATCGTAATTGTAAATTCTAGCTGTCCAATTATCGACTTTGAAGTTCTGAAATGAATGTGTTAGCGCTGTGCTGCAAAGTCGACTTTACTGTAACGGTGAAGTCAAAGTCGAAGTTTCTGCATTCATTATGTTTTGGGCTTTAAGTTTACTTTGCTTTCAAACCATGGAGAATATACAAGGAGACAAAACTCTTATGGGGGAAATGACAGGAAATGGATGGGTAGAAGAAACTAAACTAGAAGTTTATTTTTGGCCACAGATGTCACCTTTGTCCGATGTACCCCACATGAATTTAATAAAAATTCATTGGAAACATCAAAAATTGATTAATTACGAATAATCGCATTGATATAAAATCGAATTTAGAAGCTGGTAAACAGCTATAAGCTGCTAAACGTAAAATATATTAGTAATAAACGAACTTTACCATGAACCGGATAAATATAATCGGCCATGTTTTTCGGGGTACATTTGACTACAGCGCCACCAATAATCAAACGAAAATTGACAACACGGAGTTTTGTCTCCTTGTATAGCCTCCATGTTTCAAACCCTGGTTAAAATGATGACAGCTGATTTGTTTTGTTGTTGTTTTGTGAGTTTTAAACAAGAAAGTATGGAAAATGTTGTGCTTCAAATTTATGGGATTGATTTTGATGAGAAATTTATTATAATTGGAAATAAAAATGATTATTTTTAATATGCAAAGATTAATAGCCAATTTTTAAAATCAATGAATTATATTTATGCATTTTAATAATTTTGAACTTGTTACTTCCCGTATACACAAACCATTATACGTTTGACGAAAGTTTGATATTTACGCACGTCAGCTGACATGCGTTTCTTACGTGCATTATAGTTGGGCCTATAGAAGTAACTTTTTATATGTTTCGTTAAGTTCTTCCGCTCCCTTCGCCGTCTCATCCATAAAACCGGTTTTACTTGCCATGAATATGCACGTATGAATGGGCGTATTCACACCATGCCATAAGTGTGGTGAGTAAAACCAGTTTTATTCAACTCCTAGCAGCTCACACGGGGCGTAAATTATTGATAGTAAATTAGAGTGCTATAGGAACATTCAAATGTATTGAATTGATGAAATTGATTGATGAAATTTACTTGAGAGAGAAAAACAGAGCTAATGCTGTTATGACACTTACTTTTTTTCAGTGTCGACTTTTTAAGTATGAAAAGACAAGGACATCTTGATCTGAGCGAGAAGGCAGCTTTGCAATTTCGTGCAGTTTCGATTGTATAATAAGCTAACTTCAAATAATAAATACTTTTTCGTATCTAATAGCAACGTAATATTATCATATTCGCATATTTATTTAAATTTCACTGTATGCACACGATAATTAATCACTAACTTTCAATACTATCAACAATGAAGTCTGAAATGTCAAAAATTAAGATTAAGATCCCGAAAAAGTATGAAAAGTTCATACTTTTTCTGGCACTTTTCGAGTTAGCTGAACTTTTTCGCGTAGATTAGCTTCAATTTTAAGCATATAGCTAATTCTTCGCACTCGTGCCAAATCTCCGTAAAAAAATTTCGTCCCTTTCTAAACTTGCTAAAAAGTGTAAGATTCGTCTGAAAAAAAAGTGTCATAACAGCATAAAGAAAGCAAGAGATAAGGGCTAGCTACAATGGTCTTAAGACGTCTTACGATTTCTCGTCAAATTCTCTTAAGACTGGCTAATTTTCTGCCAATTCTTAACGAATCGTAAGCTCAGCTATAGTAGCCTTAAAACGTTTTGACATTTGTAAAAGGTAATCGCAACAAATAGAGTCTGGAGTAAATAAAGACGTCTAGTTTAATAAAGCTATACAGGATGTAAAATTGTCCAGGATAGGTCCCTTTCATTTTTAAAAAAGTGGTTTTATAATATCCATTTTTAGAACGGTCTGTTACACTACACGACCGCGGTTTCTTTTTTTCGCATCACTTCGCTCACTAATTTAGTTAATGTTGTTAAATCCTTTAATAAATCCCTATATTCCATTATTAAATATCTTTTCCACAGAGCACCTTATATCAAATAATCTTTTTTCTTATATTTCCACTAATACTTTAATTTTTGTGAAACGCCAAATTAAATATCAATCGCAAACGCCCCTTTCTTGAAGATTTTTTAAGATTCTACGGTTCTGAGCGTAGCCTTAAGACTTAACGAAAGATTGCGAAAGAGATCGAAAGATTCTCTTAAGGTCATTTACTGTGTTTCCATGAGCCAGGGTAGAGTTTTCGTTAAGCAAACAGAAAGCTTTTTCTCTCAAGATCACTCGATGCTGTTTCCATGACGGTTCTGGGTTAAAGTGACAGATAATTAATTTTACATTGCCTCGCCGTTGGTATATGTGCAGTAAAGGATAGTGAAACACAAACATTTGCAAAACCCGGCTTAATCGGACTGGCTTCGTTGAGTTTACTTGGATTTAACGACACTTTACTCAATCCCCGTTTCCTTGGGCGCTTAATCTGAGTAAACTCAGGATAAACTCTGCATGGAAACACAGTAATAGTTGGGCCTTAAGTCAAAGTAAAGTCAAAGCCCCAATTGTAACATCGGCCTAAAGGCTCAACTATAATGCACGTAACGCATGTCATCTGGGCGCTCTCATGGAAATTAATGGGTTCGGCCATATTGGACGTACGTCGGTCATATTTTGTTTCGTTAAACGTAAAAATGCGAAATGAACCGCGCTCAACGTACGTTTTGTAAGAGTTTGTAGTTCAATTGATGACAGCTGATTTTTTTCTTGTTGTTTTGTGGGTTTTAAACAAGAAAGAGTATGGAAAATGTTGTGCTTTGAATTTATGGGAGTGATTTTGATGAGAAATTTATTGTAATTGAAAATAAACATGATTATTCTTAATATGCAAAGATTAATAGCCAAGTTTTAATAGGCATTTTAATAATTTTAAACTTGTGAAAACTTTCCGTATACACAAACCACGTTTGCTAGCTTAGTCTAAACAGCCATTGCATTTTTCCGAAATGTCATTTATTGATAAAGTGACAAGCTTGAAATGTTTGTTTACTTTTGAATTTCAGAACTCACAGGCAGTAATCGATTTTACTAATTTGATTCAAATACTTCTCGAAGTCCGAATTCTTATAAAAATGGAAGGGCTAATAATTTTTGATGTACAGAACGATATTGTTTATAAAAATATGTGCGCTGAAATGATTTCAAAAATTAAACAAATGGCTCTTTCGCAGGATCTTTTTCTTCCGAATTCAGTAATATTGATGTCTAAAATCTTGTATATGTATAATTATTTTTATAAACAGGACGAAAGTGTTGATAACAACATAATCCTTCAATTGTTCAGTCCACTTATCAACTCACAGAGGATTATGTTTTGTCAATTTGATAACACATATACAGCAATTGAATGCGAAAATGATTTGAAGTTTGTGTTTGCGGAGGTTAGTTATACAAATTAAAGATAGTAGAACTCGCATATAAATAAAATATTTTAGTTTCTGGGTTACATATTCTTAAGAATTGGAAGCCAAACTGTAGATTTTCTTCAAAGAAATATGGCCATTAGTATCAATTTTGCTAAGAACTTTGTGGGACCAAACATAGGCATGTATGTACCTAATTTTTTTTAAGTATTACATTTGAAACTTCTATTGAAAATCAGAACATCAATTGAGATCTTTTAAGTTTCACAGAAGTTTTTCCTTGTCAAAGTCAGTGTCAGTTTTTGTTTCTTAGGGCCGGTTTCACAGTGAGAGCTTAAGTATAGAAATTAACTTAAGTTATAATTAAGTATGCATAGGGGTTTCACAGTTGCAAGTTAAGATTTACTTAAGTATAACTTAAGTGGCAGTTTCCCTAGACTTAAGTTTTTCTTAAGTTAGTATGCATAGAAAATTCAAATGTCAGTTGATTGCTAGTTCATTTGATTTAAAACGCGAATTAAAGGAGTTTTTACAGTAATGGAAGGCGTGCCCTAATTGATATTATACTCAAATATGAATTTAACACATTTTTCTTTAATTTAATTGTTTTTTTTTTAAATTTCTAATTCACACTGGCTATTACAACTTCATAATTTACAATATTGAAGGGCTGCCGTAAGAAACAAATATAATAGTAAGAAGAAGAAAAAAATGCAATGTAAAACCGAATTTGACTTAAGTTTAACTTAAGTGAAAAAATTTACTTAAGTTTAAGGAATAACTTAAGTATGACTGTGAAACCTTAGTAATTATCTTCGATTCCTTTTTGTTTCTCAATTTTATTTCTTCAGTTTTAAGCTTGCCTTGCCATTATTTGAATCCATTTGCTGTTCAGCAATAATTTTCTTTTCGGGTGATGAATGGCAGATGAATCTGCCTTAGAATTAATTATTATGTACCAGTTCTAAGCTCGAATATTGTCATATAATTGGGCAAATAATGGTGCCGTGTCAAGTATTAGGCAAGCGAGGTTGGCTCAAAGGGAAGAATATGATTTATGTTAAGGGGACATGGAGTATGCAACTTTTCGCTGAACTTGGTACGTAAAAGTAGAAACTACAATATTAGGCACATATCAGCCTTGTTTAAGCAAAAGTAACAAAACGTGAAAAACAACAAAGTAAAGCCTGAACTACATTGAACTACTTATACAGCAGTGCTGTGCTGTGCAGTGCAGTGAACTTTAGACTTCTTGTAACTGAATGTGGCAATTGGGCATATTCACACAGTGCACATTCATGGCGCCTAAAACCGGTTTTATAGATGAGAGAGGGAAGGGAGCGGAAGAACTTAACGAAACATTTTTCACGCAAAAGCAAACGCGTGAAAACTGGCACACATATAAAAAGTTACTTCTATCTCTTGCATTCTTTAGCTGTGTTTTTCTCTAACAAGTAAATTTCATCTGCAATACATTTAAAGGTTCCTGTATAGCATTCAAATTTACTACACTCATTTACGCCCCGTCTGAGTTGCTAGGAGTTGAATAAAACCGGTTTTACTCACCACAATTATGGCAGCGTGTGAATATGCCCATTAGGCATATTCACACAGTGCACATTCATGGCGCCTAAAACCGGTTTTATAGATGAGAGAGGGAAGGGAGCGGAAGAACTTAACGAAACATTTTTCACGCAAAAGCAAACGCGTGAAAACTGGCACACATATAAAAAGTTACTTCTATCTCTTGCATTCTTTAGCTCTGTTTTTCTCTAACAAGTAAATTTCATCTGCAATACATTTAAAGGTTCCTGTATAGCATTCAAATATACTACACTCATTTACGCCCCGTCTGAGTTGCTAGGAGTTGAATAAAACCGGTTTTACTCACCACAATTATGGCAGCGTGTGAATATGCCCATTCACATTATTTTCACAGCACTGCATTGCTTAGGGGAGTGGCTCGATCAGATTCAAAGCAGCGCAACAAAAATATCAGCAGCAAACAGTTCCTATTGGCTAATGGTATTCATATGACAACAAAAGCAGCACCGATTGCTAGTAAAATAAACTTGCTGCCGCTGCTGCTGCTGAATCTGAATGGGCCTTAATTTCTAAAAAACTGCTTCGCACTGGTTCTGTTCACACATGAAGTTAGGTTTTCCTTCAAAATGGATGAGGAGAAACTCATAATGGCATGCGACACGAGTCGAGCTTACTGCAGTCGTTGAACGAGTTTTACGGCAAAGGGGGAAGAGGCGCTTAGAGGGGAAATCAACGCTTCTGGATTCTAGGCTGCGTTCAAGTTATGCAGCTGACTGCAAATTCAATGCAGCAGCAGCATTCGAATGCCGAATATTCAAGTAATTCTGCAGCTGTTAGCATATTTTGAACGCATAAATGCAATATTTTGCAGTCAGCTGCGTAACTTGGACGCAGCCTATTTCTCGCGTTGCTTTCACGCAGGCATTTGCATTGACGTTTGTTTGGTGGGATGGAAAATTTGAAAATGTAAACAGACAGTCATTCGTACTTTGTAAACAAACAGTCATTCGTGTTTTGTTTCGCTGACAACAAAGACGTTTATGTGATTTTTATATTATTTTTTATCTTGCCGAACTTTATTTGTACAAGAAAGATTTGGGAAAATTATTTTTTATTAAATAAATTTTATCTGTAGATTGACTTTCTTCTCTTTTGACACATACAATTCTCAATGTATTTCTGGCTTAACGTACCAACGTACCATTTCGAACTTTTCCCATTTCCCCGGGCACTTCGATATTCTAAAGTGTGCCAATATACCAATTCACATATTTCAATGACAGTTACAGTTTTTGAGTAAAAATGGACGAATAAATATTTGTGCTAGATTTTATAAAATTTTGGTAAATGTTCAGATTAACTCCTCCACGCCCGATTTTGATGAAATTTTTACACAAGGTACAGTTAATTATGTACAACTAACGTATGTTAATAAAAAGTGTGTTTCTTAACTAAATCCCGGGATCCCTGGGAGCCCGAGTTTTTGTTAAAGGGTGGGGATACAACTGTCAAAGTAAAGAAATGCTTTCTGGGATGATTGAGAAATCCAAGAAGAAGAACTATTTATTTATTTGTACTAATAGTCTCGATAACAAAAAACTTCAATTTAATTATTATTTTCACTGTTGTTTCGATAACACAACACTTCAATTTATT
Source organism: Thereva nobilitata (assembly GCA_963855945.1). Lineage (NCBI taxonomy): Eukaryota > Metazoa > Arthropoda > Insecta > Diptera > Therevidae > Thereva > Thereva nobilitata. Next base: position 121,177,320 of record OY979694.1, read on the forward strand.
TATTATTTGCACTATTGCCTCGATAACACGAATATCTTTTATTAAATCAATTGATGTTGAAAATTGAGAACTGTCACCTTAGCTGAGAACTGTCACCTTTTGACATTTCTCATTTAATCCACGGCGCCAGAAGTCCAGACCTCTGGCTCTTTGGGATGGAGGGGAAATGATCCCGAGAAAGTAAAGAAACATGAATTGGGATCCCAGGCATCCCGGGATTTCGTAAAGAAACAGGCTGAAAAAGTGTCGGTCAAGTCCCGTTATTTCACTTCATTTCACTTCAAAGTACGGAAATTTCAAAAATTGAACAGGTCAGAATTTCTATATTCTTTCACCAATATTGATGAAATTTATACACATTGTATATTTCGATGTGGACAATTCATTTTTGGGGGAAAAATTGGCACTCATACACCGTTACTTTTTTATTTAACTTTATAGTACTTAAATTTCAAAAATGCGATAATTTCCAAAGTACACCACATTTTTTTATGAAATTTATATATATTTTTGTCTGTATAAAAAATTGGTTTTAAAAAAAATGCCTTCTATAGGCTATGTGCACGGGGGCGGAGCTAGAAATAATTTAGATGCAAGCGCTCGATGTGAGCATCACTGCAAATTCTGAACTACATTTTTCCAGTGTGCATTGTTGTTGCGGATGTGTCAAAATCAAAACAAACCCATGGTTTGAGGTTATGCTATCAATGTAAACGAATTAATTATTTTTGTATTATACGTTTTAATTGAAGAAAAAATACTCAAAATAAATAATTTGCATGTACCTTTTATGCTATGGTATTTATATTATATGCACACAGCTACATTAAAAGATATTTGTTTATTAAAAAATTTCCCGGTATAACCCAATAATAAAAAGGGAGTTCAATTCTTTTCTCCGTCCCACTGGCGGCGCTGTAGGCTTCGTGCACATAGCCTATATACCGTTTTTTATAATCCATTTCTAAAGCACGTCATTGTATGGGAGTATGAAATAATAACTGCCACATTCGACTTTTAATTATTTTAAAATTTATATATTTCATATATTTCAAATTAAAAAGTTTAAATATGAAAATTACCATTTTTATACTGCCAATATATAAATTACTTAAAACTCTTTTGTTTTCCCTCGTGCCCCAATAATTCAACACTTGTAAGAAAATCGTAGACGGGTTCCGCTTTGCTATTCTTTCGATTCATTGGGGGTCATCCATAAATTACGTGAGGTGATTTTGGCCATTTTTCGACCCCCCTTGGTGAGATGTGAGATTTGGCTCGACCCCCCTCCCCCCTTCAATCTCACGTGAGATTTTTAAAATCTTAAAAAATGTATAGTATTTACACTATTATGCGTGTTTGTAGTGTAAATACGTTAATCTGTGCTCGATTGCTTTAGATTTATTTAAAAAAACATAATTTGTGTTGAAGAACAGTATCACAAAATCATCACAGTACCAACTCGGCATGCATCCAATATAAACTACAATACCTGTGGATTACCATTTAGCAGGTAATTCTGCCTATCCTTTGGAAACGAATCTCATGGTGCCTTACAGGTATAATTGTTTCTTAACAAGAGAATAGAAAAATTTCAGCTTTAGTTTGAGCTCAACTCGTCTATTTGTAGAGCAAGCATATGGAATTTAAAAAAAAATTGAGAATTTTACATTATATTGACATACCAAGGTTGGCTTTGGCATCCATCCATTTGGCATTTGGGTAAAAAACCTGTGACTGAGTGACCCAGGTCTTAGGCGCCCATTACACGATAGGTTTTGCTGACAGTTTTGCGACAGTTTTACCTACGACTGACGGAAAACCTAACGTCTAAGGTGATGACTGACTTCCATTAATTATGACTGGTGGAATTGATTGCCGCTTGCATGAACGTGTAATGGCCGCCTTAGAAAGGCGGAGTCTGAAGTCACAGCCAGCTTGTCAAATTGGCGTTTGAGCCGCCTGTACACCAGGATATAGATTCAAGAAGTGCAGATCTGTTAGACTTAGCTCTTGATATTCATAACAAAAGGTTTTCAAAATCTATCTTGGCTTCTAGAAAGTCAGAGCAGATGGTCGTCGATTCAAAATTCGAATCCTGTAAGATGCTTAATTATGTCGCCTGGTGTAAATGTCTGCCTTTTGTAATGACAATGCACCGCAGATAGCATATGTTCTGACTGATGTGAAAAGAGCCGATTCCTAACATAATCTATGATTGCAGTAGGATTAGGTATGTACATTATGCACTTGAGATACTTAGGACGGCATTAGGTTCCAGGTTTTTCAATTGGGCTTTTGGGCCCTTTTGTTTTGTTCCACCTTAGGCCACCAGGCTGAACTAGCGTAGGTTCGTAATCTGTCTAAAAATGGTCGTATAAGTCAATGTATACGTTACATTCCCAGTTTTTCCCACGCCATTGTGTAAAATGATAAGAATTTTTCATCACGCCAAACAGTTCATTCCCAGATATTTAAAATATGTATTTTCATTACTTTTTTGGATGTTCCAGTTGGATGGTATTTGAAACAGTGGACAAATACAGTGTAAACGGCAGAGGCTAAATTTTTACACGCCATTGCTATTGAGTCGAAATATGGTAATAGTATCACGTATACTTTTTACGTTAATGGATTCAGTATTCCTTCTCTAGATGCAATATGTATTGATAAAACCTTTGACCATGTTCATCTGATACTGCACTAGGGTTGCCAACTCGAAGGAACGGAATTGCCGGCCTCCCCCCAGCCAAAAAAAGGTCGCTCGGCGAACTCAAATATATATAGTATAACTTTTGCTAACTCGAACGCAGTAATTTTATCTTCCAATGCAGTGTCAACTTTACAAAAAAAATCAACTTTTTTCGACATTTTCATGTCTTTTAAAGATTTCTGGTGTTTCTCGCCTTCGTGGTGTCTTTGAATGGTTTTAAAGCCATCGTATTTTACAGTAAAAAAATGTACTGCATACAATGCACTTGGCTTCGCTTTGGTATCTTCCAATTACAAGCCAACTTGAAAATTAGTTAACCACGATTTATTGAAAACGCAGTTTCTAGATCGTGGTTTTTTGCGGAGGCGGTGACTTTTCGATTCCCGACATAGTTTTGATCGCACTCTTGACGTATTATTTTCGTACACACTAAAATGCCTGCTTTTAAATAAAATTTATTCACCCGCAAAATCTGACAGCGTCGAATCAACACAAAGCTGACTGCCGTTTGCTAGTGATGCGTATAGTTACATATCTATAGATAGTCGGTACAAAAGCTACTAGGTCCGTGCGCATGATAACGGGCTAAATTCAAGTTGCGTTTGAGTATAACATGTTAAAAATGTACGAATTTCTTAATAGTTGTAAAGATTTTGTAACTTTACAAGTATTAACAAAAATTATAAATATTTAAACATTTTAGATGAAAGAAATTGAAATTGCCGGCTTTTTTCGAATTTTTCAAATTTCTGGCCGGCCGCCGGCTCGAGAGTAATATTGCCGGCCGAGCCGGCTGAAAACCGGCCGCTTGGCAACCCTATACTGCACCAAGATTTTCATGAATGAAATCTAAGTGCGGGTCCAAAAAGACGATTTTAAAGATTTTCTCATTTACAGATATTGTACTTAAAATTGAAGAAAACAAAAAGATATTAAGGAATATTGCAAAAAAAATTGCAGAAAGATCGAAAATACCCATTTTGAGGGCTAAAACCGCCTAAAAAGTGGGGTTCTCGGGGTAGAAAATTGGTAGACTTTATAACCCCTTATTAAGAACCTTAAAAGGAAGCTCTCTGCCCTCTTACCTGTAGTATTAATTTAACCCAGTTTTTCTCGCAATTTTACACTGTTTCTTGCGGACAAAAAATTACATACGTGATATTTGCCGAGACCCTCCCCCTCCCCCACGTGAAATTTGGTGAGATTCACCTCGACCCCCCACTAAACGCCTCACGTAATTTATGGATGATCCCTTGCCGCATTAGCAGTACATTTATATTAGCAGAGCCAATGGGAATAAGAATTAGGGAATTTTTGGATTATAAGCTCTTGAAGTCCGTCCGAGAGGGAAGGCGGTTTGTCGGAAAGGCAATTCAATTTCAGAAACCCTAGATCGACAACGAATGCTGTCAATACAGTGTGGCCAACACCGAAAAAATTCCCCCCTAAAAGTGAGTCAAAAACCCCCTAAAATCAGACCTAAACCCCTAAAGTTAATATTATGACATTTTGTAGAATAGTGAGAATGTGGGAAATGTAAATATTGTCTTTTTATCAAATTGAAGTAAGTATGCAGTATGCAACAAGGTCTTAAGCCCGCTACACACTATCGTCGTTTTACTCCGCGTTGGTCGAACAGCGCTTCCCGAACGACGCGACGTACGCCTCTATTCTATACACATTACTCCTCGAGAGAAGCTGGCTTTGTCTCGCCGAGTGCAAGATGTATGCGTTAAGTTGTGCTCAGCAATGATGTTCATATATGCACGCACACAACTAACGGTGGGAAAATTTTGTATGAAGATGAAAGACTTGTTATATCTAGACTTTGATAGTACCATGGACAAAGATACTTTGTTGGCAGTAGCGGCGGTTCTTGCTGGGAAAAACTGTAGGAAAAACAAACGTGTATGATGCAAACCCTTTTTTGTGCACAACAGGTACATACCTCACTGCTTAACGACGAACGATGAGACACAGTTTTCATCCACACTTTCGTCGTACAGCATACAGCGAACGGAGAAAAATCAAAATGGATGGAATGGCGTTGTCATCCACACTGTAATTTTCTATCGTCGGTCGTTCTAGCGCGTTTTGAAGTTTTTTTTAGAGTTTTAGATATCACCCTGCATTTTTCTAACCCTATAACTTATTTTCATGAATAAGGTATTAGTGTACGTTTATTTTTAGAGTTTTAAGCAATTTTAATGCTAAAATTGGCTCTATTCCGTACTTTTTTAGTACTTTTTCACCTAAGCTTTGCCTAAAAGTACCAAATAAGCACCAAATAAAGCGAATTTTATCATCAAACTTGCTAATAACTTTAAAAGTAAAGGCCGTAGCATAAAAATTGTCTGGACATTATTCATAGGAAATTGTCCAAGCTTTCCAATTTTGCAAAAAAAAAATTAGTTAACTTGGTATTTTATGGAGAAAAAGGTGGTTTTAGTTGAAATTTTAGTTAAAAAAACCGAAACTCTGGAAGTTGAAAGGGTAGAACGAGAGAGGTGAAATGTAAAATACTAAAAAAAAGTGGGTGTGTGTACTTATGTACGCGCATTAGAAGTTATACTTTATAATAATAAATAATTTATTGGATTTTTTATTATTTGCGTGCGTTGGCAGGTGGAAGCAGCATGATGCCGACACGTTCCAGCCTGTCGGTTATACCGGATTCTAATCCTAACTAAAATCACCTACTAGCCAACCCATTCTCCGGCAGAGAGGAAACACATTTTTCTAGACAAGTTTTTCTTATTTATACAGGTTATACAGGTGTTTATGCGCCCCATGTTTTTATTTTAGTCTGTTAAAAGTCCCAGAATATTACTTAATTCACTGACACAGCGACACAAAGTGCCCCGTGGCAAACGACATTAGAAGACAGCACTCATACTATTCCAGAAGGTCCATGTTTGTGTTCTAATTATTTTCTAGTTTTTGGTACAGCAGATTTAAAATAAAACCATTTAACTTAAAAGTTTTTTTTAGCTATTTTTATTATATTCTTTTTAGTCTTAATTCAGTCATTTTTGGATTTTACTTTTTACAAAATTCTGGTGAAGTGATTTGTTATGCATACCATATTTCCAACGCCATTTTGAATTTTCTAATTTTACAACAAATTTATTATTTCCGACCTTAAACACCCCCAAATAGCTATTTTCAGTGAAATCGAATCGAAATTGCCAAAATCGTACCGCCATATTGGCGGCGCCATTTTGATTTTTTTAAAATTTTGCCCACAGATTTGCACGATTTTCAATGGATTCGGAACACATTTGCAAAATTCATCCGCAAATATTGGCCGCCATTTTGAATTTTCAAAATTTGACCACAGAATCGTCATTTGTGGCCCTAAAAACCCCCGATACCGATTTTTAATGTATTCAGAACACATTTCCAAAATTCATCCGCCATATTGGCGCCGCCATTTTGAATTTTCAAATTTTGACCACAGAATCGTCATTTGTGGCCCTAAAAACCTCCCGATACCGATTTTCAATGGATTCAGAAAACATTTGCAAAATTCATCCGCCATATTGGCCCGCCATTTTGAATTTTCAAAATTTGACCACAGAATCGTCGTTTGTGGCCGTAAAAACCCTCCGATACCGCTTTTTAATGGATTCAGAAAACATTTGCAAAATTCATCCGCCATATTGGCCCGCCATTTTGAATTTTCAAAATTTGACCACAGAATCGTCGTTTGTGGCCGTAAAAACCCTCCGATACCGCTTTTTAATGGATTCAGAACACATTTCCAAAATTCATCCGCCATATTGGCGCCGCCATTTTTAATTTTCAAATTTTGACTATAGAATCGTCATTTGTGGCTCTAAAACCCCCCGATACCGATTCTCAATGGAATTGGAACACAATTGAAAAATTCGCCCGCCATCTTGGAACCGCCATCTTGATTTTTTTTACAAAATTGTCAGATTGCACTGACACGTTAGCTCAATGTGTGTGCATAGTTTCATAAGAATCGGTTTAGTAGAAGTAGTCGAAAAAGCTGTCGCAAGATTTGAACCAAACAAATATACGAGGTCAAGCTAAATAAAATCATTTGTTCATTGTTTTATTTTCCCAAATAATAACAGTAAATATTTTGTATTATATATTCAAACTAATTCTGATTGAATAATTATATTAAGTTTTAACCATTCAAAATCATTAGTAAAACAGTAAATAATTATCGCTTGTTATTGTACAGTTGCCATATAGCTTTATTATTATCTTGGCCAGTTTCACACGGGCCGACAAACAACCAAGACAAATCTTCTGAAAAAGCCGGCCCGTGTAAAACTGGCCCTTAGAAACTCGCGCTTAGGTGACCAATAGAACACGGATCGGATTTCCCTCCATAGCCTCGCGACAGTACCCCTCACCCAGCAAATACGAGTCTTCTTATATCTACAAAAAGCCCAAACCTTCGCTTGGCTGATGAATCGTATGTATATGAAATTTGTTTCCCTCCATAGCCTCAGGATAAAAACCCCTCACCCATCGACATCGTGAACAAACATCAGCTAAAGAATGGGAGCTGAAATGCTTGCCCTCCATATCCCTTCGCCTATATTCTCCGCCACCGTCTCGCGTTGCGTCTCGCGTCTCGGTAAAAATTCACTCTCATAATATTTTCCAAACGCGCCTAAAGAAGTATAACTTCAAAAAATTTCAAAGCACCCTAGCGGCTAAACCGTTACGATCTCCCCCCCCCCTAACTTAACTACCGCCGGCCGCTTTCTCACTCTTCATAGTACACCCTGTATACAAGGGAGCCATAGAGGAAGTGTGGAACAATAAGGACTTTAACAAACTTGAGCCGAATAGAGGATGATAAGAGCCTAGGTTTACGTAAGGTGCCATAGATTTTGGAAAGCATGAGAGACATGTTTGCAGCAAGATGGTTTAGAATTAATGGCAATATCAAGATTATTAACACAGTCAACAACGGAAGAGAAACATTATTAAGTCAAATATGTTTGGAATATTGTCAAGAGAAAGAGAGCGACGACTAAGGACGAGTACTTGGGATATATTAGGATTAAGATTAAGTTTGTTTTATGGTAGCGAGACCTTGACTATGACCCAGAACATAGAGGAACGAGTCAATAGGTTTGAGAGAAAAGTTCTCAGGTGCATAATAGGCTCAACGAGAGATGATGGAATATGGCGAAGGAGATACAACAGCGAGTTGTATGAAAATCTTGACGACCCAGAACTCTCAATTTTAATAAAAATTAACAGACTAAAAAAAACCCTAAACATTTTTACCCCCAAAAAATCCCGCCATTACGCCCCCCCCCGATAAATTTAGGGGGAACCCCCCTGAGTTGGGCACACTGTGTCATTATGGCAATGGAGGGGAAAAGGGTTGCGCATTGATAACTCTTGATGTGAAATATACTCTCAAAACCGCGAAGTGGAGTAAGATCGTCCAGGGGTTGATAAAGCTGGATATTCCGAAGTATCTAGTGCGCATTGCGATAAAATTCCATATAGGTAGGACACTACATGCAAGTACACGGCAACTTGCGGAGCTCCCCAAGGCTCCGTCCGTGGCGCTACGCCTCCCGCGAGAAGTGGTCGCTATCCGGTTCGCCGATGACGCTGTAGTAAGAAAGCTACTCGACGAAATCGAGATATTCGCGAACGAAGCGATATGAGAGATAAAGACGTGGCTCTAGAACGCCGGTGTAATGTTTGCTGAGGGCAAAACGGAAGTAGTACTAATCAGCAAGCGGGAAAAGGTGAAATCATAGCGGTGAAAGTAGGTGAAGATTAACCGAAGGCTCAACTTCGGGATGCACTTGGCGGACACGGCGGAAAAAGTTTTCGCGATCAGCGCAGACCTGCGAGAATGCTGTCTAATATAGGACCCCTCCTCATCACAAGAGTGGTTAGTTCGGTCCTATTATATGCAGCGTTAGTGTGGGAAGCCGCATTGGAAAGAACGGGCAATAAGAGGAAAAAAAACTCTGCGTATCGCTTGAGTGCCCGTTGAGAACTTTGTGCATACCGTACCGTGATAGCAGGATTGATCCCTATTGATATTCTTGCAGCGGAGGCAAGAGGTTATACGACTCGGAATATGCTAGAGGGGAGGCCAAGGAAGTGCGATGGACTCTGGCGCTGCTGGTCCATCGCAGAATTGGAAAGAAGTTGGAATGTGGAGAAGTTGGTTATAAGCGAACATAGGGAAGTGAGTTACCACCTCACGCGGTTCCTGAGTGGGCATGGATGGAGGTTTATAGGGCATACCTTCACCGCTATAGGTTAGACTATTCACCGTTCTGAGCCCGATACGAAAACGTTATTTAGGAAGAAAAAACGCGACTACTACCGAAACAGAATTAGTGCAATTAAACAAAACTACAATAATAAAGATGCTAGAAGTAAACATGATAAAGAAAGAATACAAACCCACCTGCACGATGATAAGAAGAGAGGATGGAACTTGAGAAATACTTGAGACTTCTACAAAGAGAACGTAATCCTAACACAGGCAGAAGCAGACAACCGAAGTACAGATGACCCAGTAAACGATGCGGCATAGGAAAAGGTGCAAATGTCATAGGGAAATTCAAAAATCATAAGGCTCCAGATCCAGATGGTGTACCCACAGAAATCCTAAAAATGGTGGGCGAAGCTATACCAAACCTTACATAGTCCCATTTGCAAATGGGTAAGCAGAAAGATACCGAATGGAAAACAAAGTTGAAGATTACCAAGCAGGATTTAGAAAGAAAATATCGACAAAAGATCAGATTTTCATAATGAGACAAATACTTGAAAAATGCTTGGAAGAAAGCATTGGTGTACATCTTTTTGTAGACTACAGAAATGCTTATGACCTGCTTTATAAAAGAGAGCTGTGGAGCAAAATGAGAGAAATGGGTTTCCGGGAAAAGTTAGTAGATCAGTGTAAAATGTCCTCAGAAGAGTGTAGGACACAAGTGAGAATACGAGGTTGTAATTTTTAAAAAAAACCGTCAAGTATCAGGTCTGCTTGAAGGAGATTCGATCTCACCAATACTTTTTAATATTGATTCGGAGAAAATTCACAAGAAACATTCAGATACTAGCTTTTGCAGATGACATTGTCGTAATTGGACGTAAAGCGCAAGACGTAAAGGAAACCTGAAATGTTCTTTACTAATGATTTTACATCAGGCTAGCGAACCAGCCAATTTACGATTTAGTTTCGAGTTTTAATTCCCCAAAACAGTAGATGTTTAATACGCTCGAAGTGAGCTCAGGGAATGTCTGGTATTTCTATCAATTTTATCCAGCTATTTATACCCTAAAATTATCCTATTATCCTTATAAATCTAGTGATCAGGGGCCGTATTTGGTTTCTCGAGTCGATGGATCGACTCGACAAAAAAAGCTCCTCGATTTTCTCCAAGTTTCATATTTGAAATCACGACCAAATCGACAGATAAGCGCTGCCATAGAAAACCATCAAATTGTGTCATATTACTCCAAGTGCACCAAACCACGTATATTTAATTAAAAAAGAAACTGTTAAAAGTTTATTGTATGCGTAAATGGAGCCTTTTAATAAACGTCAAACGTCTTTACCGAGACGAGAAGGTTGTCGATATCGTCTCGCCAAATGCCAATTTTTAATTATCGACAGAAGTCGATATCGACTCGAGAAACCAAATGCGGCCCCAGAATTCTATTTGCACAGTACCTACTTGTAGTATAGTTAATTACAGTAGGTTATACTACATACCTTTTCAAAAATTGAGTAAAGCTCAGCAAAGTTCAATTTAAGAGTATACACGAAAATGAAGAACATTGTACATGCGTGATTGTTTCACGTAAATTGAGTATTTTTTTTTCTTTTATGGGGAGGATGTGGAGGCAATTTTGGATGATTGGAGAAGTTATGATCTATTTTAGCTTAAGAATATTGTATATCCCCGATATTCGTAAGAATATTTTTATGTAATACAATAAATTCACAATTTAAAATAAAGAAACTATACTGCTAATTACATAAATAATAATTCAACATTTGAAATGGAATATACCACGTTAATTAAATATGCTTTTCTTTTTCAGTCTGAAAACTGACAATGAAAAAGCTGACCGTTTTACAGATTGTCTAGAATCCTGGAAAGAATTGTATAATTTGGAACAGGTAAGCAATTTTTACTATTTTATTTTATATCATTGCCCTAGAACCAAAGAAGAGCAACAACCAATTTTCAAATTATACAGGAGAGCAATAAATAAGGAAAATACTTCCATTATCAGATTTCCATTTTTGTTAAAAATATCATCCAGTCGAGTCGTTACATGATAATGCAGTAGTCGTGTTCTTGCGAAGCTCCATTTGTTTAATAGTTTTCCGCTGTTTATTCCCAGTTCACTTTGTTCTAACTTGCTTTTTTCGATTTTTTTCTAATTTCTTATCCGGAAGTCGTGAACATATTGCGTCAGTGCGTTCTAGTATTTTTATAAATAAAAAACAAAAAAAACAAAATGGCTCTCTCTCTCGACTCGGACCAGAAGAGACGCAACAGGTCGATATAGGTTAATCAGTGCTAAGTTGTAATTTTTTGTTTTTGAAGTTATTTACAGTTAGTTCAGTGAATATTGTTATTTCTAATTTGTGTTAAATTAAGTTTTTGGGTTTGATATTAAAGTGTTTTTTTTATTTTATTTCGATTTAACAGAAAGTTTTTTGCTTTTTTATTTTATCTCATTTATTTTAATTCATTTCATGTCTAGTGAAACAATGTAGTTTTTTTTTTTCTTTGTTAACATGTTGATACAAATATTCCAGCACGTGTTTCAGCTTTCATATTTTTATTTTGCTTTTAAATTTTCATTTACTTGTAATTATTTAAACTAAACCAATTAATTAGCCTGAAATTTAAATAATTTAAATCTTTTTGTCACCCCTTACTGCCTTTTAGTGTTTATCTTCTTGGCGAAGAAAAATAAAAAAAAAGTAAAAAGGTCACCTTCCATGATTAGTGGGCATCTCGTATCTTTTTTGAAAATTGTGAGAACTTTCAGGATTAATTGACGATACTCGGCAAATTTTATTGCAGTTGCAATGAAACGGTGATATCATAATCCCGTTTTACTTTTCTTATGCACGTTTAAATCTTTCACTTGACTTCTGGATACATGTGGTTCTTTTACTGTTCACCTTTGTGAGACACGTTTTTGTTCAAACCCCATTTATACGATTTTCTTCCCCAATCGTTTTTATTACATTGTTTTAATTAAAAGTGTCTTTCCTACCAATCTGTTTTTGCTACATATTCTCCAAGCAAGAAAGCTAGATCTGTTACCTTTGTCAAATGGATAAAAAAAGTTCCCCTCCTGGCTCTGGGAGCAAAGCCAAAGAAAAAACAAACGTCTTGGTAAGAACATCTTCGAGACTCATTAACAAAAAGCGCACACAGCCCACTGGGATCAAAGAGGTCCATGAAGGTAAAATTAAAGTGCACACAAAAGCGAAGATTCCCGCAAAAGTAAGCCTGAATAGAACAGGAAAGACTGAAGCAGCGTCGACGAGTAAAAATAGCATCTCTAATTACTCCTCAATCTCGCCCTCAAATAAATTGTCACTGTCGACTGTTTCCACTGAACACGAAACAGTTAAAACTCCTGTACCTATGTCAAATACGGGCTCTGTCCCTTGCAAAAATGACATGACTGAATATAACGATGGTGATGTAGGACCCTTCTTCGTTCTTGTGCGGAAAACTAATCTGTGCACTTTGGATCACAATAATCTAAATCCACTCTCCCTGGGGAAAATCTTGATAGCAGCTGCTAAAGGAGTTGAATCAATTATTAGAGCATCCAACGATAAATGCAAAGTTACCTTTAACTCAGCAGAAAATGCTAACAATTTGATCAAGAACTGCCCCTTAAGCCCAACTTTTACAGCCTACATTCCTTTGGGACTAGTGGCAACACCTATTATAGTTCATGATGTTGATGTAGGTCTATGTGAGAGAGAGCTCCTGGAGGCCTTAAGAGTTTGCAACCCTTCTGTTACCCTCAAAAGGTGTTTTAGATTAAAATGGAAAAGTGTTTTCTGAGGGAAAGGCGGTCTTTAGGGAAATAAACAAAATTAAGGTCTATATAAGTGGTAACAAAATCCCTGAAAAATTAAATCTGTACTACTCAAACCTCAAATTCAACAAATTCGTCCCCCTCCCTTAAGATGCTTTAAGTGTCAGAGGTTCGGGCACATCAGCAAAGCGGGAAGATCCAAGTGGACGATCTGTGGTAATTGTGGAACCCAAGACTGTAAAGACGGAAAACAGTGTGCCAAAGCCTCCAAGTGCGCAAACTGCCATGGCAACCATGGAGCATTTGAAAATTTTTGCCCTCTGTGGCTAAGGGAAAGAGAAATATTAACAGACATGCGTCGAGGAAATTTTTCAAGAACCGATGCCTTTAGAATCTACAAAGCAAGGAACAGACTTCTCAAAACACAAGGTACAAAGGAAAATGAGGATAAAGAAATATCCCCAATGGGGACAAATAAATCGCATCCACCAACAAAGGTTTGAACAAACACGACCTGGTCCAAGATATAAACAATTCAAGTGAAATTGCTTCTATTTCACTGTCTAAAAGCAGGCCTAGAGAAATTTCGAAAAAAGTTGAAGAAAATTCTACGTCGTTAGAATTCCCTCAAAAAAGAATTGTCAAGAGAGATCCTCCCACTGGTGGTTTGGACTGTTTTTCAAATAGGTCTAAGGACTCATCTCTTACTCCCCCGGACGACTCAGGTTTCGCTAAGTATAAATCCTTACAACCTCGGAGAATTTCCGAAGATAACCTAAATTTCACAGTTAGATACTGGTCCTTATCTCACGAAGACCTAAGAGAGGATAAAAAAGAAAATTAGTAGTATAGATCTATCTCGGTAAATAGACTAACTCAGTTTCTCTATGTTCATCCTTCAGGGCCTTCTAAGCCCGAATAATACGAAAGCGGTTTTTTTCCGCTGGAACTTCACATATCTAAGCATTGGCTAATCAAGATATAAATCTTACATTCTGGATCATGTTTTGAGTTATATGAGAGTAAACTGTCTCAACAGTCTAGAGTCATGAGAACAAATCAATCATATCACTGTTTCTTGCACATCCTTATATAAGGGCTCACTAATCATTGTTTTGTTTCTAGTATCCTTGATTAAATCACAAAATATTGACGATGAGAAGTCATTAAAGGGCAGTAGGGGTTTGGTTTTCAATACATAATTACGGTTAGAGAACAGTGTTATTATTAATTAAACCTTTATAATGCCTGGTTAGACCTCAAAGAAATTGACGACTTTGAATATCAACTGATTTTAAGACGATTCCCCAGCTGCGTAGTGGCTACGTTGCATGGGACAGATATAGTAGAGAGAGAGAGAGAGTTGAACAATTGACTGCATCACATATAAACGAAGTTTTTTGAAGAAATCCCCTCTGCTTTGGCCTTATGCATGGGACTATTGAACACTGAGAACGAGTTAATTTAAGGCCAAAAAGTTGTTTCATCAAAGAATCATGGTCATATGGCTGCAAAGGCCGAGATTATAAGGGACCCACTGAGGCCAGTAAAATTAAAACAACAACAACAACAACAAAATGTTTGAATCAACTCGATCTACGGCCAAAGGAACTGTTGACAGCAATCCTGTTAGGAGAAACACTCCAGAGAGCAGGCGTAATGACTCCGCCAGCAGTAAAACTCCCAGGTCTACATCTGTAGCTGCCCCTGATGACAGCCTTGAGCTGCTTGAAAAGAGGCTGATGTCAAACTTCACTCGCCTGCTTGATGAAAAGTTTGCTGCTTTCGATGAGAAGTTTAAACTGGAGCTGTCCTGCCTGTCGGCGCAAATTGACGAGGTGAGCAGCACATTTAATAACCAAATTGTAAAATTGCGAGACGGAGTGGAGTCGAGTCGAGTCGAGTCTGTGCAGCATGACTTAGCCACAGTCTCGAATTAACTGGAGGATCTACGTCGCCAGTCTAGGCTCCAAGACTTAGTCTTGCGGGGAATCCCGTCGAGAGATGGCGAAAATCCACGGCAGATTTTGAATGCTGTTGCTTCTACTATTGGGCATGAGCTCTCCCCATATGAGTTCACCACTACTTATTGTTAAATTCCCGTCTGCAAACGAGCAGCTGGAGTTTTTGAAAAAAAGCCGTCAACATGGGACTCTAACGCTGACGCAACTCAGCCTTGCGTTCGCTTCTGACAGTGTGGTTTGAGTTACTGAAAGTCTGGCGTCGAAGAATAGCGATATTATATCAGACGGCACGCAAACTTCTAAAGAGGAATCTCGTGACCTCTGTATTTACTAGGCGGGGTCATGTTTATGTCCAGTTTGAACGCAATCAACAGCCACGCAGATTCACCTCGGCCCTGGACCTAAATGATGCTGTTGGCTCTCCCCTATGAGAGCATGGAATACTTGGAACTGTCCGATGTCACCATGGAGCTGAGCTCATTTGAATGCATGCTTTAATATTTATATATTTTTTATTTCACTTCTCTTGTTCACATTTAATTTCATTTTGTTTACTTTTTCATTTAATTTTTAGTTATAAGTTAACTATTAATATTATGTTTATTATTACTTATTTCTTCCTTCTTTCTTTTCTTTTCTTTGCTCGCACTTAAATTCTACTTCTTGCTCGCTTCTGTGTTTGTGGTTGTGCATCTTGTTAGTTGCTATTATGAATAATTTTGCTGATCGAGTGCAATATGAAGGAATGCTACTTAATATCCTTTGTTCCTCATCCTCAGGGCTGAACTTGTGTTCTGAATACTAGGAGTTTAAAAAATAAAATGGAGGAGCTGGGGTATATGTTTGAACCTACGAAAATTCATGTTCTTCTTGTAAGTGAGACCTGGTTGAAACCAGAAATTCCGTCTTCTTTTGTTTCATTTCCTAATTTTTTGATGCATCGCAATGATTGCATTGGTCGTACTGGAGGTGGTGTTGCCATATATGTTAACTCTTCGCTCTCGTCTAGAGCTGTTGGGAGGTCCAGTGGCTCGCGTTTTGAATTCATTGCCGTAGAAATAAAGTCCGCTGGTGACAGTTGTGTTGTGATCAATGTGTACTGTCCTCCTAATTTGTTCAATCCAGATATCGCTGTTGAGTTTTACAATCTTGTCTCTAGTCTCTCTCGCCACTATGACAATACAATTGTTGCTGGCGACTCTAATGTTGATTTGTTGAAAGCAAATACACGTGCGAGCACACTGAGGTATTTTCTTGAATCCCTGGATTTACATGTCTTACACCATCTCCCAACTTTTTTGAACTGCCAAATTCCGTCTCTACTTGATGTTCTCACTGCTACTTCCATTGATTCAATACTAAAATACAATCAAATCTCCCCTCCCAGCTTCCTTGATCATGACATTCTATTCCTCTGCTCTCGTTTTGCTTTTCTTCCTCCCTCCGCATCTTCCTCATTTTCGTATCGTGATTATAGTAACGTTAATTCCGAACTGCTTTCTGAAGTCGCCTCCTCTGTGCCCTGGAGTGCTATCTACAACACAACTTCTGTTGACACTAAAGTCGATGTCCTGACCTCATTCATATTATCTGCTTATGATCATTGTGCACCCCTTGTTTCAAGAAGACGTAGTCCTTCCTCTCCTTGTCCTTGGCTCTCGCGTGAAATCCGTGACCTGATAATTCAGCGCGAGCTCTTGTATAGACGCTATCGCAGGACTAGGATTCTTAGTTATCGTAATGACTACAAACACCTCCGTAACCTCATTAATAGCAAGGTTAAATCTTTGAAACGTGAGTACTATTCCCGTAAGCTTGATCCCACTCTAAACTCTAAAAAACTCGGGGCTAATCTTCGTTCGCTGGGCATTCATGCTCCTGCGGTCATCCTGTTTGATGATGACGTAAACCGTCTCAATGCATCTTTCATTCAATCTCCTCCTGCTTCTGCATCCACCTCCTTTTCTAGTCCTTTCTGCTTTGACTCACTTAGTGCTGAAGGTTTTAACTTCCGCTGTGTTGACTCGCTAGAAGTCCTTGAGATATTGCTTTCCATTTCTTCCAATAGCATAGGCTGTGATAACCTTTCCCCCCGTTTTCTTAAGCTACTCTTGCCACTAATCGTGGAAACTATCGCGCATGTTTACAATTACTGCCTGACCACTTCTCAAGTTCCCTCGCTTTGGAAGAAAGCCAGAGTCATTCCCTTACCCAAAAAATCCTCTCCGGCTGACTTAAAAGATTTTCGTCCCATCACTATTCTTCCCTTCCTTGCTAAAGGCTTTGAAAAAATTGTTTATACCCAAGTACTGCAACATCTTGAATCTAATAACCTCATCTCTAAATTCAAATCCGGCTTCCGTAGATCCCATAGTTGTGAAACAGCTGTATTAAAGGTGACGACTGATCTGCGCACTGCGCTTGATAAGGGTGACATTGCGATACTGGTTCCTCTGGATTTATCTAAGGCTTTCGATTCTGTGGTTCACTCTCTTCTGCTTTCTAAACTTGGCCAACTCTACCACTTTTCTTCCTCTCCTATTCGACTTTTCTACTCTCTTCTCTCTAATCGACTTCAATGTGTTCGCCATAACAATGTTGAATCCTCGTTCCTACCTGTGCCTCTGGAAGTTCCGCAAGCTTCTATACTTGGCCCGCTCCTCTTTTCGCTGTATATCAATGATCTTCCCTCTGTTATCCATCGCTCGTCCTTTCATCTATAAGCTGATGATCTCCAGCTGTATACTTCCTGTCCTCCCAATCAGTTAGAACTCTGT
Organism: Thereva nobilitata; assembly: GCA_963855945.1. NCBI lineage: Eukaryota > Metazoa > Arthropoda > Insecta > Diptera > Therevidae > Thereva > Thereva nobilitata. Next base: position 121,194,830 of record OY979694.1, read on the forward strand.
ATTTCTGAATTCAATAGTACATTATCCCAAATTAATGATTGGTGCTCCCTCAATCTCCTTAAACTTAATCCTAATAAATCCCAAGTACTACTCCTTAGTCGTCGTTCTTTGAACACTGACGACATTCCATCTCTCTTACTGTAGAGAGAGGCAGTCGGGTTCTGACTTCCAAACTGATGAGTGCATTGTAAATAAAGTAAATAAGTAACGGAAGTGATCTTTTAATTATAAAAGAGAAACCAGACTCAACATGGCGCAGTCGGTATAACGAAAAATTGCATACAAAATGGAAAAACAAAAAGGAGTGAAAAGTGATGGGAAAAGTAGAAATTAAAAACGTGAAAATAGAAAAATTGCATAAAGGATACGGTGCTCAAAAAAGTAAAATTAAACTCAAAATTTCAATATTGAAATTAAGAACACGTGATGCCGGATCCACACGTTTGTCAAGGCTTGGCAAGCGTTCGCAAATTGAAAAAGCTTTTTTAAAACAAACGTGTGGACGCATCACAAACGCTTGCCGCAAACTTCCTTTGCAAGCGTTCGCACGTTTGCTTTGGTTTGCCGAGAATCCACACTCGACCGGATCGGCCACAAGCGTCGGCAAGCTTACACAAGCCAAGCCAAACGCCTTATCCACACGTTTGAATTTGCGAATGCTTGCCAAGCCTTGACAAACGTGTGGATCCGCCATGAAATTAGCAGGTATATTGAGAAAAACAAATTATCAAAGAACAGTAATAGGGAAGTAGAAAAAATGGAAAGAATTTTAAAACAAGTGAAAGATCTTAGTCTGGAGGGCAACAAAAACCAGAATTGGCGTCGCTTTAAAGAAGATTTTGAAGATTTCTTGATCGGCTCAAAAGCTGAAAAAGAATCTGACACGATTAAAATTTCGCTATTAAGAAACCAAATTGGTGAAGAAGGTAAAGAATTACTTCGCACATTTGATCTTTCAATAGAAGATAGCAAAAAATATAATAAAGTAATAGAAGCATTAGAAAGCTATTGTACTCCAAAGAAGAATTTAGTATACGAGCGTTATCTCTTTTATTCACGTTATCAAAAGGAATCAGAACCGTTTGATGATTTTTTAACAGATATAAAACGGATTGCCAATTCATGTGACTTTGCTGAAAAAGATAACATGATAAGAGACCGTATAGTATTTATTAAATGAAACAGAAATTACGATGGATGAAGCGATAAAAAAATGCAGGTTATCAGAATGTAATAAAGAACAAGTGAAACAAGTACAAAAACAACATCATAATGTATTCACAGTCAAAACTGTGTTGTAGAAGATAGTGATGAGGAGATAGGGTCTAATGAATGTATTTTTACTTTACGCAAAAAATTAAATCAAAAATGTAATGCATTATTTAGCTATTGCAGGAAATCAAACGAATGGAAAGAAAAAATAAAAATTAATAACAATAAAGAGGTGGAATTCAAAATTGATACGGGATCTCAAGTCAACATAATACAAAGAAAAATTGGAATCAAATAGTTACGGGAAATAGAAATTTGGAAAAAACTAAAGTGAGTTTGGAATCTTACTCTGGACATAAAATTTTTCCATTGGGAAAAGTCAAATTAAGTTGTAAGTATAACAATAATTGCTCAGATGATTATTTTTTTGTTGTGCATGATAAATTTACGCCTATTTTGGGACTGAAAACAGCCAGGGAATTGGGTTTTGTAAAGAAAATCGATTCATTAAATGAAGAAATAATGAATAAAGAAAAATTTATTCAAAATTATTAAGAAATATTTTCGGGTATAGGTAAATTTGGCAAACCTTATAGAATACATTTAAAAGAAGGCTCTGTTCCAAGAGTACAGCCACCACGTAGAGTTCCATTAAAAATTCAAGAAAGTTTAAAAGCTAAACTACAAGAACTTGAAAAGCTAGATATAATAGAGAAAAATAATGAACCTATGGACTGGGTTCACAACTTAGTTGTATTAGAAAAACAAAACAAATCACTTCGAATTTGTCTAGATCCTCAACCTTTAAATCCCTTCATTAAGAAAGATGTATATATGATTCCCACATTAGAGCATCTATGGGGAAAACTTAATGAAAGTAAATTCTTCACCGTCCTTGATTTAAAAGATGGATTCTGGCAAATAGAGCTGGATTCTAAATCTCAAAAATTAACGACTTTTTCAACTCCATATGGATGTTACAACTTCAAGCGTCTACCTTTCGGTTTAAATATTTCGGCTGAAGTTTTCCAAAAATATAATTTTGAAACATTTGGTGACCTTGACGGTGTATTCATATATATTGATGATATATTAGTTACAGGTAAAACATTAGAAGAGCATGACAATAACCTAAACAAAGTAATGGAAAGGGCCAAGAATAAAAACATTAAATTTAATCCAAACAAATTGCAGTACAGAGTCAAAGAAGTAAAATATTTAGGCCATATTTTTTCAGAGAGTGGTATTAAGCCAGATATGGATAGGGTAAAAGCTATAGAGGCAATTCAAGAACCAAAAAATAAAAAAGAATTGCAAAAATTTTTAGGTTGTGCAAACTACATCAGATCATTTATCCCAAATTTTGCTATGTTATCAGCACCTCTTCGTGAGTTGCTCAAAAAAGATGTCAATTTCATTTGGCTACCAACTCATAATAAAGCTATGAGAGATATAAAAAATAGCATTAAAAATGCATGCATTCTATCACCATTTAATAGGGATAAAGATATGTTAATACAAACTGATGCATCCAAAGATGGTTTAGGAGCTTATCTTATGCAAGAAAATAAAATAATAGCATTTGCTTCGCGAGCTCTTACGGAAACAGAAAAAAGGTATGCTCAGATAGAAAAGGAATTTTTGGCAATTATTTATGCTTGCCGAAAATTTCAACACTATATTTATGGTAAAAAGATTGTAATTCATTCTGATCATAAGCCTCTTGAAAGTTTAATAAAGAATGATATTTCAAAGATAGTTTCAGTGAGACTTCAAAGGATGAGAATCAAATTACTACCGTATGAGTTAGAAATAAAGTATGTTCCCGGTAAAAATTTAATCTTAGCTGACTTTTTGTCTAGAAATTATGTTAATGAGATAGAAAATGAAGAAGGTTTAGATGAAATGGTTCATGTAGTTAATATTTCTGATAGATACCTAAATAAAATTAAAACTGCAACTAGTACCGATGAAGAAATGTTAGAAGTCAAAAAATTTTGTTTAAAAGGATGGCCTGGTCATAAATCTAAAGTAACAGATTTCGCTATTCCATATTATAAATTACGTAATGAAATATATGTAGATAATGGTGTTTTATATTATCAAAATAGAATTTTAATTCCAAGGCAAATGAGAAAAGAAATATTAGAAAGGCTTCATGAATCCCATTTTGGTTTAAATAAAACTAAGAAAAGAGCAAGTAAAATCATATTTTGGCCAGGAATAAACTCAGATATTGAAAGAATAGTTACAAATTGTGCAAAATGTTCTAAGTATAAACCGAGTAATAAAAAAGAGCCTTTAATAATGCATGAAATTCCAAAGGTCACATTTTATAAAGTTGGGTGCGATATTATGGAATATGGGGGAAACAATTATTTAATAACCATCGATTATTATACAAAATGGATAGAATTAGTAAAGTTAAGGAATAAAACTGCAAGTGAAATAATCAAAGCATGGATGCAAATTTTTGCACGATTTGGTATACCCGCTATAGTGATTGCAGATAATGTTCCATTTGGAGCATACAAATGTAGGGAATTCGCTGAAAGATGGGAATTTGAAATTAAAACAAGTAGTCCGCATTATCCGCGCTCGAATGGTTTGGCTGAAAGGGCTGTTCAAATACTGAAGAATATGTTGAAAAAATCCGGAAATGAAGAACAGTTTTTTATAGCTTTAAGGGGTAACACCACTGTAGAGGTGCGAAAAAAGGCCAAATTTTGGGAATTAATTTAAAAAGTATGGAAAAAGGGATCGAAATTCTTTTCAGGCGATTTATCAAACATGTATTCAAGAGTAAAAAAAAATTTTTTTATTGACTTTTTGTTACAAAATGGTGGCGCCACAGTCGTTTTTCGAAATCGCCTTTTTGTTAAGGGCCTCCATGGGTGGACGGATTTCTCCGAAAGTTGAAGACCTGGAACAAAATCCAAATAGTTTCCTAATCTATTTGACCTTGCCTATAAAAGTACGTAGGATTTTTTTTTAAACTGATTTTTGTAAAAATGGCGCACTTATGAAAAAAAAAATTGATTTTCGGCAAAAAAATGAGCAGTAAATTGTTTATAAAAAATTTTTTTTACAACGAATCAAAAAACGGCTACGTACTTTTGTAAAGAATGCAATTGTGAAGCTAATGTCAAAATTTCAAACCGATCCATGCAATAGTCTCCGAGTAATCCGTCCACCCAGTTCGAAAAACATGGTTTCTAGATAATCGCGCTTAAAGTTTCGAAAGTACTCTAATCTTTGAAAATTGTATTTTACCTTCACTGTGCGATGTAATGTAAAGCACGTTTATTATTTTGTAGCGCACCCTGGTGGACACCTGGGGAACCCAAATAACCTTTTTGCTATAGCAGCACTTATTATTTCGACAGGTAAAAGCAATATACAAGCAATAAGTCGGACCAACGCGTGCTCCGAGGCGCCGGGGGAAAATCGAAAATTAAATCCTTCAAAATTATTTTTCTGTTACAGGACCAACTGCACATTGTTTTTGTTATCCTGAAGTATATTTCAAGCCAAAAAACAAAAATTCCATTTTTTCAAAATCCTACAGTGGTGTTACCCCTTAATGGAATATAGAAACACTTGTGTTAAAGATTTAGAATACTCTCCTGCGCAGATGCTTTTGAATAGAAATACGAGAACAAGATTAACCATTTCACAGTCATTACTTAGTCCCAAAATATGGTGTGACTTGCACAATAAAATTGTTAAAAAATCTATTAAAACTAAACAAAATTATGATAAAAGTACAGTATCACAAAAAGAATTTAAAATTGGGGAAAAAGTTTATGTCTGGGATTTTAATAAGAAATATTGGATTCCGGGTGAAGTAATAAAAAAAAGATCATCTTCCTCGGTCTTATATATTAAAAAAGGAAAATAACAATAATTTAATTCGAAGAAATAGTTTTCATTTAAGAAAGACTGGAGCCCGTTCGATATTGGATTCCAACAATTCACAAGAAAACAAAAAATACATTCAAAAAACAAGAGAACAAGTAGACGATAAAATAGAGAATAAACGATATAAAACACGTTATGGTCGGCAAATAAAGCATCCTAAAAGATTAATCATAGTCCAGTAGAAATAGGGTTCGAACAACAAAAAAATTCGTTACAGCAATCTGACAGTGGGATGTTGTCGAAAAAGCTCTTGTAAAAGAGGGAAAAATAAATCGAACCGACAGCGGTTATCCGGGGAGGAATGGGGGGGGTTTTTAGGGGTTGAAAACAGTTTTTCGCAATTTCTGGCTAAACTGTACATTCTATCGAAAAAAGTTAAAAGTAAAAGTTGTAGGAAATAAAAAGATCTACAACTTTTGTATTTACCATTTTTCCCTAACCTCAAATTTTTTCGAGAAAATGGCGGAAAACCGGTTTTTCGGCTTTTTATTTTTTTCTTTGACAAAAAATTGTCTATGAAGCTGAAACTTGGGCAAAAGATACCTGTTAGTGTTGCAAAAATGCAGTAATTTTTTCAGACGGAAATATTTAGAGGTTGTTGTTAAATTTAATTTTTTTTAAAAAAAAAGCGAAATTTTTAACTGCGATTCCTCTTAAAACTACTTGTCCTACGGAGTACTGTTTTGGCACACTTACTCGTTGTTACGTCTACTTCCGATAAATGGTAAAAAAAGGTATACTGCAATGGAAAAAATGGCCGGATATGAATGATTTTCAAGATCACACTATTATACCCTATTTGCAAGAAAAATGTTTAGCCAATGAATGTAATAAAAATAAATTAATAAAAATATTATCGCAAGAGTTTCAAGCAGCAGGATTTCTATGTAAACAGGCAGCAGAAGATGCAGACACCCTCATAATAAATACAGCAATTGAAGTCGCCACAAATGATAGAATTGTGATAGTTGTTGGGCAAGACGTTGATCTCCTAATACTGTTAAATTAGTTAAATGAAAAAAGTTTGGATATATTCTTTCACAAACCATCCACGGGTAATGTTCGCGATTCTTTCTATACATCTAATAGCTTTACAGATCCATCGAAACGAAAGTATTTGGCATTGCTTCATTGTTTTACTGGTTGTGATACTACGTCAGGATTTTCAGGAAAAGGAAAAGTAATGACAATAAAAACAATACTACAAAATACAGATTTTCCTCGATTGGCGGATATTTTTTACAAAAACAATGCTGATAAAGAGATGATAGCTGATAATGGCAGTAAATTAATAGTATGGATTTACAGTAAAAAGCAAAATTTAACTCTGCATGATTTAAGGTTTGACATGTATAAGACAGCCACGTTTAAACCAAGTTTTAAATTGGAAAAATTACCTCCAACATCAGGGCCAGCAAAACAGCATTGTTTTAGAGCATATTTTCAGCTTCAAACATGGCTTGGAAACGAAGTAATCGCAACAGATTGGGGTTGGAAAGAAACAGCGGAAGGTATCATTAAGCCGAATACCACAGATGATAAATTAATACCCGATTATCTCCTAAAAACTATTTGTTGCAGCTGTGAAAAGGGTTTTTCTTCTGTAAAATGCGGCTGTAGACAACATGGTCTGAAATGTACACACTTGTGTTTAAATTAGAAAATTGCTCAAATGCTGAACTTCCACAAATTTCTATAGACGAAAGTGACTCGGAAGAAATGGAAACAGATCAATGTACTGTGACTGAAACAGTGCTCAATGAAACTGTCGAAAACACTGAAGAATCGTCCAGTTTTATGGCATCTGATGAAGAGAATTTGCAACACTCTGCAAAGAGAGCAAGATTAGAGAAAAATTCATAAAGAAGACTTAAATGCATATTTTTTTTCAATTTGACGTTTTAAGCATGTTCAAAAAAATATTTAATTTTTTTTACCCCATTTATGTATTTCATGCTGTTAATATTTATGTATTTGATTTTGGAGAGGAGTTCCCTCCTGGGCCTCACTTCTATCAGTTGGAAATAAATGGTGGAGTTTTTTTATTCAATTGAATTTTTCTCCACTCAAAACAAGGTGAATTGTGTTTTATTTAATATGTAGTACTGATTTCCACAGTGTTCCTGAGCTATCGAAATGTAGTTAATACAATGACGTATTATTTTTTTACCACTTTGATTTATAAAAATACTATTAATATAAACTTGTTCCGTGCCACATGCAAATACTGTCTTATGATTGAAAACCACTCTCGAAAACTCGTATCATTGTAGATCCACTCTATTACCTATTCTATGAGCTGTTCAGTTAATTTTGGATTTCCAGTAAAAAACAAAAATTGTTCGTAAATGCATATTTGGGATGTGCATTTCTTACGTTTTGTTTGATAATTACAATCCTATGTACGACGATCGTAGAAGGCACTAAAATGCACTCTATACTTTTTTGTTAATTAAATAAAGTAAACATAACAATGGCATCTATAATTTGTTTCTGAATAATCGTCGTTAACGTGAATATAACAATTTTCCGGCCATTTTTTCCATTGCAGTATACCTTTTTTTACCATTTATCGGAAGTAGACGTAACAACGAGTAAGTGTGCCAAAACAGTACTCCGTAGGACAAGTAGTTTTAAGAGGAATCGCAGTTAAAAATTTCGCTTTTTTTTTAAAAAAAATTAAATTTAACAACAACCTCTAAATATTTCCGTCTGAAAAAATTACTGCATTTTTGCAACACTAACAGGTATCTTTTGCCCAAGTTTCAGCTTCATAGACATTTTTTTGTCAAAGAAAAAAATAAAAAGCCGAAAAACCGGTTTTCCGCCATTTTCTCGAAAAAATTTGAGGTTAGGGAAAAATGGTAAATACAAAAGTTGTAGATCTTTTTATTTCCTACAACTTTTACTTTTAACTCTTTTCGATAGAATGTACAGTTTAGCCAGAAATTGCGAAAAACTGTTTTCAACCCCTAAAAACCCCCCCATTACTCCCCGGATAACCGCTGTCGGTTCGATTTATTTTTCCCTCTTTTACAAGAGCTTGTTCGACAATATCCCACTGTCAGATTGCTGTAACGAATTAATTTTTTTTCTTCTCATTTTTACGACTAATTCTACTGGACCATCAATAATGAATAGAATTTTTTTTATTAAATCAATGTAAATTCATTGTAATTTTTAAACATATTATAGTATATCATTTTTTTGTTCAACATTGAAATAAAATTATACAGATATTTATAAGTAAAATTTGAATAGATCTAGGAATAATACTATAATTGAAATAATTTAATCAGCAATATATGGAAAGCTTAAATGGATTATAATTATAAATATTGTTACATTTTCATTGAATTTTTAAGGAGGAGGTAGAGTGATGTAAAATTTAATGTAAAATTAATTTTAATTAAGGGGGAGGTGTAGAGAGAGGCAGTCGGGTTCTGACTCCCAAACTGATCAGTGCATTGTAAATAAAGTAAATAAGTAACGGAAGTGATCTTTTAATTATAAAAGAGGAACCAGACTCGGTACCAGACTCAACACTTACTTGATAATAATCCCCTTCCTATTCCTAGTCTTTTATCATCATCTATTCGGCTTAAGCTTGTGAAGTTCCTCGTTCTGCCATATTTCCTCTATGGTGCCCTTGTATACATATCCTTCGATTCATCCTGCCGTCAGCGTCTCCAAGTTGCTTTTAATGATTGCTTAAGGTTTATTTTTCACATGCGGAGGTCTGATCATGTGTCTAGTGTGCAAAATTCCTTGCTTGGTTGTGGCCTTTTTCGCTTTATTGATATTATGGCATTGGTCCTCCTGCACAAAGTTCTCCGTACTAAAAGCCCGTCTTATCTTTCTGACTTCCTCACGCCTCTCCAATCCCTGCGTTCAATCAAATTCCTCATTCCCGCACATTGCTCCTTAACTGGTAGTCGTTCCTTCGAAAGTCTAGATATAACAAGTCTTTCATCTTCATACAAAATTTTCCCCCCGTTAGTTGTGTGCGTGCATATATGAACATCATTGCTGAGCACAACCCAAGGCATACATCGTGACCTCGGCGAGACAAAGCCAGATTCTCTCTCTTTGATAAAGTATGCAGAACAGAAAAGGAAGGGAAATTGAATCAGCTTTTTTTTTCATAAATAGTAAATATGCACCAATACATCAAGTTCATCCCCATATAAAATCATAAAATCTTCTGCTGGCTAGTTGTGTGCGAGCGTGTATAAAAATGCTGCATTCTCTCTCTGGGACCCTGACATCGTCATTTGAAGATTGTGTGCATATAGCTGTTCGCCTTTCACTTACTAACCATATGAAGATGAAAGACTTGTTAATATCTAGACTTTGGTTCCTTCTTTGTGCACTCGCTCAGGCTTTGGAATAATCTCCCTAACTATGTTCAAAGAATAGGCACAGCCACAGCTTTCAGAAGGCAAGCATCTCTCTTTCTAACTTCCTCTTCTTCTTTCTTTAGTATTTCTAATCTTTCTCTCCTTTATTTCCATATTTTCTTCTCCTATCGTAGTTAAGATTATCTATATTATAATTATACAAGAAAACCTCTTTTCAGTACCCCTTAGGAGCTTTTTTCCATATTGAAAAAACGAAAATAGCATTATATCATCACTATACTTATGGAAAGCTTTGAAAGTTGACTCATATTTTCTCATAGGGGGCATCCATAAATTACGTGAGGTGATTTTGGCGATTTTTCGACCCCCTCCCCTTGGTGAGATTTCGTGGGATTTGGCTCTACCTCCTCCCCCCCCCTCAATCTCACGTGAGATTTTTAAAATTTTAAAAAAATTGTAGGATTTACACTCTTATGCGTATTTTTAGTGTAAATACCTTAATCTGTGCTTGATTGCGTTGGATTTATTTCAAAAAACATAATTTGTGTTGAAGAACAGTACCACAAAATCATAACAGCACCAACTCTGCATGAACCCAATATAAACTACAATACCTGTGGATTACCATTTAGCAGCTGATTCTGCCTATCCTTTGGAAACCAACCTCATGGTGCCTTACAGGGATAATGATTTCTTAACAAGAGAACAGAAAAATTTTAATTCTAGTTTGAGCTCAACTCGTGTATTTGTAGAGCAAGCATATGGAATATAAAAAAAATTTAGAATTTTACAATATATTGACATACTAAGGTTGACTTTGGCATCCACTGATTCGTTTTTAGAGAGTAACGACTTGACTGTTTGAATAGTAATGAATTTATGACTCTGGAGCAGTGATTCCCAAACTTATTTCGGTCATGGACCCCTTACTATAATAAAAAATTAATCATGCACCCACAAACCCAAGTGAATCCGATATATTAAAATCTACCATAAATACTTTAGTTTGTTCTCTCTGAGAAGACAATTGCACGTAGCTAGGTAAATGAATTAGGTATTAATGAATTAGGTATTTTCCTGATTTATGCATATTTTTAATTGTTAAGAAAACAAAAGAAAAAATACAATTGTGCTTGAAAATATAGGTACATGGGTACTAGAAGGATCCCAGCGGGAAAAATTAGGAGCGCTGCTCAGAGTAGCTGATTTTGAGCTTACTGTAGTTTTCAGAAATTTTATAGAACGAGCAAAACTGGCAATTATCTTAATGATCATAAATCGTGCCATTATCATACTCAATAGAGCGGTTCTCGTTCGATTACAGAAGTTAAGCAGCATTGGACGTGGTTAGTACTTAGTGCGGGGCCCGCTTGGAAAAACAACACTCGCCCTTGGAAAAAAAACGAAAAAACAATAATTGCAAAAGGCAAACAAAAATAAAAGCCTATATCGACACCCGCAACTTATTCACATATCCATCAACTTCAAATTTTGCACATATGTAATGTACATATGTATACTTCGCGTGACAATGTAATCTGACCATTTTGAAAAAAAAACCAATATTGCGGTTCCAAGATGGCAGCCGATTTTTGCAATGGTCATATTAACAACGGCATAAACGCAGAGCTGGACTGGCCTACCAAGCTACCGGGAGTTTCCCGGGGGCCGTGCCGAATGTTAAATCAAAAAAGTTTCCCCTGAATAATTTTTTTTTGAAAAAAATAAAATTTTCCCACAAAAAAATAAAAAAAATTCAAATTTCAAGCGTATCACAATTCCTTTAAAGAACACAAATCTCGCGGTCTCCTACGAAATTGCCAGTTAGTTTGTTGAAGACTGTGATTTAATAAGGATTGAGTGGAATTTAAAAAAAATCTAAAAAATTCAAAATGTCAACGAAATGGCGAAAAGGTTGGGAGAAAAAAAAAACAAGAACTTTTAAATGCGTAGTATAAAAATTGTCCGGACAATTATTCATAGGAAATATTCCAAGCTTTCTAATTTTGGAAAAAAAGGTATAGGTTGTTTGTTAACTACGTAATTTTTCGAGAAAAAAGTAGTGAAAGTTGAAATTGTAGTTAAAAAACCAAAATTTTGACTTTGTCGACTCATAACTCAGGAAGTTGCTAGGGTTGGTAGTACCAAAACTGGTGCTTAAGTAATCCTAAGAGAAGCTAGTTCAAATAACGATAAAGGACTCGTCAGACTTGACCGAAAAGGGCAATTTCTTTTTCAGTAAAGGTAGGACGTGAAAAACAATTCCCCGTCGAAAAAGTGGTGATCTAAGGTTTGAAAAAGATAGTGATGTTGGAAAAGGGTAACGTAATTTTTGCACGGGTTTTAAAGAATGCTCGGATTTTGTTGACAAGTGATGTTTTATGGGAAAGCCATCGGAAGCTGAATCCAGAAAAGTTAATTTCATTTAGAACCGGTTTCATTCCATCGAGTTTATTAGATGGTGCTTGTGGCTCTTGGCCGAAGTCTTTTCAAAAAAAGGGCTTGACCGAAGGTTATGAAAATTTTCCCAAAGCACATTTTCGTGAATGTGGTTCGATCGGCATCCCAACGAAGCCAATATCATTTTTGGTTTGCGCGATATCGTGCGGGTACAAAAATCACGTACATCGTTTAAACAAAAAAACGGCTCAACCGAATTTTATGAAAATCATTTTAGATCATGGTTTAGTTAATACGCTTCGATCGGCACCTCAACGAAGACGATATCTTTTTTGGTTCGCCCAATATCGTGCAGGAAAAAATTACTACGGACGAACGCACAAACACACCTACACATACACACATAGTTCTTCTCATAATTATGCTTAAAGAAAAACTTTTGAAAGCAAAAAAGAACTTTTCTTGATTGCTAAAACAAAATGTATTGAAATGGGTCGACATTTTTGAATTTTCCGGTCCTAAATTCATTCTCAGCCCAGCCCTGCATAAACGTCAATTTATTTAGCGCTGTTAGCAAACTTTTTGTGCTTTTTGGCTTAGCTAAAATGTAGCACAGCTTCTACCTGTTCAAAAGGGGTTGACGTTTACTTGTGAATTTTTGTTGTAAGCAAATAATTTAGTAATATTTTAATACAGCATGAAGATATTATTTATATTATCAATTTTTTTCCTGTTAGTATTTATAAAATGAGAAATGTTGTAAGTTTTGGTTGTTATATTAGTTGCAAACTGATAACACTGTCAAATGGTACGCTAGGAACGGTGTTAAGTTAACAGCGATAATTTAACAGAGTTAAAGTAACTTGGGTCATGGCGTCATTCTAAATTCAAAATGGCGGCCAAAACTGAATGGCGGAAGACATAATAGACTAAAAAGCAGAAAATATAACTTATCAACTTCAAATTTTGCACATATGCATAGTTCGCGTGACAATGGACTCTGATTTTTTTGTAAAAAAATAAATATGGCAGTTCCAAGATGGGGCTGGAGAATTTTCCAATAATGTTCCACGACCCCGCGACATGGGTACCAAATGAAAGGGTATGACAAATAGAATAGAATTAGCTGTGTTGCTCTATTCCAAATTCAAACTGGCAGCCAACACAAAATAGCGGATTACTTTTTTCTTTACAACCCGCTCGGCATGGGTATCAAATGAAGGGGTATGACGAGTAGAATACAGTGGCGGCCGCCACAAAATGACGGAAGACATTTAATAGACTGAAAAATAGAAAATAAAAATAAATAGTTAAAAAAAAACTAAAAAATACGATTTTATTTTAAAATGAACTAAAAAGTAAAAAATAATTTTGAATGTAAAGTTTTTATTGCTCCAGCCAGTATGTGGGAACAACCTACCTTTCAGACTCAAGCTCAGAATGAAATTAACGATGTTATTGTTAAAATTTATAAATATAACTTACTTAAATGTAAAAAGCGTGGGACGTTAACGAAAAGTTTAATAAAATAAGAATATAGGTAAAGAGCGTTCCACCTGCGAGCGTCTGAGAACATTCTCGTATGCCCCAATTCTGTTTGTATAACAAAAGTTTTGTAACAAATGCAGATATACATAATACTTTTAATTTTGAGAAAATTTAATTGATCACCTTGTAACTTTAAATTTATTTCATCAAAGTTTGGCTAATAAGTCAGTCAAACAAGCTGTTTGCTTTTCGATTTCGTCCGCGCCGCGTGGTCACGCGGGAAGCATCGCTTTTTAAATTTTTGTAATTTTTTATATGAAAACGTTCGATCTTTTTCGCGGACCCCCGGTTGCTCTTCGCGCACCCTCAAAATAATTTTGAATTATCACGGACCCCCTGGATCATCCCATAGACCCCCAGGGGTCCATATGGACCACTTTGGGAATCACTGCTCTGGAGATATACTAACTTCGGAGCATTCTTCTATAGATGTCATCTTTGGGTAAAAAACCTGTGACTGAATGACCCAGGGGGGTTATCCTGGAATGCGATTCGAAAGTCATGAAATTCGGAAATAAGGAAATGGTATCCTCCACCAATGCGAATTCGAATTAAATTTGTCCGCCTGTTATCGGATTTCAGTCCGCGAGTAAAGCCATTGGGCATGCGCTGCATTTATTTGTTTGTTTTAAAATATTCTAAAAACTCTTTAAATATTCTTGAAACAATTTATTGTTCGCATCAAAATGTCAAATTAAGTTAATAAATGAAGTTGGTTGGCTGAAAATAATTTCTTTTCGAAGATTTATCAGGCATCGCTACTAGCTTCCATTTGCTTCCTACTTTCGTATCGCCTTAGAAAAGCGGAGTCTGAAGTCACAGCCAGCTTCTCAAATTGACGTTTGAGCCGCCTGTACATCAGGATACAGATTCAAGAAGTTCGGATCTGTTCGACTTCCATTCTTCACAACTCTCGATAATGATAACAAAAGGTTTTCAAAATCTATCTTGGCCTCTAGTAGGTATGTCAGAGCAGATGGTCGTCGATTCAAAATTCGAGTCCTGTAAGATGCTTAGATAACTAATTATGTCGCCTGGTGCAAATGTCTGCTTTTTGTAGTGACAATGCACCGCAGATAGCATGTATTCTGACTGATGTGAAACAGCCGATTCTTAATATAATCTCTATGATTGCAGTAGGATTGGGTACAGGATAAAATGATAAGAATTTTTCATCACGTCATACACTCTTCATTCCCCGATATTTAAATTATTTTCTTTACTTTTTTTTGGATGTTCCAGTTGGATGGTATTTAAAACAGTGAACAAATACAGTGTAAACGGCAGTGCAAAATTTTTATACCCAATTGCTATTGAGTCGAAATATAGTAATAGTATCACGTATACTATTTATGTAATGGATTCATATTTCTTTTCTATTTGCAATATGTATTGATAAAACCTTTCACCATGTTCATCTGATACTGCACCAAGATTTTCATGAATGAAATCTAAGTGCGGCTCAAAAAGACGATTTTAAAGATTTTCTCATTTACAGATATTGTACTTAAAATTGAAAAAAAAAACAAAAAGATATTAAGAAATATTGCAAAAAAAATTACAGAAAAATCGAAAAATACCCATTTTTAGGGCTAAAACCGCCTAAAAAGTGGGCTTCTCGGGGTAGAAAATCGGTAGACTTTATAACCCCTTATTAAGAAGCCTAAAAAGAAACTCTCTGCCAATTTTCAGCTTGTACCTAATTATTTCCGCTATATCGCTTTTTTCGGCTTAATTTACCTGTACTATTAATTTAACCCAGTTTTCTCGCGATTTTACACTGTTTCTTGCGGAAAAAAAATTACGTGTATTTGCGGAGACCCTCCCCCTCCTCCACGTGAGATTTGGTGATATTCGCCTCGACCCAAAGTATGCTCTTACGGAGAGCTTTTATGGTGTGACGTCACTGGTAGCCGATTTATGAAATTTTATTAGGAAATAAATGGTTTTTAAATTTTCACGTGAAAACTACTGCACCGATTTCATTGCAATTTTGCATGGTATACGATGGTACACCAGGTAAGAATATATGCTACCAATAATTTTAATTTTTCAATGCATTCAACGGATATAATGGTGTTTAATGAAATATATGGGATAACTCAAAAGTGAAGTTTCTGATATTAAGTACAATCTTCTTTAATTTGGTTTTACAATGGTTTTGTTTATTTGCAAGAACATTTAAATTTTTATTCTATTATTAAGTAAATGCAGTGAGTTGTTTGTAAACAATTTAGTTTTTCGGGTTTATTGTGAAAATTGAGTTATTATTTGTAAATACAATTATTTAATAGTTTGTGTAGTGTTTTAAAAAAATGGTTTCGTGTAGAGTGAAAGGCTGTAAAAGCAACAGTGGGAATAAATTGGACAAAAACATAAGATTTTTTAAATTTCCCAGTGAGATAAACATTCGAAAAATGTGGATAAAATCGTGTGGACAACAAATTAAAAATATTAATATCGCAAAAGTTTGCTCCAAGCATTTTGCGGAAGAAGATTATGCCTTACGCGATAAATTATTAAACATTCCGTATAATGAAAGTGCGTTTAAGTGCAACCGCAATACCAACGCAGGGCGACAAGTTTTTAAAGTACATAGTTAAAGCTGCAGAGAATATTGAACTCCCTCTAAAATGCAAGGAACTATTTTTCATTTTTTATTTAATTAAATACCATTATATCTCTTGAATGCTTTGAACCCTTAAAATATTGGTATCTTATATTCTTACATGCTATTCTACTTATAAATTTCATTAGGAAATAAATTGTTTTTAATTTTTAACGTAAAAACTACTGCATCTATTCCATTGCAATTTTGCATGGAGTTAGATAGTAGATCGATCTAACTCCATGCAAAATTACAATGAAATCGGTGCAGTAGATTTAACGTTAAAAATTAAAAACCATTTATTTCCTAATGAAATTTCATATATCGTGTACGAGTGACGTCACACCATAAAAGCTCTCCGTAAGAGCATACCTTCACTGACATATAGATATGGACTGCTAATTGACAACTTTCAATGGCACCATTTTTCTCCAGAAGAAGAAGACCTTTTCTATGTAAACAACAATTTTTTTTTCGAATTTAGAGGAAAATAAGTAATAAGATGTATGTTATAATTGATAGAAATAATTTTCCATCATTATTTTTTATTTAGTAGCAGTATTTTTTTTAAATATGTGAGGGTTTTTTCCCTCTGTTTAACGAACTTTTAAAAATAAAGAAAATAGAGAAAGAAGAAAAAACTCTATAGCTGTCTAGTTTTTTCTAATTATGTTTATATTGCTGACATGCACTGAACTGTTTTTTATTTTAAAACCGATTAAAGTTCATAGGATTTTGAAGCGGGAACGAGACAACGATAGTTTTTGGTGCCACTTTTTTGTATGGGATTTTGCTTATTTAGCAGTCCATATCTATATGTCAGTGATATATGTCAGTGCATACCTTGTAATACTTGTACCATGGGTTTTGCCTTTCGAAAAGCTTGAAAAAGTTTGTTTATTTGCTCTTGAATGAAATATATGAAAATCGTCGAAACCTTTCGGAACATCATAAAGGATAATCAAAAAAAGTGCAAAAAAATTGTGCAAAAGTGACTTATTGTGGTTATTTGAATTTTTAAAATGAAGAAAAGCACACAAAATAGAAATTGTTATGAACAACATCGCGAAGAAATCGCTAAAAAGAGGGAATCGAGACAAACTAATGAATTGCAAGTGATGAATGGAAATGAAAGCCAAAATGCTACAAAGTCTACCGGTTGTGTTCGTAGGCAACCTAAAGCATTTTTCAAGGCTGGCATTCAAAATTATTGCAATAATTTTATACCGGAAAAATTCAGCTTAGATGATTTGTGCAAGGAATGTACATATCCTTCAGGTTTAGGTTATAGATTATGAGAACTTTAGTTGATTAGGATTTTTCAAGTTGGGTTCTCAAAGTTGGCAATTCTACTGTTGAATGTCCAGAAGGAATTAAAAATACTCAGCATAGTTTTTTAATTCCCTCTAAATTTATCTCGAAAAATATTGTTAGGTACTGGTGGGTTTGGTGAAACTGAGATGTCCTTAGTTTGGTGAGATGTCCTTAGTATTTCTAAAAAAGCAGTTTTATGTCCTAAAAATGATCACGTCGTAATAAATGAATCTGTTCTTGCTAGAATGAACGCGGAAGAAGTGTCATACTATTCAATCGATTCCATGGTAATAGATGACGATAGTTTTTTTTAACAAGCACAAGTAAACTTTCCAGTAGAATTTCTTAATACTTTGAACCCATCCGGTAGGCACCCACATTAGTTAAATTTAAAAAAAGGTTGCATACTTTTGTTACCACGAAACCTTTCATTAAGAATGGTTTATGTAATGGAACCAGATTAGCTCTTCGGGACTTTCGCGTGAATGTAATCCCAGCCGATTGTCTTACATGATCTCAAAGAGTCAAGAGTCACTTTATCCCACGGATACATCAAACGACCCTGCTTTTCCATTTAATTTCAAGCGTCATCAATTTCCCCTGCGCCTAGCGTATGCAATGACGATAAATAAGTCAGAAAGTCAAACATTCGAAAAAGTTGGTCTTTTTCTTGCGGAACCATGTTTTACGTACGGTCAGTTGTATACAGCGATTGTAAAATTGATGTTTCAAGTGGTCTAAAACAGGAAATTACCCCTCAAGGAATTGTCACTGATAACTTGGTTTATAAAGAAGTTTTAATGTAATTAAAAAAATAACTCTTCCTTTTTGAACCGTGCTCAAGCGATTGCAAAATTCAAGTTCGAAATGATCCAATCGTAACTTCCGATTTGAGGAATTACCACTGTGGGCTTTGGGATAATTAAAATAATAATATACTCTGCACAATTGTGCAGGGGCCCGACTAGTTTTTATTATTATTTTTACTTTCATTCTTTCTGTTCTCTTACCTCTCTATCTACTTCTTCTATTTACATGGTCTTTTCTCCAAGACCTTTCCTTTCCTTCCTTTCTCCTCTTCTTAGTTATTAAGGTTAGTTTACTTTTGTTAAAATTTATTTTTTTTCCTCTAATAATATTAGTACTCTAAAAGATGTAAGTCTTGTGTACATACCTCCTTAATTTATATGAATAAATATGAAATATATCATCTTTCCTATCCATAAAATTGTACGTTTCTGAAGTGCAGCTTTCTTTCGTTTGAAAATTTTAATTTATAACGAAGGATTGATCATACGTTTTTCTGATCGCAATAATCAAAGCCATTTCATACTTTCCGTACTTATGCACTTATTCTCCTTTAATCCCTCATGGATTCTGTTTTTTGCCGCAGCTATGAGCTTCGTCCAGGATCTTCTAGTTGCTACGGCCTCTGCTGATAGGGCTCTCCTCCGTGTTGTTTTGCGTCTTCCGACTCGACGGGGTCCTTGCGGATTCCAGTGAAGGGCCAGTTTGTGTAAATTCTCGTTTTCACGTCGCAAGGTGTGGCTAATCAATTCCATTTGCATCGCCTGATTTGGTCGTCTATCCTTTCTTGGCAAGCACGGCGCCATAGTTCTTCATTTGTAATTAAATTATATCTTGTCAGCTCATTTTTAGGATACACGTAGGCATCTATTGATGAAATGTTGTAGGCGCCTTGTGATGAATTGGGTGACTTTCCATGTTTCCCAATCATACAAAAGAACTGCCTTAACGTTGATCTCCATATGTGAAACAGACCTGCATATTCGCTTCTTTCTTTATTTTTATTCTGGAACTCTGAAAGTCTTTTTCTGCCCCCCTCTCTCTACTGCTAAGTTCGAATTATCTTGATTTTATATCAATTCATCTGCTTGAGGACTTCATCCAGCCGCCCTTCAGAAAGCAGTGTTCTTACTTTCCATGCTCCGATTCGTGTCCTGGTTCGAAAAGCAAAGGTCTGAAACAAGAAGCATAGACGACTCATCTCGTTATCCAGCTTTGGGGCATACACATAACAACCTGTACCAAGTACCTTCCAATGATTTTAGATAGCAGTAGTAGAGCTAGGCCGGTTCTGGGCCACCTAGGATTTGGGGGGGTCTGAAAGCTCTTCGTCTACGTGTACGAGGTGTTTTAGGTTTGTGTCTTGGATAAGGTGGCCCCGGAGTGAAAGGTGGCGATGGGGGAAAGCTCGTCGTCCACGTGTACGAGGTGTTTTAGGTTTGTGTCTTGGATAAGGCGTTCCCAGACCTAGCATAGGACTTGGTGGTGGTGGATTCAAAGCTCTTCGTCTCCATGTGGTGCAGGGTCCCCATGGGATTTGGGTGTGGTGATGGGTGAAACTCTTCGTGTTTGTCTTGGATGGAGATGGTGCAGGAGTGCCGGTGGTTGCGAAAGGTTTTCGTCTACGTGTGGGGCTGTTTTATGTCTTTGCTAAAAAGTGATACTAGGTGTGAGCGCCACCTGTGTGAAGCTAGTTGAACTTCAGTATCGCGAAGGCGCTTACCCAGATAAAAGCCCGGACTTATGACGCATCCACCATGAATTGTTCGTATGTTTTGCACGCTAAAAAGTTATCGCGATAATGCGGTGGTCGTATTAGCGGCTTCGTCATTTTACACGAATTAGCGCGCATATTATCGCCATTCGCGCGATAACTCATACGCAGCCCGAATGTTTGCGACGATAGCCGATAATGGCCGGTTACATCTGCGTGTATCGTGTCATAGCGCGAAGCTTCGGGACGATACACGCAGATGCGGCCCTAGCATCTGGGTGATCGGCAGCTTAAGAGACCTGCGGGTGTTGTTATTTAATTTGTGTGTATACAAGCGCTGAGCCAGCGATCGAGCGATCTAAAAAAAGAATTTTCTTATTTTTTTTTCGATCATGCTGCGTGTGCGTGTGAATGGAAATGGCGATATGTTTTATGATGCGTGTGAAAATTAGGATATTACAGTGACATGCGCTTTGGGAAAATCTTTGATTCAATTATTATGTATATAAGCACCTGAAGATTGAAATGTAAGGTTAGTTTTCATCTGGTTGCGGTGATGAGCGGTTATAAGGATTCTACCAGATTGCTTGAGGAAAAGGGCGATAAAGGAAGCAAAGTAAAAGAATTAAAATATCAGCTAAATTCTCTATCAATTAAATCGGTGCAATCATCATCTGGGAGTAAAGATACTTCTTCTTCTTCCATACGATATCAGCAGATAAAAGATAAGTAAATATGAGCGTTCCAAAATTTCTCGAAGAATACTCAAGCGTTCTGCTGGAGGAGCATAAGGATAAAATAGAGAAACTGTACAGATATGTTCAAGAATATGAAACTGCTGGAAAAGTTAATTCAATACATGGAGTACATTACAATAACTGTCCATGGTCGAATGATAAGACAACCTGCGGACCGGATAGATGTGGATGCTGTTTTGTGGAGCGGTACAAAAAGGAAGTTCAACGCCTAGTAAATTTTTATGCGCGGATCACCAAAAGCGGCTGCAGAGAATGCAGAAAAGGGTTCGATTTATACTAGAGCCAGAAGTACACATCATGCATGTATGGGATTTTGCTTATAGAGCTAGCCGCATGGGCCAATGGCATGTATGTGTCCTTGATAGATGCAGATTTCAACAGAGAATCATCAATACAAGTAAAATCCTGGAACATATATTGAACCAACAACATCGTGAGAAAATATGTAATACTAGATTTGAAAATAAAACAAATATGTTATAAAAAATGCCTGTTTTTATTTAACTTATAATACATCATTAGCATTTATCCAAGAATTATGTTCTGGTGAAAACCCTAACCATTTAACATAAATTTGATCACCACTCTTTTTCAATATTTTTTCAACAAGGTAGAGATCTGGATGTTGAGCTTTCTGCAATTCTTTTTCATAGAATCCTCCTTTAATGGGGTTGCCCTGGTAGTCCTCAAGTTGATATGTCACTGGATTAGTCAGTTGAACTTTGGAGATTTTGAAGATTTCAGTTGTCCAGTTTGGTGTGTAGCCTTTATCAAATACATGTTTATATTTGCTTATACGGACGCGGTCTCCTATTTTATATGCCGATGGACGGGCAATTTTGATGTGATTATAGGCTGTAGCAAGAAGCAGCTTCTCATTTGCCTTATTGACATCACAAGGGCGCATTTTGATTGTTCGATGTCTTTTCGCATTGTATTGTGATAGCAGCTTTTTCACCATAGAAAACCATTTGTAGGATCCATTCATGCTAAATTCCTTCCACAACATGCTCTTTAAAGTTCGATTGAATCTTTCCACTATTGACGCCTTAAGCGTTTTATATGTTGAGTAGTGGTTAATTTCATATTTGCTCATGAGCTGTTGAAAGTGTGAGTTGTAGAATTCCTTGCCATCATCTGTCTGCAAATTGTTAGGTGTACGTCCTTCTTTGAATATTGATTGC
Organism: Thereva nobilitata; assembly: GCA_963855945.1. Taxonomy (NCBI): domain Eukaryota; kingdom Metazoa; phylum Arthropoda; class Insecta; order Diptera; family Therevidae; genus Thereva; species Thereva nobilitata. The sequence continues at coordinate 121,216,657 of OY979694.1, forward strand.
ATCGCTTCTGTAACTTCTGGTCCGGTTTTTCTTTTAATTGGCATAGCCCAGGCATATTTAGAAAATGTATCAATTACAGTCAGTAAGTAGCGGAATCCTTTGTTTACATGTTTATATGCATCCATTTCCACCAAGTCAGCCTGCCACAAATCATCCAAGCCTTTAATGATAACTCTCTTCATTTCTTGAGAGTAATGGTGGATACTGAGTGAACGTGTTTATTGCGCAGCTCCTTATAATTAAATTTTTCCGCAAGTTTTTTTCCAAATTTTTACGTTTTAATTATACTCCCGCCGCGCCACTATAACTGCCAACTGGTGTCTTGTAGACTCTTTGCCGATTTAAAGCCCAATTAGTGTAAAAGAAAAAAAAATAAAATCCAAATATGCCAAAACCAAGACCAACAACACGAAAAATCGCTGAGTCAGACTCTATTCCCGCCAAAAATATTACACCGGTGCACTCTACCACCAGCACCACTAGCACTACACCAAGATCAACGTCCATAGCAGCCCCGGAATGCAGCCTTGAGCTCCTGGAGAAGAGGATCTTGCTGAGCGTGAATCGAATGCTGGAGGAACAATTTGCTGCATTTGATGATCGGTTTAATGATCGGTTAACGCAGCTTGAGAGTCGCCTGTCCATGCAAATTGTCGAGGTACGCAATTCCCTTGCCACTCAAGTAAGTAAAATAAATGATGACGTTGAGTCCGTGCAACATGACCTCGCCGCTCTCTCCAACGAGCTGGAAGATCTACGACGGCAATCCAGACTTCAGGATGTTGTCATTCGTGGTATTCCGTGTACTGAGAATGACAATCCCAAAGAAATTTTAAAATCTCTTGCCTCCACCATTGGCCATGAGCTGTCACAATATGTGAATGTGTTTCGCCCACAGCAGCGGCGCGTCACCGATTCTGGAAATATAAAGAAGCCTAGTTCAATGCTAATTGTTAAATTCCCATCTGGCAATGAACAGCAGGAATTTCTTCGGAAGAGCCGTCATCATGGACCGCTGTCTCTAAAAAATATTAACTTGGGCTTTACTTCTGACAGCCTCGTGCATGTCAACGAAAGCTTAACGTCGAAAAATATGGACATTTTTCAGACAGCTCGGAAGCTACAAAAAAGGAGCCTGGTAGCTTCTGTATTTACCCGTCGAGGTTTAGTCTATGTGCAGCTGGAGAAAAACAAACCGCCCAAAGTTTTTACCTCTGCACTAGATCTCAATGAAGCCGTCAACTTATCTTCTACTCCCAGCCCGAAATAACTGCCAGCAACTGTCTTGGAGCATCGCATCGCACTTGGAACATGAACGCTGTTCTCTTACAGTTCTCGTTCAATTTTCATTTTCTTCTCTTTAATTTTAATTTTAATTATTTTCTCTTTCTGTTTTGTTTTTATTCTTCTCTTTATAATTTTATTAATGTTATTAGCTTCATTTTTATTTTATTTATATATCTTTGTAATCTAATTGTAATGTATTCTGCTATTTCTTTATATTTAATTTTAAGTTTCTACTTTCGCCTCCTCTTCTCTTTACCTCTTGCTTTCAACTTCTTTTCACTTCTACTGTGCTTGCTTGATGGACGCTTCTGTGTTTGTTCTGTCCTTTGGCTTGGATAATTTTTAGGAATTATGAGTAATTCTACTAATTGTGTGCACAGGGAGAGACTACTACTCAATATCCTTTCCTCTTCCTGCTTAGGCCTGAACATTTGTGTTTTTAATGCCAGAAGCTTAAGAAACAAAATGGACGAATTTAGATTAATGTTTGAACGCACGAAAATTCATGTTCTGTTGGTAAGTGAGACTTGGTTGAAACCTGAAATCCCGTCTGCTCTAGTTTCCCTTCCTGGTTTTTTGTTGCATCGTAACGATCGCTTAAGTCGTACTGGTGGGGGTGTTGCCATATATAGCACATCACTGCTTTCCTCAAGAGTGGTGGGCAAATCGTGTGGGTCGCAACTTGAATTTATTGCGGTAGAAGTGAAATCTGCTGGTGACAAATGTGTTGTAGTAAGTGTATACTCTCCGCCCAATACTTTTAACACTGAGACTGCTGCTGAGTTTGCCAACCTTATTACAAGGCTCTCTCACCACTATGAAAATATAATTGTTGCTGGTGATTTTAATGTTAATCTTCTGAAAGCCAATAATCGTGCGACTTCACTTAGGCAATTCCTTGTATCGCTGGATTTACATACTTTGAACCAACTACCAACTTTTTTGAACTGCCAGAGTCCCTCCCTACTTGATATTATAGCTACCACCGCCACTGATGCTGTATTAAGACACAGTCAAATCTCGCCGCCTAGTTTTCTGGATCATGACCTACTATTTCTCTCAACTAAGTTTGCATTTTCCCTGCCCTCTTCATCTTCTTCGGTTTCATATCGCGACTATAGCAATATTAATTTAGATCAGCTATCTGTAGTCACCGCGTCCATGCCGTGGGGTGATATCTATTACACCACTTGTATTGACACCAAAGTTGATCTATTAAATACATACATTCATCACCTTTTCGATCAGTGCGTCCCTATAGTAACGAGAAGGCGCCGGGTATCTCGTCCCTGCCCTTGGTATTCCCGTGAGATCCGTGATCTAATTAATCAGCGTGAGTTTATGTATAGGCGCTTTCGCAAGACAAGGATTCCTAGGTATCTTAGTGCTTACAAACAACTACGCAACCTCATCAATTGTAAAGTCAAATTTGCTAAACGTGAGTTTTACTCCCGCAAGCTTGATCCCGCACTAAATTCCAAACAACTATGGTCCAATATTCGTTCTTTAGGTATTAATACTTCTGTACCCACACCTTCTGATCTTGATGTAAATCTTCTCAATGCTTCCTTCATTCAATCTCCTCCTGATCCCACACTCTCCAATCCCTCGTACTCCCAATCATCTAGTTCACTCAGCACTGATGGTTTCAACTTTCGTTGTGTGGACTCTTGCGAAGTTCTTGAAACATTGCTGTCCATCTCGTCTAACTGTATCGGTTGTGATGAAGTCTCTCCGCGATTTCTTAAGTTACTCTCTCCACTAATTCTGGATACCATCACACATATCTTCAATTACTGCGTGACAACTTCTCAAGTACCCTTGATTTGGAAAAAATCTGTTGTGATTCCGTTACCAAAAAAATCCTCCCCAGTAGATATAACAGATTATCGTCCGATCAGTATTCTTCCCTTCCTTGCCAAAGTCTTTGAGAAAATTCTCTTCTGTCAGATCACGCGCTATGTTGAATCTAACAATTTCCTTTCTAAACTCCAATCTGGCTTTCGTAAAAACCATAGCTGCGAAACTGCTGTACTGAAGGTAACTTCAGATTTTCGTTCGGTTCTGGATCAGGGTGATGTAGCATTACTAGTTCTTCTGGATTTCTCCAAAGCGTTTGACTCAGTAGTTCACTCGCGTTTGCTTTCCAAACTTAGGACATTCTATAACTTCTCTTCTTCTGCCATCAGACTTTTCTCCTCTCTTCTGTCTAATAGGCTACAGTGTGTTCGGCATAACGGGGTTGTATCTTCTTTCCTACCAGTACTTGTAGGTGTCCCACAAGGTTCAATTCTCGGTCCTCTCCTTTTCTCCTTGTATGTCAATGATGTTACCTCCGTTATTCAACGCTGTTCATTTCATCTGTATGCTGATGATCTTCAGTTGTATACCTCTTGTCCTCCTAGTAAAATCAGATCTTGTATCGCTAAACTTAATGATATCCTCTCCCAGATAAATGAGTGGAGTTCTTCCAATTTCCTCAAATTAAATCCTAATAAGTCCAAAGCACTCATCCTTAAACGTCCCAATCGGTCCCTGGACAATATTCCGAATATCGTCCTTGATAATTTTCCTCTTCCCTTTGTTGAATGTGTCAATAATCTTGGCATTATTATTAATGACAAACTATCCTGCTGCGATCATGTCTCACTTACACTCTCCAAGATCTATGGTACATTGCGTAAACTTTGGCTCTATGGTAATCTCTTGCCACAATCTATTCGTGCCAAGCTGGTTAAAACTCTTGTGTTGCCATATTTTCTATATGGTGCCCTTGTCTACATATCTTTTGATTCATCCTGCCGCCAACGTCTTAAGGTAGCTTTTAATGATTGTTTGCGGTATATTTTTCACTTGAGACGTTCCGATCATGTGTCTGATATACGAAACTCTTTATTAGGCCATGACATTTTTCTTCTTCTGGACATCAGGGCACTTGTTCTCTTACATAAAGTATTTTATGCTAAAAGTCCTGTCTACCTCTCTGACTTCCTAGCTCCTTTACAGTCCCTGAGATCAATCAAATTCCTTATACCTGCTCATTCGTCTCTAATTGGTAGTCGCTCCTTCTTTGTGTATACAATTAGACTTTGGAATAGCCTTCCCAATGCCATACAAAGGATAGGCACAGCAGCAGCTTTCAGAAAGCAAGCATCTATTTTTCTCTCTTCCTCTTCCTCACCTCTTCTTTAGTTTTTTTTTGCTTTTTCTCTTCTCTTCTTTTCCCTATCTACTCCACTTCTCTGTCTTCTATAGTCTTCTTTACTTTTAATTTTACACTAGTTTGTAGTATTATTTATTTAAGGCTAGTTTAAGTTATTTATTAAGATTTCAAGTTTTGCTTTTTTTTTGTTTGTTTTTTATTTCTCCTTGTACTCTAAAAGATGTAGTTCTTGTGTACTTTCCTAATAAATAGATAATAATAAAAAAAAAAAAAAAAAAAACTCTCCGTCTAGTAAAATTGCGGCGAGCAGGTTTGTGGAGCTCATTCACTACTTGCCTCTTACTCATAGACGCCATCTTGCGGTTTTTTAATTATACTGGAGAATATAAATTTTTCAATTTTTTCAATTTCACCATTTATATACAGCGTGAGATTTTGTACTGCTTTGCTCACGCTTTTCTGTATTTCATCATCAACATAGTTTTTAGTTACAGCGTCAATCTTTTCTTTTGGATCGCCTAGGTTTTTGATTCTTTTCAAGGCAAGATCATAGTCACCATCTAACGTTAAATTAAAACCGTGTCCTTTTGGTCCCTGTTCGCCTTTGGGGCCAGCAGCGCCGTCTTTTCCAGGAATTCCAGGAATTCCAGGTGGGCCGCGATCACCCACTGCTCCAAATTTTTGCCGTTTAGAAGATCGACCAAACTTGTCAACGCTCATTTCCGAAATGTAAATAGTTTATGTGTGCGCGAATATTTATACTATAATGCCAGCTTCCCATAACTCCTCAATGATTGACACTATTTCATTACTATGGCTATTATTCCCAGCTTGCTGTGATGCTACCAATATGCGGAGCCTATCAACTAGCTCATTGGGATCATCCCAATATATGTAGTCGACATTTTTCTTCGGAATTTGCATTATCCCCGTTCCAGTATGAGGAGTGCGAATCAACTTTTTTATAATGTTTCTATATTTGAAGCTATTTGTTCCTTTTATTTGCTGGTTTTCCTTAAAATCACGTCTGTAGATGCATGCGTTATTTGCAATTTCTTGATAATTGGTCATATCGTCCATTGAGTAACCTTGGGCTTTTTCATAAAAAGTAGTTCAGCTAAGCCTTCAGTTATCTTATAATGCTTTCCGCCTATGAGAAAATTTTCTCTGTCAACTTTTAAGATCGAGTTACCGATATTTAACATATCGTTGCGATAGTACACTCCATAAATTTTATCAATTTTCGTGCTTTCATTTTCAAGTAGTTGTTTATATTTGTTTAGTATCTGGCCGGGCTCTTTTGTGGGTGTTACAAACTCTTCATCCTCATCATCATCATCAGAATAATCCCTAACAGGGGTGCTAGTTGGTTCCAGCTTTAAATATTTACGTGCAGGCGGTGTGTTTGCTTCTTCATTGCTCTCTTGTTTAATTTCTTCTTCTTCTTTTGGTGGTTCAAGTTTCACTGTTGCTGCCGGTGTTGTGAGCTTTTTCAGCGTGGCGGTTATTGGTTTAAAGGTTTCCTCTAATTGAGCTTCTGATTCAATTTTACCAGTCTTGAGAGCTTTATACTTTCTTCGTATAGCATCGCGTGTTTTTATAATATCTTTCAACAACTTTTCATTCATGTTGCTAGACTGGTGGTTACAGCTACAATGATATACAGCTATGCTAATAAGCACTTATATATAGATCCTGACAAATCAGCTAGACCTGATCAGCTGATTAGATTGGCTTCTTTATAGGCTCATGAAAGCATCAAAGCCTTTTCGATATCGACCTTTATTCATGGGGCTGTCCTTATCAATTACTAAGAATCCATATTTGTCTTTACAACAGTTTGCACACGCTTTTCTGAACTTTGCAAAGTCCATATCGCTATTTACATGATCATTGTGTACATGCTTCAGGTTCAAATCATCTTGTTTGAATATGATTAGAAAGTTTGCATTATCGCGGATAAGATGCTTTGGTATATGTGTATATGTCTGACAGAGGTAAAAGCTATCAATGCCGTTATGCCGTCCCATACAAAAGTAGGCTCTAATATTATTTTGTTTATCGCAGGCCACATCATCAAAGATGAAAATTGAGTTTGGCTTTGCTTCCTCTGGCAGTATAACGTCACAGTTGTTAGAAAACGTATAATAGCCCAAGCCTGATATGTGAGCTGCAACTTCTCCTAAATATTGGTATTTCGGCTGACTTAGCGACTTTGAGTAAATGTATATATTCTCGAATCGCAGGCCGTTAGGATGCTCCAGTAAACTTAGCATAACATTTGTCTTGCCGCAATTCGATGGTCCAACAATAATTCCTCTTATACTGTTTGGCAGCAGCACTCCATGCTTCTTCTTCAATGCACTTGTAATTTCCACATCAGTATTTCTAACTGGTAGGCACGCTTGCTGCTTGATAAACTTCATGTTGAACACTAACACAACCCCTATAAATACCAACACTTTTATAGATTTTTATCAGTCTTGCTGTAAACCTATAAAATGATTGACCATAGCGAGAAGCGCATCATTCACCGAAAAGCTACCGAGGGGAGAGGTCTATTAAACTCACTTATAAATAAGTTACCATTTGAGCTTCATCTCCCGGGATATCAGTACTGCGGCCCAGGAACAAAGTTAGCTAAAAGACTAGCACGTGGTGATCCAGGCATCAACCCACTCGATGCAGCCTGCAAGCAGCATGATATTGCATATCGCGATCATAAGGACTTAAGCGACCGACATATAGCTGACCGTATTTTAGAAGAAAAAGCCTGGTAACGAGTTACGTCTAGAGACGCTAGCTTTGCAGAACGTGCTAACGCGCTATTAATAACAAACGCCACGAAAGCTAAAATCAAAGTTGGAATGGGCGTCAAGGCAAAAATTACCTGCTCGAAGAAGAAGAAGTTACGTCCATCATTTCGTGTGGCCGTTCGCAATGCTCGGAAAATTTTAAAGCTGAAAAAACCAACAGACCTGTTGGAAGCTACTAAAATTGCCCTAAGTGCAGCAAAGACTGTTATCAAGGGAAAGAAAAAATCATAGACTACACCTAGAGTGATACCAGTGCCTAAAGTAGGAGGTGTTTTACCGTTCCTCGTCCCACTTTTTGCAGGTCTTTCAGCCGTTGGAGCGCTATCTGGAGGTGCAGCAGGCATAGCTAAAGCTGTAAACGCTGCAAGCAGTACACGTCAGGAGCTGCAGGAAGCGAAGCGTCACAATGAGTCAATGGAAGCTATAGCGCTAGGAAAACGCGGGCAAGGATTATTTCTAAAGCCATATAGGAAAGGACTGGGACTTTTCCTCAACCACCAACCAAAAAACTACTAAAGTCGCTAACCAAAAGAGCACTCAATGAAAATGATTACGCAGATCATATAGCCCACTTTCGAGGAGTATTTATGCGCGATCAATTACCTAGAAAACCATGGAAAAATGAGAGTGGGATTGTGAATCTAGATGTTTCATCTGGACCTGGAACCCATTGGGTAGCGTACAAGAAGAATGGCAATATCATAAATTACTTTGACAGTTTTGGAAACCTGCAGCCGCCGCGGGAAGTTGTAAATTATTTGGGCGATGCAGTCACATACAACTATACTGCTCATCAAAATTTCAACTCAGTAATTTGCGGACACTTGTGCTTAGAATTCTTACATAATGTATAAATAAAGACGTTCAACTGTAAACATAGGCATTTCATAACAAGTAGCCATGTCGATAACACTCTCTCTTACTGGCAATACATCGGTTCTCACCGCCGAATACTTTCCTCCGTTGGACTTAGCTGGAGACTACGTTTGCGGATTAATTGATTTTCAAACATACAATTCTATACCGAATATTGATGAGAGCAACAATTTAATGCATGTGGGGGATGCATGTATCGAAATACCTGTTGGATCATACGAGATTGATGACATAGCAGCTTCAGTGCAGCAAAGTTTAAATAAGAGCGGCAGCAGCAAGGCAGCAGTGTTAATAAGAGCAAACAATAATACCTTGAAGAGTGAAATAAAAGCCTCTGAAGTTATACATTTTGATAAAGAGCGATCTATCGCACCGCTGTTGGGATTTGGAAAACGTGTATTGGATGCAAATATACTGCACACATCAGATCTACCAGTCAATATTATAAAAGTTAATACTATACGGATTGAATGTAACATAATATCAGGCTCATACATCAACAATAAACATGTGCATATGCTGCATGAATTTGCTCCAGCTGTGGGACCAGGCTATAAAATAGTAGAGGTTCCCGCGAATGTAATCTATTTACCTGTGAACGTCAAACGTGTAGGTTCACTCACACTAAAGCTCGTTGATCAGGACGGAGATTTAATAAATTTTCGAGGTGAAACGATAACTATCAGACTACATTTAAAGCCTGAGAATGATAATCTACGACGACAACGAGAGCAATAAGCATATATACAGGACGAACTTCAGGGAAAACATTATTCAACCGACGACCTTAAAGCGAACAAGACGTCAACTGAGAGCTGATAATATACAATTTCGAAAATCAATAGGACTAAATTTGAAGCAATGAACAACATCTTGAACATTACTGAAGGCACAAGCCATGATAATAGCATAACAAAAATTGACTACCACACCTACTCATCGTTCACCTCATCATTCAAAAATAGCGATGAAACCCGCATTCCAGTGCAAAACCAAGACCTGTATATCCTGCCAGCTGAAAGTTTCATATACATTGAGGGAACAGTAACTAAACCTGATGGAACAATATCGGACACTGCAAGGCTAGTAAATAATGCTGTAGCGTTTCTCTTTGAGGAAATTCGCTACGAGATCAAAGGTGTTGAAATTGATAGAACTCGAAATCTTAGAATAGCAACAGCACTAAAAAATTACATATCATTAAACCAAAATGAGAGCCGCATGTTATACAACGCTAGCTGGTCACCGGATAAATCAATTACATCCTCCAATGGGTTCTTCAATTTCTGCATCCCTCTAAAAACATTGCTAGGCTTTGCTGAAGATTACAAGAAAATTATCGCCAACGCTAAACATGAACTCATATTAATACGAAGCAGGATGGACGAAGATGCAGTCATATCACCAAAAGATGATGTAAACATTTCAATATCGAAACTTCAGTGGCGCATCCCCCATGTTAATGTTGCCTACCATGAGAAAATTGGTTTATATAAGATCATTGAAAGCGGCCGTGAAATACAAATACCATTCAGGAGCTGGGACATATACGAGTACCCCACCCTACCAGCAGCGACTCATCATACGTGGTCTGTCAAAACGTCATCACAGTTGGAAAAACCCCGATATGTTATACTAGCTCTATAAACAAATCGTAAAAATGATAAAACGAAGGATGCCAGCAAGTTTGACCACTGCAAGCTGACAGATGTTAAAGTGCACTTGAATTCGGAATCATACCCATATGATGATTTGAACCTGAAATTTGGTGCTGATAAATATGCTCTCCTATATGATATGTATATAAAATTCCAAACCTCATACTATGGACGTCAGTTCCAGTCACTACTCTCAAGGGAAGAGTTTATGCGTGATGCTCCGATCTCGGTCATTGATTGCTCCCGACAAAACGAAACCATCAAAACAGGTCCTGTGGATATAAGGCTGGAATTTAAAACGTCGGAAAACGTCCCCGCCAACACAACAGCATACTGTTTATTGCTGCACGATCGAATTGTGGAATATACACCTCTAACCAACGAAGTCAGGAAAATTGCTTGAAATCAACAACAACAACAGCAAATGGCTTTTCTTGCATAATACACCAAGGCTGGTGTGCTCTGAAAAATGTTTTTGTAATAATGGATTTTTTAAATAAAACAAATTTTTTATAAAACATTATAAATATTCCTTTATTCATACTATATTTGCATTTTTGCACGGGTGTGTTTTATTCTACACCCAAGTCTCCTTTCTGCTGCTGCTGCGCTGAAAAATGTCCCCATGGCAGTGTGTCGATCCCGTTGTCCATAATGCAGCGTTTATCATCCTGTGGATTTAAAGCGATCTTTGTTTGGTTTAAAGTGAACACTTTATGGCTATATGAACGAATGCTTTTTTGCTCAGCTAACTTGCTTTTTGAGTTTTTCAAACATTCAATGTAATCGCTAATGTGCAAAGTTTTCATCACAACGTTCTTCTTCACTCCTTTTGCTTTTTTCACCTCATCAACATCATCTATTTTAAGGGCGTACATTTTCGATCTTAAACCTACAAACAATGTCATTATTCTACCATTTAATTCGTCTTTCATCAATCCAGGAACTTTTTTATTTGCTTGCGGCATATTATACTGGTTGTTCATAGGATAATCACTAGTATCAAACTTATCAATGTTTCTTTTCATTATATTGTATACATCAGCATTTTTTATTTCATATACTAATGAATCCGTATCCATGTACATTATTTTACATTTATCAGCATCCAACTCTTTTAGCATAAAATCATAATGGAATTCGTATAGTGCTATTTTAGAAATATCGAGAATTGCCATACCGATGTATAATGGTTTGTCGAATTTAACAACCAGTTTTCTTAATTCAACTGCTACTAAATTTTCATTGAATATTGTGCGACTATGGAAATTCGGTGCTGCAATGAGGTTTCTAGCACCATGCCGCCCCTCCCACTTTGTGTATAGTTTTATGTTTGAATATTTTCGCACATTTTCCATAGTTTTCCCAAAAACAGCATTAACCGTTTTCTTATATTGGTTCTTCTCATAGGCATTTTTGGCTTGTTGTCTTTGATTTGTATTTAAGTCTACGTATGGTTTAAGCCATGGTGATTGATTGAACTGCAGAATGCGATGAATTTTCTTGAGTATTAATCCATGAGATAAACATTGTTTTAGGTTGCGGTATTGTATGACATATTTTTCTTTGGTGTATAAAGTGGTTAAAAGTTTACCTTGTTTTGATCCTGGCGGTGTTGAATGAGTGGGGCAAAATGGAAAATCTTTATGCAAATTATGCAGCTCCTGCGGGTATTCAAGATCTACCTCCAACATGTAGCCGATCGGCGAATTATCATCAACATTCATAACATCAACATTATCAATCCATTGAAAATTTCCGGTTGGAAGATGCTGCGACATGGCCCACCCATATAAATTATTCACATCGTAGTACATCAGATATTTTATTTCTTCATCCGGTTTAAATACATCCATATATTTATTGTTGGCTTCACTATATCTGCAGCAGCATTGGCTGACTCCACCACGGCAAGATTTTTCAATAAATAAGAGAATATCAACATCCATTATCCTTTCTAAGCTCACTTTCGTGTAGTACAGCATCGCAGCCCATGTATATCCAGGTAGTGTGAAGACGTGTGCCGGGTCAAGTTTGTAAGTCTCGAGTGCCACAGCTCTAAAATTTGTAAAAATATCCGCCAGCAGAAGAACATCAGTTTTTAAGTACAAATCTGAATACTCTCCTAGGCTTTTAATGTTAAATTTTTCCCACACTTTTTGCGCATGTTCATAATCTTTTTCTGTTATCGGTTCATCAATCATTTTGTTATAAAAATGCTCCATCCCGGGTAAACTATTGCACTCCAATTTATCCCATCCATCGATGTAGTCATATGGAAAAACTCCTTTGCGCGTGAGAAGGTTGAAGTTTTCATCATCCAAGTCTTGCCACTGAGCTTTTGTTATTTTTAATTTTTCCTTCGGCATCAATCCTGCTAATTTATCCAAAGATTCATCCATAAATCTATAGGAATCGATGAATCTCAGCTTGATGATGCTATTTTCAATGTGTTTCGTAAATGAAATGTACCGCTCTTTGTTCAACGGCAAAAGATCCACTTTTCCTGGTATCGTTAATGCTACATCCTTGATTATGAAATGCGCATCATATCCTGATAAATTGTGGAAAATGACTGGGATGTTGCGGCAATCATTATAATTGAGGTTGCATCTGTTGTGTGCAGGTCCACGGTATTTGCCCGTGAGATGGCAGTGGTCTCTCACTATGATTTCTTCACGGAGCAATAGTCCCTCACATATATGACAGTATGGATGATTTAATTGAAAGCATTTTTCCTGTGCTGATAACGGCGCTAGTGGTTTTATATCCTTTATTTTCTGCTCAGCTATAGTTGCGATTTCCTGCAGTTGTAACGTAAACCACTGAAGACATGTTTTTCCACGATTTGATCGGTAAAATGATAATGATTCATCGTAGTAGCAGTGAAAATATAATCCGATGCTATGAACTTCATGTTCTTGAATTTTCCTAGTCTTATCCCCATCACTGTCACCATCGGTAATAGGTAGCAATATCGACTCCAAATCTGCATATACTGTAAATGGCACTGGATTCTTGTAATTATAGTTTTTAAATCTTATATATTGCTCCTTGTGAAAAGCAACTTTACAGTCATTCACCTTTTCACACTCGGGCACGTGCGCTGCGAGTTTTTCCTCAGTATTAAAATAAAATAAAGATCTATCGCAGATATACTTTTTGTGATCCTTTTTAGACGTCTGCCTGCTCACCAAACGCGATAAGTCTTTGATCCAACAGAAATGATAAACAATATTACTATCACCATCATCATCATCATCATCATCATCATCCTCACTGCAATCATAATTTGATTTTATCATTAGTAAATTAATATGTTTATCTAATTTCTTCTTCGTTAAGTAAGCTGGAAGAGTCGTGTATGCATCTGTCTTCTCCTTTTCCAGTATGAAAACATTAATCGATACACCATTGTTTATTTCAAATGTTTTTATTTGATTCAGCGCAACCGGAAAGGTGACACCACTCAAGTTCAGTACATTGCTGTAGTGTGGATACTTTGTTGTTCTATAAGCATGATCCCCATGCTCCACTGGATACAAAGCAGAGACCACTGCCCATGCAAAACATGCATATCGCTATTCTTTACATTTATGCATGCATGCTTGGCTGCGATGCTTTGCGGCAACTTTATATAGGATGATCCCCTTAATGGTTCGAATTTGTTAATGTGCACCATTAAGTTCACTATCGCATGTAAAGCCCAACCACTATCTTTTTCCTGAAACTCTTCAACCTGGGATAATAGGTCCTCCTGTACGTTTTTCAAAAACCACACTTTCAAATCATCGGTGCTCCCAATAGCACAAGTTTTGGTGTGTAAATATTTAATGTCTGTGATATTTTCACTATCATTAACACCAGGCTTGATAAATTCGCAGCTCAGGGTAGTTGAAGCTTTCACAAAATGGTGCTTATTTAGCGAATTTCTTATTCGTGCTGTGAATAAAGCACACGCATCTGCCAAAAATCGTGCAGGATCAATGTGTTTGATGTTAACAATTGTACCAGTCCGAATCCTGACAGCAAATGCATTATTTAATTCAACCCAACGTACACGTGCACTTCTTTTTTCACTTCTTCCTCCTTCCTGCTCCATGGTGGTTGCCGCCAGCTTTCAGCAACACCTGCAGCCCTCTTAGTTGCGCAATGCAATTTTGGTAATGTTGTTTGGTCCCAGTGCGCTGTTCGGCTACGCATGCTGCTTTAATTTTTTTAATGAACATACCACACGCCTTGACAATAATTACACTTTGCACAGCGTCTCCATCTCTTAAGCACTCTGCCGCTTGCTTATTTAGCCCACTCATAATGCTGCATGTATCCATTTTAATAGTAGTAGTAATTAATCACAAAAAAACTAAAAAATACGCTTTTATTTTAAAATGAACTAAAAAGAAAAAAATTATTTTGAATGTAAATTCTTTTTATGGCTCCAGCCAGTATATGGAAACAACCTACCTTTAGAAATGTATACGCGAACTATACTTATATGCAAGTGGGTGAAAATCAAGTTGCAAGATTTGCCCTCATACATACATACAGGTGAAGCTAATATAAAGCGTATAAAAAGACTTTCACTTAAGGCTTCACTTCGTTAGATGCTCGTTGCGATTTTAATAGTAGTAGTAGCAGTAATTCACACTTCACTTTACAATGTTGGGGAGTGTTCCAGCAGTGAGCTGCCGGTAGTGTCTTCTCGGTCTTATGTTTTCCAGGTTAGATTGTTAAGTAAAGCCTTCATTCTAAGGTTCCCTATTTATATTCAAAAACTTTCACTCTACTCTATCCCCACCTAAATTCCTCAAGTCACAAGTCAATTTTCCATGCCATCATTCTTTTCCCAATTTCCCTATCTCACACTTCATCGCGGTGGGCGTTGCTTCTTTGCAGGTAGAACGACGGCAAGGGAATTTGGGAATTCTGAGTTCATTGCCTTTTAGCAATTGGAAAATTTCCGCTGTCCTACTTTGTTTCACACTTCATCGCGGTGGCCGTTGCTTCTTTGCAGGTAGAACGATGGCAAGGGAATTTGGGAGAGGAAATTTTTTTTCAAGATCGTGGAGAATATCGAATGAGTCATAACTCGCATTTTCATCAGGGTTTGGGACAAGGGTATTCATGACCAAGCTCCACATCACTGCGGGGATTCATGGACAAGTTCAATCATGTTTCTAAATTGAGGTATATAATGAGGATTGTGAAGAAGATCGACAGCAGTTCAACCCCAACCACCTGGAGATCAAGAGCATCAGCAGCAGCAAGAAGACATGGATACAGCAGCAGAACTTAAAAGTCTGGAATATTCGCCTTACTTAAGGATGTCTGATATGCAGTTTGGTACTCCATACAAAATCAAATCTGCCAGCAGGCTTGAAACGGTGTATGGCGTTCGAATTCGCCTGGACTTAGAAGAATATCAGATTTTGCTACCAGCCAGGTACAACTCACTATCAGATGCAGCCTTACAGGATAACAACAATAAAAAAAATTTCCACGTAATTAATACTGGACCGCATGGGAAGACATATATATTTAAGTTCATACAGATTGATGTCCCCCCTGTTAACTATAATAATTTTTACGCTGAAAATGGAAGCGGAAACCCTAATTTTTACGGTTCTAAAACAAATATATAAAATGTGCATCATATCCTGAAACAAAAAAGCACCTCTTCAACCCATTGTGGTATAATAAATAATAATAATTGTATGATTTTACAAAAATAAAAAATAATATTTATTCTATTCAATTTCCTAATTTTCACACGCATCATAAAACATATCGCTATTTCCATTCACACGCACACGCAGCATGATCGAAAAAAAATAAGAAAATTCTTTTTTAGATCGCTCGATCGCTGGCTCAGCGCTTGTATACACACAAATTAAATAACAACACCCGCAGGTCTCTTAAGCTGCCGATCACCCAGATGCTAGGGCCGCATCTGCGTGTATCGTCCCGAAGCTTCGCGCTATGACACGATACACGCAGATGTAACCGGCCATTATCGGCTATCGTCGCAAACATTCGGGCTGCGTATGAGTTATCGCGCGAGTGGCGATAATATGCGCGCTAATTCGTGTAAAATGACGAAGCCGCTAATACGACCACCGCATTATCGCGATAACTTTTTAGCGTGCAAAACATACGAACAATTCATGGTGGATGCGTCATAAGTCCGGGCTTTTATCTGGGTAAGCGCCTTCGCGATACTGAAGTTCAACTAGCTTCACACAGGTGGCGCTCACACCTAGTATCACTTTTTAGCAAAGACATAAAACAGCCCCACACGTAGACGAAAACCTTTCGCAACCACCGGCACTCCTGCACCATCTCCATCCAAGACAAACACGAAGAGTTTCACCCATCACCACACCCAAATCCCATGGGGACCCTGCACCACATGGAGACGAAGAGCTTTCAATCCACCACCACCAAGTCCTATGCTAGGTCTGGGAACGCCTTATCCAAGACACAAACCTAAAACACCTCGTACACGTGGACGACGAGCTTTCCCCCATCACCACCTTTCACTCCGGGGCCACCTTATCCAAGACACAAACCTAAAACACCTCGTACACGTAGACGAAGAGCTTTCAGCCCCCCCCCCCCCAAATCCTAGGCCGGTTCTGGGCCACTTCTAGGTGGCCCAGAACCGGCTTAGCTCTACTACTGATAGCTTCTACTGTGGTTCAATTTTCCCGCTCCACTGTAACATTTTGGGCGTGTAAGGTGGTGAGATGTGTTCAATTGTTCTTCGATTTAAAATATTGAATAGCATAAGCTTTACTATTTCATTTAGTTTGTGTTTTTAAATTTTCTAATAAAATAGCTATTCAATAAGTAAAAATTGTTATTATTTTATAGGGAGTTCTTTTGGAAGGAGTAGAACAGCTTATAGTCAACTCAGATCTCAAAGCAATTGCTTGTAAGGCGTTGGAAGCTGCGGTGGAAAAACTGGAACAAAATCCACGAACACAAAATTGTCACGGAATTTTATTTGTAAAAGGAAAATTTTTGGGATTAGTTTCAAGGTTTAACATTTTCTAGTTAATATTTATAAATTAATTAATCCATTTCAGCAAACAGGCACAGAAATTGTCATCGTCCGATGTTTTATTCATATCTATATTAACTAAAAATATTCAAGAAAATCATAACACAAAGTCAACAAATACACAGAATAATCATCTTTTATTTTTGCAAGGTCATAAAAACAGTGCATCTTCGGGTTGTGTTCCACACTTTGTGCATTTCTTTCTACTTGAGAAAGGCGTTATACTGGCCATACTAATTGAGTATGGGAACTTGCAAATTGCTTGTTCATTATATGATACATTTTTTGCCCTTCACAAAACGCAGCATGTTCAAATGCAAGGAGATTTTGAAAACTTGAGATTTTCATTCAATAAATTAGATTCGTGTGTGAAACAATGTTTCGATGCATTAAAAAAGGCCAAATATAATAACGCAAGCATTGAAAGTTCTGTGCAAAAATTAAATTTAAAATGGGAAACTCTTAAAAGGAAATATCTCGAGTTTTTTAAAACATTTGAGAAAGATCTAAATGTAAAAATTGAGTCAAATACTCCAGCTTTTAAAAATGAAATAAAAGAGCTTTTCACAGTAAGTTCACATAAATAATAAAAGAATAGAATATTGACTTGCTATTTATTTTTCAGCTCATATATATGAAATGCAAATTCTACGAGCAAGATTTTGATAATGTTTTAAATATATCTACATTAGTAGAAGGAAAGCTACTTGAATTTGTAGAATTTTTAAGCGTGAAAGCACAGCGGAATCTTTCAATAGAATCATATCCTTTTCGATAAATTGATAGTTTAGACAGTTTTAAAATACCAGATATTTTTTGTACCAAAATTCTTATTGCGGCCAAACCTGCTAGCAGTTGAATTAAAGAAAGTGGGCTCGTCCAGCAGTCTGGAAAATTTCCACATCTAGTCTTCAAACAGTCAAGAAAAATCTCAACCGTATGTTTATCACCATTCCAGGCACAAAAGTTAACCTCAGGTTTTTCCTTATCATACTCTATAGTGCTCCAACATTAGATGTCAATGTATTGCCTTTTCTACTTGGTGGATCTTTTACATAAAAGTCATCTTAACTTCAATTTTGCCAAGCTTGAAATGTTAGGTTGGCCTTTCCAAAGTTCAACCATTTCACACAGGTTTTTGCCTACTACTTCTATCTGATGAAGTACGCAATGGTCATAAATTTATGTGCCGTGCGTTGCAACGCCTTTAAATAAAAAAAGTTTATGCGTGTACTGTCTGCAGTAGGAAAAAAGTATAATGAAAACAACAAAAAATCTGGAAAAAATGATTTTTGGATATCATACAGAAATTTACAGTTACCTATAAATACTCCTCGAGTGTTCTCGGAGTCGTCAGGGATTAATTGGAACAATTTGTTTCTTTTTAACAACTTTAATTTCAAAACAAAACTTCTTGCACACATGTGCTCTTCCTTCCTCTTCTTGGCGGTTCAGTTAGTACAACCGTACTAAATTGAGATGTGACACTTATGTATGTATTTAAGTAGGTGCCTCTGAACATGAAACTTCCGGGGAATTGGAATTTTAACTTTCTCTTTTCGGTTAGCCGTTACACTGCCCCTTCTTACTTAGGCTGTGTGCGAAACCGGCTAATTGCTTGCTAATTCTAGTACTTTTTCATTTAGTAAATTCTCGAGCTTGCTAATGCTTCTTCTTCTCTTGCTTACTATTTGAAATATTTACATTGGTTGCTACTGGTAACGGTTTTAATAATAACGTAACATTTTGCCGGACATGAACAACAATTTTGCAAAAAATATTACTGCCATAATTTCATCATTTTTCATTGTCCACCGCTTTCCTCCTTTTAAAAAATCTTAAATAACTAATATTTCAAATTTTACTTTTACAATTAATTGTCAAGTACATGTCAACCGGTAAAATTTTAGCAAGCAATTCCAGTTTTGGTTTCGCACAGCACTGGAATTAGACTGAGATTCCAAAAAATCTGGAAGTTCAGCAAGCAATTAGCCGGTTTCGCACACAGCCTTAGTATTCGTCCCTGATTAGGGGAAATTTAAGAAATTTCCTACATTTAAGAATGTGGCAAACTTCACAACAATAGAGGAAATGACCAGGATACACTATGGTCAATGTTCTTCCATTTGGAGCTAGGATGTGAAGATTTTTCGATTTCCCAACTCTTGAACAACTTACATAAAGCTGACCGGGAAATGATTGGCCCGAAATTAAAAATTTATAAGCTTTGATCATAAATTCTTTATTTGTTACCTTAAAATCCCCCAGATACCGATTTTCATTGGTATCGGAACATAATTAGCAAATTCGTCGGCCATTTTGAATTTATAAGTTTTGATTAAACATTCGTTATTTGCTACCTCAAAAAACCCCAGATACCAATTTTCATTGAAATCGGAACACAATTTGCAAATTCATATTTTGAATTTCGAAAATCGGCATTCGAGGTGCATCATGGAAGACCGTGCAAAATTTCGAAGCTCTGCGATGACTGGTGCGCCCGCTATAGCGCACACATACATACATACATACGTACATACAAACTTACGTACATACATACTTACGTACATACATACAGATTTCCTATTGTATTATATTTTCAATTATTTTCTTAACTTGACATAAATATCTGGAGGAGTTTCCTGGACTAGTGCACTTCATCTTTGTTGACCGGTTCAACGGAATCGTAATTGCACCAGATTTGTGCAACATGACGTGTCTCATACCCAAGGATAAGGTTAGTTTATTAGTATGTTTAATCATATTATTTTGTCATTTTACAATAATGCATATAACGCTGTGATAAAAAAATTGTAAGACTGTGACGTGATGTACTGCATTATGAATTCGTTCCGCCGCACAGTGGGGTCAGAAAAAAAATTACCGTTCAAAAATCGGTGGAGCCGTCAATTTTCATCGAATCAACTTCGCTTTTTTTAAAATATTCGTTGTGCAATTCTCTATCGAGCTCTGTCGAGCCGGATTTTTCATATATATTTTCAATTTTTTACAATTTGCAGTGGAAATTGAGTTTTTTTGACAAAAATATATGAATGATGGATAGTGTAACTTGCATCCAAGTGATGAGGTTGAGGTTACTAGTTGAAACCAATGGTGAAAGTTACACTAACCATTATTTCGTTTATTACCCCCTACACAAACCGGTTTTTTAGGCAAGGGGTCGCAGGGAGGTATATGGTGCAAGTTACACTATCCATCACTCGATACTCACATCAAAACGGTTTGTGTATGATGCCGGTATTAAACTAAGCATTAATTTTGGTGCCTCTTTTCGTGTAACGATTGTGATGCCTTTGTAGTTGTACAATAAACGTTAATGAGAAGGGGGAATTTCTCAGTTTTCGCAGACCCCGAGAGCGATGTTATTTTTGTGTTAGGGTAATGGATGGGTGAGTCTGGCAAATTTTCTGGCTCAAAAGTGAGGAGACATATCGCGGTGTAAGAGTCAGATAAACGTATCTACATTTTCTCAATTTTACAGGAAAGCAAAGATACTGTGAAAATTCGGCTCTTTAAACTTTAGCAGCTTTTTAATACAGATAAAATACTAGTATGGAAAAAAAAAATTTTTTCTATGTATTGCCATACTCTTAGAGCTTTGAAAAAATTAGAAATTATTTATTTGTATATGCTTACATAGACGCAATATATATATTTTTAAAATTCGGTTGACATACGTTAGTGTGGCCCTTAATTATTTTCAAACTTATGTTGTTATCAAACTTAAATACGTCATTTGTGAACACTGCGTTACACTGGCTATTTAAACTAAGCATCAAAACAAAATTTTGTAACGACCAAAACAACGTATAAGCTTTTACGTTCTTATGGTTTGTATAATATTGCCAAACAAACTATATTCTAAGAATAAAAATATTGTTTTTAGAAATACGTTCCTTTAGCTCTAAAGAGGTAGGAAGATAATTAGAACTATTTAAACGGTATTCATAATACGTTTTTCTGGTTCCATTGAAAATGATTCTTAAGCTATTTCGTTTTTTTGGAATTTGATAAATATAGACTTTACCGTTACGTCGTTTTGCCAATTCATAAAGGACTATATTGTGAACCGTTTTATGAAAAAAAACTTTTTTTGATTTTTTTGTAGATACGTTCATCTGGTTCTTATACCGCGATATGACGCATGACATATGCTTCCCCGCGACCCCTTCCCTAAAAAACCGGTTTGTGTATGGGAGTATTGAGTGATGGATAGTGTAATTTGCACCAATTGCAATAAATAGTAGATACCAAAATGCATCTACAGTTGATGTTGGCCGAAGTTTGGACAATGCCAACATACATATATAAAAAAATGGCTTTTTCCATGAGCTGTTTAAACGGAATTTACACTTTATCTTGCAATATCTTATTTAGGGGTCATCCATAAATTACGTGAGGCGTTTGTGGCAATTTGAGATGTCGTGAGATTTGGCTCGACCCCCTCCCCCCCTCAATCTCACGTGAGATTTTTCAAATTTTAAAAAAATTCTAGTATTTATACTATTATGCATACTTGTAGTGTAAATACTTTAATCTGTGCTTGATTGCGTTGGATTTATTTAAAAAAACAATTTGTGTTGAAGAACAGTACCACAAAATCATCCTACACCAACTCGGCATGCACCCAATATAAGCTACAATACCTGTGGATTACCATTTAGAAGGTGACCAACTCGGCATGCACCCAATATAAACTACAATACCTGTGGATTACCATTTAGAAGGTGATTCTGCCTATCCTTTGGAAACCAATCTCGTGGTGCTTACAGGTATAACGGTTTCTTATCAAGAGAACAAAAAAATTTCATTTCCAGTTTGAGCTCAACTCGTGTATTTGTAGAGCAAGCATATGGAATTTAAAAAAAAAATTTGAATTTTGACATACGAAGGTTGACTTTGGCAAAACATATAATTATGGCATGCATAGTCATTCACAATATTATTGTAAAGATGGAGATATACAAACTTCGGAGCATTCTTCTATAGATGTCACATGTCACCTTACGGTAATAAACCTGTAGAATGGCCCAGGCCTGAGAAAGGCGGAGTCTGAAGTCACAGCCCGCTTCTCAAATTGGCGTTGAGCCGCCTGTATACCAGGATATAAATTCAAGAAGTGCGGATCTGTTAGACTTCCATTCTTCGCAGCTCTCGATATTCATTACAAAAGGTTTTCAAAATCTATCTTGGCCTCTAGTATGTCAGAGCAGATGGTCGTCTCAAAATTCGGATCCTGTAAGATGCTTAGATGACTAATTATGTCGCCTGGTGTAAATGTCTGCTTTTTGTAGTGACAATTCACCGCAGATAGCACTGGTTCTGAATGATGTGAAAAGAGCCGATTCCTAATATAATCTCTATGATTGCAGTAGGATTAGGTACATTATGCACTTGAGATACTTAGGAGGGCATTAGGTTCCAGGTTTTTCAATTAGGTTTCATGGGCTGGAACATAGGCCACCACACTAGTTCAGCGTAAGGTCGCAATCTGTCTAAAAATGGTCGTATAAGTCAATGCAAACGTTACATTCCAGGTTTTTCCCAGGCCATTGTATAAAATGTTAAGAATTTTTCATCACGCCATACACTCTTCATTCCCAGATATTTAAAATATTTTCACTAATTATTTTGGATGAGCCAGTTGAATGGTATTTGAAACAGTGGACAAATACAGTGTAAACTGCAGTGGCTAAATTTTTACACCCAATTGCTATTGAGTCGAAATATAGTAATAGTATCACGTATACTTTTTACGTTAATGGATTCAGTGTTCCTTCTCTATGTGCAATATGTATTGATAAAACCTTTCACCATGCTCATCTGAGACTGCACCAAGCTTTTCGTGAATGATAAGTGCGGATACAAAAAGACGATTTTAAAGATTTTCTCATTTACAGATATTGTACTTAAAATTGAAGAAAACAAAAAGATATTAGGAAAAATTGCAAAAAAAAATTGCAGAAAAAGCGAAAATACCCATTTTAAGGGCTAAAACCCCCTAAAAAGTGAGCTTCGCGGGGTAGAAAATCGGTAGACTTTATAACCCCTTATTAAGCTCTCTGCCAATTTTCAGCCTATACCTAATTATTTCCGCTATATCGCTTTTTTCGGCTTAATTTACCTGTACTATTAATTTAACCCAATTTTCTCGCAATTTTACCCTGTTTCTGGCGGAAAAAAAATTACGTGATATTTGCCGAGACCCCGTCCCCCACTTGAGATTTGGTGAGATTCGGCTCGATCTCCTCCCCCCCCCTAAGGGCCCCAGGTAATTTATTGATGACCCCTTAGCAGATTTCGATTTTAACACAATCAAGTTTAACTAATTCTCTAAAGATAAAAATTTATCCGAACTCGTTATATCAATTAGAAACAAAAAGGCGATTTTTTAAAAATTGTGTAACAAATTCGTGAGAATTTTTCTGATTAAAATCTTGTGTTATAAATTTTTGAAATTCGCTTTTGGCTATTCTACATTGTAGTCCAACCCGTGCAATGTCGAAGGTGGACTAATATTATTGTAAATTTTGAACTGATATTTTAATTCAGAAAACTTCCACCTTACAGAAAACTGCTTCAAGCATTCGACTACAATGTAGAATAGAAAAAATTCGATTTTCAAGAATTATTGGCAAAGTTTTAATCAGAAAAAAACCTGGGTTTTGTTTGCAGCTATGAATGTCGTCCTTTATCTTATTTTCTACGGTAAGCATTGTCCCTAAACAAATAAAGTTGTATATAATTTCTATTCTATGATCGTCAAGGCTGTTGCTTCGTCCTAATCCTTGTTCTCTTTTTGATTTAATCATGTACTTTGTTTTCGTGTCATTTATCAGAGATTGAATTTTACTGAGTGTTTAGTTATAAGTTATTTAGAATGGATTTGGATGTAAATTAAAACACAGATTAGTTTTACTTTTAATAATTTTAAAAAACGTCCCGTGGTTGATACACCGTCGTCACCCTTTTGACTGATTACTTTCAATCCTCCATGTATGTACCTTGTTGGCTCTCCAGGCGGTGGTGAAAATGCTGATGTTAGTGCTGGACTCATGAGGTTTTTTCCTTGTAGACCTTTCGCAACTCCGGATGGTTCCGGTTGAACTTAATTTAGGGTAACATATTGATGACTACCGTACGACCGAATACCGTACGTATTGATGACTACGAATTACCGCAAGTTTCGTCATCCCGGATGGTTGCTGGTTGACATTAGTTGTGTAAGGGAGAACCATAGTGATCCAAGTGACATTTTTGAAAATATAAAATTTTTAAATTGAATGCACAGAGAAATATAAAATCTTGCGTGCCACATAAAATTTATTAATGGGATGTTATTTATGTGCTTGGATTAGTATGGCATGAAAGATTTAATTTTTTTCTGTCCATTCAATTCAAAAAGGAAATATTGACAAAAATGTCGCTTGGATCACTATGGTTCTCCCCTACACAGTTAAGGTCTTCAAGGCAATTATGACGATGCCATCTGCGAAAGCTAGTATCCGAACGTTTCTTGCTCCATTAACTTCTCCTTTCCCTTTATTGCTTCCAAAACAATGTTAAAACATATTGGTGAGTTCGCACCTCCTTGTCGCAGACCTGATTCTTGAAGAAAGTCTATTGAATTGGAACTTCGTATTCTCACTTTTGTTCTACATTGTTCCGTCGTCATTTTACACTCATCTATTAACTTGTCCGGGAAACCCATTTCTCTCATGTTGCTCTCTTTTATAAAGGAGGTAATATGCATTTCTGTAGTCTACAAAAAGAAAATGTAAACCAATGCTTTCTTCCATAGGTGGATTTAGGGGGGGGGCACGGGGGCACGTGCCCCCCCCAGACGGTCATAAATTTACAAAGAACAATTTGATTATGGTCCCGCTATAATTGCGTTCGTTTTGTTTTGTGTACTGTGGAATCCTAATCCTACTAAGGTCAAATCAAATTAGATGAATAAAATTAAAAAAACAAAAGAATTGAGGGTACCTACAGTGTTGCAAAATATGTGATTTCTGCTCACAACACTGATTACGCTCAAAATTTGATTCAGATAGAATTCAGATGGGAAAAAAGCAAAGCCTTCTATATTTACAAGCCATGCTGTCGAAAATTTGGCTCTCAAAATTTCCTCTCAATGGGCTGGCGTACACGGATCATAATGTCAACACTAAAAAACCGGTTTTTTATGATGCCCTCGGCGTACATGGGTATTCCCTTCACCGATAGTAACTTTATTATCCCTACACGGAATATCAATGTGTGCACACCTCGAACGCGAATAATAAGCAGATTTGTCAGCATCAGACCCAGAAAAGAAGAAGATAAGAGGATAAATTTGTGCATGTGTTAGTTTTCACGCCAAAAATTTCTGTTTAAAAAGTTACAACAACTTTCTCTCTTCCTTTTGCCCCTCTGTCCTGAAAACCGGTTTTTTAGTGTTGACATTATGATCCGTGTACGCCAGCCCAATAGGACTTCAAATCTCTGAAGTCACGTTATGTTGTTAGTGTAATTTGGAGATTTGAAGTCCCAGAAGAACGTTTAAATGGTCTAGCCTTAATGCATATCCATCAAGACATTGCGTTAAAAATGAACCCTAATGATGTATTGGACATTTTCAGCAGGAAACACAAAAGAAAACTGCTTTTAGCAAATATAGATAATGTTTTTACTAAACCTTAATATTAAAAACAAATATATTTCTTTTAATGTTGTATGTTTTTGTTAATCCCAAAAATTAAAACACGTTCCCCTTGTGCCCCCCCCCCAGAAAGAAATCCTGGATCCGCCCCTGCTTTCTTCCCAGCCTTTTTTAAATATTTGTCTCAGTTAGAAAATCTGGCCTGTTGTCGATTTGTTCTTTTTAAATCTTGCTTGGTAATCTCATACTTTGTTTTTCATATATGGTTTCGGTCTGCTTAACAAAATATGTGAAAGTACTTTATAAGCTGTCTTCAACTACGTGATTGGTCTGTACTTTTGGCAATTCATCAGTTCACTTTTGTCGTGTATTCGGACAATTGTGCCCTGAAGCTATTCTTCCGGCATCTTTTTGCTTCTCCCCACCATTACTGATAAGTGTCTCAACAAGATCAATGTCGTGATTGATTGACTGGTGATGCGAAGGATAAGATATGTTCAGACACTTAAAAAATCTGTTTCTCGTATGTTTGATCCACATTAATGGGGTGTCCAGGTTTGAAATTTTCAAAAAATCGAATTTTTTTTTCATTTTCAGTCACTATATATCCTTAGAAATAAGGTAGGAACCCTTTTTGACCTCAGAGCGTATCAGAAGTGGCAGAAAAATGAATTACGCCGCAAAGCCTAGAGCGCTCGAATCGCACAATTGGCGCATCGAGTCGGGCGCTTTGTAGCATTCTCAGTTTCTCAACTTTCACATTCGTCGTCACCCTGCATGCAGGACGAAGAAGGGATATTGTATGGGGCAGGCATCGCTGATTAAAGGTACTATGATTTTCTTTCTTTTTTCGACTATGAGATGTGTTTTTCGAACTTAAACTTTAAACGCGTTTATCTCGAAACGCGTTTTTTTTTGGGGTCGTCGCCACGATTCCAGTCGATCTACTGGGCCGATTTCATTCCAATTTTTTCTAAAATATTCAGAAAAGTCTCGGCTATCGCATGAACCTCAGTCTTGATTTTTCATTATTGTTTAATAATAATTTGACTTAGTTAATGCTTAAAAAAAGTGAAAAAAAACGAAAATACACAAAAACTTTCACAATTTGTTTATTAATTAATATTTTTTCATAATTGAGGTTCATGCTATAGCCATTTTTGTGCTATTTACGAATAATTTTGGTTTTTGTGTTTCAGATGACTCAAAGTTGAAAAATCATGGCGACCGTTTTTCAACATGGCCATATGTTGATGAAAAATTAAAATTTTTTTTCCGTTAGTTAATAACATGCCTCACGACATACTAAAAAGTTGTAAATGTTGACTAAAAATAAATAACAAAAAAGCGTTGTTGAAAAAAAGGTCATTGAAACCTGGCTACCCCCTTAATGGAAGAAAGTTTTTCACCACACGTTGGAAGTGAAAACTTCTATGGCCATTCTGTATTTCCAGTTCAATCAAACATGAGGCGCATATGAAATATTTTTTTGGTGGACTTGGAAACACATTTTACTAGACAAGTCGTTCTTATTTAATTATACAGTCGTTATACAGGTTTTATGCACCCCATGTTTTTCTTTTAGTCGGTTAAAAGTCCCAGATTATTACTTAATCCGCTGACACAGCGACACAAAGTTTCCCTTGGTATACGATAAGAGAAGACCAGACGTCAGAATCTCAAGAAGGTTCATGTTTGTGTTCTAATTATTTCCTAGTTTTTGGTAAAGCTTATGATTTAAAATAAAAACATTTAACTTAAAAGTTTTTTACCTATTTTTATTGTACTCTTTTTAGCCTTAATTCAGTCATTTTTGGATTTTACTTTTTACAAAATTCTGGTGAAGTGATTTGTTATGCATGCCATATAACCAGCGCCATTTTTAATTTTCTAATATAGACAAGAAATTCATTATTTCCGTCCTTAAACGCTTCCAAATAGCGATTTTCAGTGAAATCGAATCGTAATTGTCTTTTGACGATTTTTGTACCGCCATATTGGCCCCGCCATTTTGATTTTTCAAATTTTGACCACAGATTCGCCATTTATGGCCTTAAAAGCCCCCGATACCGATTTTCAATGGATTCAGAACACATTTGCCAAAACATCCGCCATATTGGCGCCGCCAATTTTGAGTTTTCAAATTTTGACCACAGATTCGTCATTCGTGCTCATAAAAACCCCTCGATACCATATTGGAACCGCCAGCATGATTTTTTTACAAATTATCAGATGGCATTGTCACGCGAACACAATGTGTGTGCAAAGTTTCATAAGAATCTGTTTAGTAGAAATAGTTGAAAAAGCTGTCGCAAGATTTGAACCAAAGAATCAAACAAACAAATATACGAGATCAAGCAAAATAAAACCATTAAAAAATACATAATAAATCATAATACATAATCATACATAAGAATTAATAATACATAATAATATAGTATAATACATAACACTTAATACAAACTAAAGCCCCCAAAAAGGCAAATTTTTTCTCACATGGTACGCGGGACAATTAACCTTGGTAACTACAGAATATTCTACAGCTGCGGCAAAGAGCATCACTACCTACGAAAACTGACGCGCGTCGTGGCGACCGTGATCGTTACTTTCTAATGCTTGTAAGAAGTACTTTGCCCCACGATGCAGCCGTAAGAAATTATTTTTGAAGTGAAAACTTCTATAGGCACGTTGGGCACTTTTTGGCCTGGGGAAAAAACTAAAAACTCGCGTCACGCGCACTTTTTTGTGTGCCATCACGCGCACGTACCATCACGTGAGAAAAATGTTTCCTTTGGGGGTTTTAGTTTTAATTATGTAGTATGAATTATATATTATATATTAAATATTATATATTAAATATTATATATTGAATATTATATATTTAATATTAAATATTATATATTAAGTATTGTGTATTATGGACTATGTACTGTGTACTACATACTATGAACTATGTACTAATTATTATGTTCTATGTGCTATGTATTATGAATTATGTAGTATGTACTATGTACTATGCACTATGTACTATGCACTATGTATTGTGTACTATGTACTACACACTATTTACTATGTACTGTATATTATGCACTATTTACTATGTACTATATACTATGTACTATGTATTATGTCCTATGTACTATTTACAATGCATTATGTATTATATACTATGTACTATTTACTATGCACTATGTACTGTATATTATGCACTATTTACTATGTACTATATACTATGTATTATGTCCTATGTACTATGTACAATGCATTATGTATTATATACTATGTACTATTTACTATGCACTATGTACTGTATATTATGCACTATTTACTATGTACTATATACTATGTATTATGTACTATGTACTATGTTCTATGTACTATGTACAATGCATTATGTATTATATACTATGTACTATTTACTATGCACTATGTACTGTATATTATGCTTATTTACTATGTACTATATACTATGTATTATGTACTATGTACTATGTATTATGTCCTATGTACTATGTACAATGCATTATGTATTATATACTATGTACTATTTACTATGCACTATGTACTGTATATTATGCACTATTTACTATGTACTATATACTATGTATTATGTACTATGTACTATGTTCTATGTACTATGTACAATGCATTATGTATTATATACTCTGTACTATTTACT